>CM065593.1:74857146-75353994 GCA_033119425.1 Bufotes viridis
TTTTTTAGTTTACATTGTAAAACCAATTCCCACTTCCACCAACCTTAGCACAGAGAAGTCTTTTCTACCCTTGTTGTCTTCTTCCAGCACAGTCTCCTCAGTGCTTACTGCAGAAGATAACTCCGTTTTCATTTCTTCTGGTGAATCACAGGTTTTTTCTTTGGTTTCAGGGTCATCTATCACAGAAGGCCGCATCTCCCATTCTCTAGTCAGCTGATCCCAGGGGCAATGGAAGGGGGCCAAAACGCCATGTTTGATGAAGTTGGTTCTCTTTGCGGGTGGACGTCTGGAGTAGATACCGGGAACATAACCTTATAGCCATGTGTCATAATACAAGGCAGGGCCAGCTACAATTTTGTATTCTCCAATAACGTCTGGGCTGCACATTTTACTGCACGGCCTCATGTACTTTACACTATATTTCTGTGAATTAGACTTCACAGTAATTCTATGGGGTGCTATGTACGCCTCGCATTTCAATTGAAGCATTTTTATGTCCCACTCTGTATGAAGCCATATAGGATGAACACGGGACACGTTCAATCAGATGTCACATTACCATACGATGATGTGCAGACCACCAAGGTGGCATACAGAGCGCCTAGAGCAGGGGTGCACAACCTTTTCTGGTTGGGGGCCACATTGTCAGCCTGAACCAATTCCAAGGGCCGAAAATAAAACTTAAAGGGGTATTACCAACTGAAATACTGTATTTTTGGCAAATTGAACATACAGTATATACTATAAATTTCTAGTTACAGCTCTAGGACTCCCATCTAATAGGAGAATACATGAAAGATACATGTAAGAAACCATAAGACATAGACCTACATGTCTTTTACCAGATGTTTGGGGGCCGCACAGAATGGTATCGAGGGCCGCATGTGGCCCCCGGGCCGCAGGTTGTTCACCCCTGTCCTAGAGAGTTGTATTACAGTGTGCACGAGGCTTGATGTTTAGTGGTGTGGTAGCACTTCAATTCATGGCATTTTTTATTGTTTTAAGCTACAATTTTTTGAATTACAAGTTGATGACACTGAGCTATGGCAGTAATTGTCAGGGTAATGTAGGTGGCCAGTGGACACAAACTATCTAAAATATTGAATATTCCGCTCTTTTCTGTCTGCACTTGAGCGTTGGTAATATACACTTTTGTGGTACGATCAGGACAGTCAGGAGTCCAGCAAGTATTTTTTGGTGCATCAGTAGTCACCATTTAGTATCTGTTCACTGCATCCATGTATTATTTAAGTGAATGGGTCTGCAATGCGGGATGCACAGGGCCGAAGCCTGTGTTTTGCGGATCCGCAGTCCACAAAACAGACAAGGCCGTCACACGGTCATGTGAATGCGGCATTATCCATACCAGCTACAATAACCTGAAAACAATGTGCATGGACAGGAGTGGTGAGCAGAGGGGATACCTAAATGTACAGTCTATTTAATGCTCAATATACCACGGTCTACCCTCAGCATAACGTCTTACCTGGTGTATTTTTCAAGCGACTGTGCCTTAGCCTCCTGTGCAGACTGAGCTCCAGCTGGGGTGTCGGGGAACTCACTGGGAACATTTGGAGCCCCCATATATTGGTAGTGCTGCAGTCCTTGCTGTAGACCTCCAACCCGGACACCTCTGTAAATCTGAGGGGTTATCATTATAGACTCTATACTGCATAAGAGTAAGATATACACAAATACAATTCTGTAATTCTATATAAAAGAAGGAAAAAGCATAAACTTACAAGTGGAATCCAGAAAGCCATTCCCCATCCTTTTGGCAGGCAAATGTCCCATCCGCTCCCCCACCCTGGGCGATCTTTACCAGTGACCTTACCAGGCTGCTGGATTAGCAGGACTGGGATTTTAGATTCATTATTGCCAAGATCTAGCTTGGAACCCGGTACAAGCAGCTCACTTCTTAGTCTGTTAATTTCCTGTAATAGAACAGTTTTCATGCGTTAAGGGCTATGTAAATATATATATATATATATATATATATATATATATATATATACACACACATTTTCAAACCAAATGTACAACTTATGTGGACACATTTACCACCCTCAGTAATGCATGCTGGATATGTGTTCAGGATGCTGCTGTCTTCCCCCTACAGACTACATTGTGTGGCTTTCCTCCATATCTACAGCCTATATGAGCTGCCTCATTGAATGCTTTCCCCTTTTTCCATCCTCTATCTCAGAGGCCAGCAACCTTCGGCACTCCAGCTGTGAAACTACAATTCCGAGCATGCTCCATGCATGTCTATGGGAGTTATGAGAGGAGCAGAGCAAGTGTGCATGCTGGGAGTTGTAGTTTCACAACACCTGGAGTGCCGGAGGTTGCCTACCCGTGTCCTATCTCTAAGATTAGTATACAGTAGCAATTCTGGCACTGCCAGATGCAACTGGAATGCAAGTCGACGACATTAACTACAATGGGGTCTAGCGGAGATTCATCCTCAATCCGGAAAAAGGCAAAGAATAGGCCGGAACAGAAACAGCTGTGCACTGCAGTTTGTATTCGGCCAACTCCCGGATCACAATGCCACAGATGTGAAAGTATCTTAAAGAGCTTGGCCGGGCTTTTATTATTAATGACCTATCCTAAGGATAGGTCATCAATATTAGATCGGCAGGGGTCAGCTGTATGAGGAGACAGCGCACCTAGGGTGCACGTGCCGTCTCCCTTCTCTCTTCCTGTCTGCTGCTGCTGTCTGAGAGAAGGGAAGGGGAGAGCAGGAAAAGCCATCAAAACAGGTATGTATACTTGTTCCCATGATCACTGAGGTGCCAGAGGTGAGCCCCCAATGACCACACATTTATAAGTTTTATCCCATGGAGCTAAGCATAAGACTCATGTCTCCAATAAGAATATATTGCAAAATGAGTCTGCACATTAAATTGGACTTTAGCATATATTGCACTGTACAACATGAAACTAGATATATTAACCTGCACTTACCTGCTCTGATATTTTATTATCCGTTACACGAGATCGAACATCAGCCGACCAGATAAGACTCTCACTGCTCTCCACTGGAACGCCATCCAACATTAAGGACTTCACTTTATCTCTATCTGCAGAATCAGAGCACAGAGGGGACAAATTCCATCCATCAAGAGGCAAACTCTGCCAAGTCCTGTGCGTCCATAGACATAACAGCAAACAGTCGACCAAATAACAACATGGCCCTTAAAGGGGAAGTCAGATCACCACCAGAAACCACACGCATATCATTCAACCTGCCACATCATTAGGAATGATAACCATAACACATTAGGCAACAAAATAGTCAAGTCTGGATCACACATTCGAGTTGGCCTTGCCAGGACTTGAACCTGGGTCATCTGTATGGAAAGACAGAGGCTCCCAACGAGCACAAGGCCAGTAGAGAAACAGAAAGGCAATGCAACCGAATACGCATATGACTGTTCAGGCACAGTTATGAGGTTCACCTTCATAGTTTTCTAGATTTGGAAAGGATTTTGTCCTCCTTTTAGGCAAGTTCAGTCTTGGATCCCCAACAGTGAGGCCTAAAATGGTTCCAGATGGTATCTGTGCCGGAGACTCCAAGCCTGGAAACATACAATAACAGGCTTATATAAAACTTTGGACAATTTTACACAGGAAGCACAGATTTGTCAATAGAATAAATTAAAAATTACACTTTTTTATGCACAGAGGAGAATCTCCAAACAAGTTGTAATAAATCAGCGACTCCTCGACAGAACGTTTATATTAAAGTGGTTGTTCAAAATAAGAAAAAATAAAATAAAATCCAGAAACAGCACCATTATTGTCTATGGGCCGTGTCTGGTACTGAAGCTCACCTCTACTGAAGTCAGTTTGGCTGAGCTGCAATACCGTGCATAACCCATGGACAGGTGTGGTGCCGTTTTTGCTTTTCTTACCATTGAAGAGACTTGTTTCATTAAAATAATTACTACAATTGTTAAACCTTTCATTGGTTGTTCTGTAGCAAGGAAAGTGAGACGGAGATTCTGTACAAAAGGGCAGTGGAATAATATCAATGGTGTTGGCTACATGTAGCAGGCCGTCGAAAAACCACCAAGAACACAACAGATGTGTCCCAATACTGATAAGCGGCATATGAACCTAAAGCCAGGGGTATTCTAAATCTCATGTCAATGACTAAGATCAGGGGAGGTGGGACGAATGGGGACAACAGTAAGTGTTGTGTACCAGTGGGTGCAGGTAGTTACTTCAGCTGCACATGCCTGACCACCTCTCCAATGAGATCAACAGGAGTTCTAGAAACCTCTTCGGACATCCAGTCGATGGTGCCAGAAGCAAAAACTTCAATGAACAACTATTAACTGTTATCAGTGCACAAACACAGAACAGGAGATGAAGTGCATACAAGCACTTGTGAAAAACACTGTACACAAAAACTTTTACCTTTTAGAAGCTTAAACAAGGATTCCTGATTACTATGACGGAGAATGTTATCTGGATTTCCACAATAACCTGCCCACCAGTCATGCGGTCCTGAATCTTCACTTTCCTGTGTAGGAAGGAGATTATTCATCATAAAAAAATAATAATAAAATTATCACATCAGACAAAAAAATAGAAGTGATAAATAATTCAATGAGACTTTTCACAAAGCGTATGTTACCTTATGATTGGACAGAAGACCATTAAAAAGCTATGGCACTGGCTGACCTGTTACATGTGCGCTTGGCAGCTGAAGGCATCTGTGTTGGTCCCATCTTCATATGTCCCCGCATTACTGAGAAATATTATATATATTTAATATATACAAATGAGCCTCTAGGAGCAACGGTTAAACCTAGAGGCTCCGCTCTCTCTGCCGTCTGATGTTTACACTGCCTGGCCCTGTCAAAATTGAAAGTGCAGAGGGCGCGGCAGTTGCAGAGACATAAGAGCCTCTAGGTGTAATGGTAACGCCCCCTTTGCTCCTAGAGGCTCATTTACATATATTAAAACTTTTTTCTCAGTAATGCGGGCACATATGAACATGGGACCAACACAGATGTCTACAGCTGCCAAGAGCACATGCGACAGGTCAGACAGTTACATGCTGACAGATTAAAGGGGTTGTCTGAACTACAGATACTGTCTGATGCCTATTGTCAATATAAAAATCAGTGCAGGTCCAACTCTCAGCACCCCTGTCGATCAGCTGTTTGAAGGGGCCGCGGTGCAAGTGCTGCATCCTCTTCATTGTTTACCTGCATGCCATCTCCCTTGAATTGAATGGGACAAACGACTGTTGAAAGCTAGCCGAGGAGGATAGGTCATCAACATCTGTAGCCTGGACATCCCCCTTAGGTCTCATAATGAATACTGTAGGTGATCTGCTGACTCTGGACAGATGACGACATTGGAGGAGATTCATCAAGAAAGAAGTTTCCTATGCCATCTCGATCTCCTGTGTGCTGGACTGAGATGCGGCTCATCTATTAAGCGGCACACACCTTAGTAAATCAGCACATCTCTGTGGGTCAGCTAGGGGCTGGAGTAGACTTCAGCTATAAGCCAGTTTCTGTAGTAAATCCCTTATAAATCCAGCAGGCAGAGAGTGGCTCCATCCCCTCCTGCTAAATCCACGTTCCTTTTCTTGCCACTTTAAGTGTGTAAAGAAGCGCAAATGGGCACAGATGATGGCACACACATATAGCGTGTGTCATAATTTGCAACTTTTACAATACAATGGTGGCGTAAAAGCCTTTATAGATCTCCCCCACAGAATACATCACCTAGCAGACCTCATTTACAATCCCTGCAAGCACCAAGCCCATATGGCTCAGTAGCTAGAACTGCAAAACTAGGGACCTGGCATCAAATCTGTTTGAAGGCAACATCTGAATGGAGTCTATATGTTCTCCTTATGTTTACATAACTTTAGACCATGTCCTCCAACACTCAAAGAAAAAACAAAAAACCCACACACAACATACCTTCCTATGAAATTGACCCCAATACATGGGGCCTATGAGATAAAGACTGAATCATGAAGCCACGTGGAGATACGGTGCCATCCAGGGCCATAGCAAAAAAAAAAAAGAGGGTCACTACATACCTTATGAAGTGGGGCAACATGCAGAGCATCACCAAGCACACAGTTAGACAATGGGCCCACAAGTCTATAGCGTACAATTTCCATGGTCAGGTCCCTGAAAAGAAAAAAGTCGATTTCTATGGTTTACTACAATGTTGAAGCATGTTACGCTCAAGTGGAACAAAGAAATGATACCATGTCACACCAGAAAAATCTGGCCAGACACATCAGACCTATGTTGGATGACCCTCTAATGAGAATGTGGCCTCCACAGTAGATAAGGGTTGGCAAGTTGGATTTCAATTGCCTGATCCAAAGATTTTTTTTATTTTTTTTATCATCGTATTTCAAGAGATTTCTTTTTCCATCTACCCAGCTATATGAACGCTTGTTTTTTTTGTGGGCCGAGTTGTAATTTTAATTATTTTGGTATGCATATAACTCACTTATTTGTTAATTCTTTATGGAGGGGGATGGGGGGAAAAAAAAATAAAAAATCAATACTGACATTTTTTTAAGTTGTAAATTTTCCATCGTTCACTGTGGCATGAATGACATGACAATTTCATTAGCCGCAGACCCATAACTTTTTACTAATCCACAGAAGAAAGGAAACGATTTCTTTTATTCAAGCCAGATACATGTTTACATCAAGCAGGGGCGGACAAGCGTACCAAGCAAGCCTGCAGCTCGTGGCTACGGCCGTTTCGCGCACACTGCGCTTCCTCAGGCCACTGACGTCAAGACGTCACTGCGTCTCCTCCTACATAAGCCGGTTCAGTGGGCGGCACAAAATGTAGTTCCCAATAAATCGGCTGGCTGCATACATGAACACTATAAAAACAATTACCATTAAATACCAAAATGTGACCATAAAGAAAAAGTTCATCTATAAAAACACTGAGGTAGTTTTTCTCATTTAGACCTAAAGGGCCCATAGCTTGAGACCGTATGATCCGCCTCACTTCCTTTCTCATTAGGGCAATTGATGATAATAATATTCGATAGAAGTGTTCAACTTAAGTAAGCTGTTTAAGGATGTACCTCAATCTAAATAGAGAGGGAGAGGTCCCCGTGAGCATCGGGCCTTTAGGGTTAAGTACCTTGGCAAATTTTTGTCGCGCGTGTTACAGCGCGTTTTTGCAAATAGGAAACGCGCGTCATACGCGCGTTCGTGACTCTGGAGACCAATTGAAAAAGGCATATCTACACTTTAACGCGTGTTAAACGTGCGTTTTACGAGCACTCCCATTGAAGTCTATGGGTGCAAACGCGCGACAAAACGCCCCAAAGAAGCTCAAGAACTTCTTTGAGCGTAGGGCGTTTTACAGCGCGTTCAAACGCGCTTTAAAACGCTCAGGTGAGAACCATGCCCATAGGGAAACATGAGTTTTCTCCTGTCGAGCGTTTTACAGCGCGTTCGAACGCGCTGTAAAGCGCGCAAGTATGAACTGAGGGTAAGGATGAAGAAAGAGTCCTGAAGTGGTTACAAACACGTAGAGATAGTTGTTGTCAAACCGGCGGACAAGGGGGGGGGGCAATGTGGTGTTGATGCCGAGAGAGTATTATGTTACAGAAGCAATGTGGGTGATGTGGGAAGTGTATCAGATACTGTCATTGGACCCCACTTTAAAAATACTGAATCAGTTAAGGCAGTGATGGGCAACGTGCGGCTCTCCAGCTATTGCTAAACTACAACTCCCACCATGCCCGTCGGTAGGCTGATAGCTATAGACAGGCTTTGCATGCTGGGAGTTGTAGTTCTGCAACAGCTGGAGAGCCGCACGTTGCCCATCACTGAGTTAAGGGGTTTACTCCGGAAATACGTAGAGCAGAATTTTCTATCCAAGAAGATGGAGGAGAAACTCCTACCACTGTCTCTATCTAAACCGTCCTGGTATTTTTTACCAAAAGTACATAGGTCAATGGACCAGCCCCCCGGGAGATTATAGTGGGGATTGGCTCAGTGACTTAACCACTATCCAAATATGTGGATTGGCTTCTGAGACCACTTTTGAATAGTGTACCAGCCTACCTCAGGGATATATGACATGTGAGTGAATCTGGATCGCACATCCTCAATACTATGCTTTTGATATAACAACTGCTTCTCAGCCCAAGTTATAAATATACCCTATGCAACAATGAGGCAGTGGTATACAGTTTGATCAAAGAGCATATGCCCACTTACCATCACAAGTTTGCCTCTCCAAGTGGGGACCTACTCTAATTTTGGCGCAGCACTGTGCGGCGACCACCGGTGCCCCACCAGCAGACAGCGGGACCCAGTAGCCACACAGAGCCCCCACTGTTCAGCAAAGCCACCCTGGCTCTGGGCCACACCAATCCACCAGCAGAACACCAAGGCAGCAATGGCCACCGCGCTGCGCTACCTCAGGAATACAAATTATCTCCTCCAGTCACTTAACTTGTATCCCTGGACGTAGAAAGTCTGTATACCCGTATCCCACAAGATGATTGTATAAGGACAGTGATAGACGTAATAGAGGGTACAGATAAGAGTGAAAAATATATGAGGTTTATAGAAGAAGCATTGAGTTTTATCCTGAAAAATAATACTTTTAGGTTTGGTAACGAGCAATACAGGCAAAACCACGGAACAGCAATGGGGACACTTGTATCCTGCACTTTAACAAACATCTATTTAGCTAGGTCTGAAGATAGATATATATACTCAATAGAAAATCCTTTTGTGTCTCATATTTGTTTGTATTTCAGATTTATTGATGATGTATTTATTGTATGGTCCGATACAGAATCACAATTTCAAGATTTTGTTAAGTATTTGAATAATCATTAAAGAATGAACATGAAATGAACCCATACATTTGGAGGTTCTGTGCTAGAGTTTTTGGATGTACCGATGTCTGTAAAAGATGGGGAATTAATCAGAAAAAGGTTTTAGAAAACCCACAGCGGCTAACTCACTCTTACACTATTCTAGCCATCATCCTAAAAGTGTAAAAAAGTCAGTGCCATATGGACAATTTGTTAGATTAAAGAGGACTAATGGCACACAGGAGAGTTTTAGGCCCTAGATTTAAAGAAGCGATTGTTAGGTAGGGGATATCCGATAGAAGTGCCCAATGAGGCTATGGAGAAAGCCTCATCGATCCAACTATAAGAAAAGGGATATAAAATAATTGGGAGATATTGTCAAGGGATGATAGCCTGGGTGAGACGTTTTATAGTAGCATTTAGGAGAAGTCGTACACTAAGGGATAAATTGGTCAGGAGTCGTTCTGTAGAGGAGAAACCAAACTCGTTGCTAAAAGATTGCGTACCGGTAGGTAATCGCAGGAGCGGTGCTTATTGTAGATATAATCCCCAGAGAAACTATTTGAGTTTCAGGGGGAAACATTATAAGGTAAAGTCTTTGATAATGTGCAAAAGTAAATATGAAGTCTATTTAATAAGCTGCAAATGTGGTCGATTTTACATAGGAAAGATGATTAGGAACCTATGTGAGGGATTCAGGGAACATATAAACTATCACGACAGGGAGGGGTTGCCCACGGTTGATTGAGCATGTCAGGTCTAAACATGGAGGTAATCCAAGAGTATTGAGCTTTTCGGTATTAGAAGTAGTTCCCCATCTGCCACAAGGGGGGAGACGAACACCTCGTCCTATTGAGAAAGGAAGTGAGGTTGGTCATACGCTCTCAAGCTACAGGCCCTTTAGGTCTAAATGAGAAAAACAATGTACTTTTTCTTTATATTCACATTTTGGTATTTAATGGTAATTGTTTTTATAGCGTTCATGTATGCAGCCAGCCGATTCATTGAGAATGACATTTAGTGCTGCCCACTGAACCAGCGTATATAGGACGAGACGCAGTGACAGCCTGAGGAAGCGCAGTGTGCGTGAAACTGCTGTTGCCACGAGCTGCAAGATATCTCAAGTTTGACCAAAATTTCTCGCGGCTCATGGGACCCTCTCTATTTCGATTGAGGTACATCCTTAAACATCTTACTTAAGTTGAACACTTCTATCGAATATTATTATTATTATTAATTGTCCTAATGAGAAAGGAAGTGAGGTGGATCATATGCTCTCAAGCTATAGGCCCTTTAGATCTAAATGAGAAAAACGACCTCAGGGTGTTTTTATAGATGTACTTTTTCTTTATGGTCACATTTTGGTATTTAATGGTAATTGTTTTTATAGTGTTCATGTATGCAGCCAGCCGATTCATTGGGAATTACATTTTGTGCCGCCCACTGAACCTGCGTATATAGGCCGAGACGCAGTGACGTCTTGACTTCAGTGGCCTAAGGAAGCGCAGTGTGCGTGAAATGGCCATAGCCACGAGCAGCAAACTTGCTTGGTACGCGTGTCCACCCCTGCTTGATGTAAACGCGTATCTGCCTTGAATAAAAGAAGAATTCACGACTGCCGCCTCGTTTTCTCTCCTTATGTGCATTAATACTTGAAGTCTAGTTAAGGCTAGAGCACCATTACAGTGAATGGAGTAAGACCTGGTTTTGGAGATGTATACTTCTGGAACAGTGGGGAAAACTAGCAGTGCCACCCTATCTGTGATCTTTTTTCAAGTGATGTCCATAACTTTTTATTTCTTTCCACAGAGCCGTGTGAGGGCTTGATTTTTGTGTGCCAACTTGCAGTTTTCTTTGGTATAACTGTTGGGTGCTTACCAAGCACGGCCGCTATACAATGTACGGCGCTGTGCTTAGAGAGCATGGAGAAGGCAGCGGCGCTCACAGGAGCACCGATGCCTTCTCAAGCAGCTGGTCGGCAGGGTCCCGGGGGATGGGCCCTCCTCGATCACATACTGATGACCTATCCTGAGGACCTTCATTAAGCCCCCAGCTGCCATGCTAAGACATGGCATCCCGCAATCTCATTCAATCAGCGCAGCTCTTAGACTAGGCTACCATAAAAAGGCAACGTCCTAGCCCAAGGTCTCTTGTGACTACTGTAAAAAGGCATATTGGCGTTCGCTAAGAGGTTAATGCTTGAGCATACCAAGTTATTGTAGGTTTCCAACTTTGTTGGAACAGTTTGGGGGAGGTCCTTCTCCAGAATGACTGTTCCCTGGTTCATAGCGATACGGTTGAGTAAATTTGGTGTTGAAGAATTTCACTGGCCCGCATAGAGCCCTGACCTTAACCTAATCCTACACATATGGGATGAACTAGAATGGCGACTGCAAGTCAGGCTCTCTCATATAAAATTAGAGTCTGACCTCACATGTGCTCTTCTGGATGAATGGGCAAAAATTCTCACCGGCATACTCCAAAATCTTTTAGAAAGCTTTCCTAGAGGAGTGGAAGTTGTTTTTAGCTACAAAGGGTTGGCCAACCTCATATTACTGCCTATGGATTTATAATCCTGTAGGTGTCACAATACCTTTCTACGCATGGTGTATCGCTAAAGAAATGACCAGAGTGCATACATGTATGTTTGAAGTGTGCATGGCTTAAAAAACTTATAAAATGAAAACCATGTCCCCTTTTACCTACATGTGCTAAATTGCGCTGTAGCAGCCGATTAAATAGGGCATATTCAATCCAAGTGCCTAGGCTAGCACAAGATGGAAATATGCCCCTGACCAGGTACCCCCTCCACCCCCAAAAAACCTGCATGCTTTGCAGAGCGTCTATGTATTCTGAACAGGTAGAAACTACTTCCTGAAAACTCCAGCAGCCCGATCTTCATCTCCCCCAACATCTGACATTTGGAGAGCGTTCAGAGGCCAGCATACACATTTAGAGGTCTGGCTGGGATGTTCAGTCGGCATTAATCTAATGTATATGGCCTTTGGTACAACTCGTACTAGACAATGGGAACCCATCACAACCCAATGTCTATGGGGGCTTGTCCACCCTTTCCCTCCCCATAGATAAATGGTGCCAGAACTGCTGGGTATTGCCTCCTTCCACAAAAATTAAGAAACAGACCCTTTCCTCCATCTCTTTGAAAAATAAACTTACAAAAGTAATGAAGACAGCAGAAGAGTTTCTTATCCGATCTTCTGTACAACCGTGACAACAGCAAATCACCACTGTGTTTGATCACACAAACAGGGAACAAAGGCCCAGATTTGATCATGTATTTGTGCCAGAAATCTGCATAAAAAGCGACTCATAATGGCGCATCTACGGTTTCTAAACTCCTCCCCAGAAGATGCTCAAAAAGGGGTGGGCTTAGTGGAAAGTGGCAGGAGCTTTGCAGGACAGGGGAAGCATTTTACACCAAAATTTTGGTGCAATTCCAACATAAAAATCTAGAATCAGAGAGAAGTGTCTATCCCTGCAGCAATTTATCATCCAGCCTGAGCCCCTGTGATAAATCTGGTGCAGGTTTAGATAGACTGTCCAAGCTTACGTTATCTTTACGATTACCGTAGTAGTTCTGGATCAGAGTGTCTACACACGAGTGTGCACCATATCCGCTGCTTTAAGCAAAGTTACATTTGTTATTTATGCCCAGAAGGGCTAAATCTGCGCACTATGCAGTTAAGGAGCTCGACAAGTAAACCTGATAGAGGCGACACTGCAACAGTAAAAAGAAGGAGTAAAAAAAAAAAACAATCATGGCCGGCAGGTATAGCCTAAAGGGATATTCCCATCTCAGACAATGTGGCCCCACAGAAATGAATTGAGGGCAGTCGCTCATGCTCTGTGCACCCTTCTTCACTTTGCTGGCTCCGTTTATGAGATAGGTGTGGGTCCCAGAGGTGGGACCCGCACCCATCCGACAATGAAAACCCCTTTCAATGACAGAACATGAAAACTGTCCGCACGTACCGAATAGTAATGCCAGTCTGTGTTGAGGTCCAGTAATAAGGGTCGGGGGTAGCTCTCGTTCCATCCCCAATTATCTTTTTGACAGGAACAGCCTTTTCTCCCTCTTTATTCTGCAATTTCCTCTTCTTCCCTGCTTTAGTCGCATTTGCTGGTGGCTCTTCCTTCACAGGGGGTGGTGCTGGTTCCGGGATACATACAAAATTGTCAGGTCTGTCTTCGCATACACATACAAGCCTGAGCTCCTTTAGGACATCCTGACAAAAAAAAAAAAAAAGATGGTGAAAACTAACACATACTGGGAGGCCATTGGTATTAATCCTAGTGAGTCAGTATGAAACACGGAAATTGTGATCCCAAAGGTGGCGGGGACTGATGGGACCGGTTAAAACTCAGCACAGATTACCAGTGGGTGACAGCAGAAGTGTGTAGACTATAACAATTTGTGGGGGCATAACGGTAACAATTGATGCTGCCAACAGACAGTAACCAGAGTTGTGTCCTTGTGGACCATATGTCTCACATCAGATCAGAAGTCATGGAGGCACAAGGTTAAAATACCTCTACATTGCAAACTTCCATTATCTATTGTGGTAATTCAATACTATGGTATACTGGTCACTTGGTTATACTATCCAACTGCTGCACTGCACAACGGGATTCAAAGGTACACATCCTGGGTCAGAGGTTCAAGATGCTGCTGTGTGCATCATACTTTACACTGCAGCTCAGCGTGCACAGATTAGTTACCGCCTATAAACACAAGATCACTAGAAAGTCAGTACCTGAAAAATTACACTGGAATTCCTCCTTAATTTACAGCACCACTGGCAAAACACAGTATGGACAGTGAAGTGTGTGGTATACAGACACATAGGGATAGATTTCTCAAAATATTTTGGGGAGATCAAAAATGTTGTAAAGGAAAACTGGTTTAGTTGCCCAGAGCAACCAATAGGCCAATAGGGTTCCACCGTTCATTTTCCAAAGGAGCTCTGAAAAATGAAAGGTGGAAACTGATTGGTTGATATGGGCAACCAAGGCTACTTTCACACTAGCGTTTTTGCCGGATCCGGCAGGGTTCAGCAAAAACACTTCCGTTACTGATGATACAACCATCTGCATCCGTTATGAACGGATCCGGTTGTATTATCTTTAACATTGCCAAGACGGATCCTTCATGAACACCACTGAAAGTCAATGGAGGACGGACCTGTTTTTTATTGACGGATCCGTCCCCATTGACTTGCATCCCATGACAGAAAGCACGCATGCTCTTCGGTATGAGAACGCAACCAAATGGAACAGAATGCATTTTGGAGCATTCCGTTCTGTTACATTTTGTCCCCTTTGACAATGAATGGGGACAAAACGGAAGCGTTTTTTATTTTATTTCTTGGTATTAAGACCGTATGACAGATCTCGATACTGGAAAATAGAAACGCTAGTGTGAAAATAACCTATGCAGTTTTATTTTACACTAGTCTTGATAAGTCTTCCCCTATATGGTATGAATTAAATATGTGGCGTTCGTACACAAACTCATCCTCCACTTTTTGACTTATTCATGAACACCTTCCACCAAGCCACTTTTCCACTTACAAAACATCACAGCTGAGTACCACTGCATGCTTCCATTTTCATGTTATATCACTCAGTACTTCAAATCAGAACGGAACTGGGATAACGTACTAATGCAAAATGTGCAATAAGAAGGCATCATGAGCTCATGCCCACGACCGTATTTTTTTTCCGTGTCTGTTCCATTTTTTATTTTTTTTTGCAGCCCATATGCGGAACCATATACTTCAATATGTCCTCAAAAAAACGTGCATTGCGTTTCAGTATGTCTATTCTCCCAAAAAAATTATAGAACATGTCCTATTATTTTCCGCATAACGGACAAGAATAGGACTGTTCTATTAGGGGCCAGCTGTTCTGTTCCGCAAAATACAGAACGCACACGAACATCATCTGCATTTTTTGCGGATCCGTGTTTTGCGGACCACAATACACATACGGTCGCGTGCATGAGCCCTAACACAGATGGAGATGAGGAGCGGAACGTTGATGCTGCCAAGCTGCTCCCCTGCAGTCACCGCACAACCTACACAGCTTTGCCATGGTGTAACGCTCAGCGAGCCTGCATTTCATTACCTCTTTGAGGGCTGGGTGCATCCATATCCAAAGCTGTCTCTTATCACATGCCATTCCCGAAACACTCCGGGGTTTCCATATGAAGGTGATGTGACCTAGCGCCTCCCCTGGGTATTTATCAGCTTTGTAGAGGACTAGGGAGCCCTGTCGCTTCCCAGATATACATGGGGCGGCCATAAATGTTGGACCTGGGCAAAACAAAATATAAAACACACGAAGGCTGAACATTAAAAATTATTTAAAAAAAAAAAAAAAAAAACTGACTTCTAGTGGTAATGTTACTTAAGCTTAATTTACACCACATTTAGGATTAATGTTCAGTAGGAACATCCCTACAACTGAATGGCAATACAGTTACATATGTCTACCACTAAACCACTAGACTAAGGGAACGTCAGTGTATACGTCACAGTTTTTACTCAAGGTGTGTACCAACAGTGCAACCCAGAAAGCGTGTGAACTGAACCCAGCTGGACCTAATCACAAGTTGTGTCCACTACTGAAAAGGCCACAACTCATGACTTTTTTTTTCTGTAAATATTTTTAAATTTTATTCATACAAATTAAATATTACAAAAATATCAATACCAGAACGTCATTACAAAGTGTATAACAGAAATAAATCATCAATACCCACATACAGAATAGAAAAGGGAATGTAATACACATCATATAGAGTATTGTAGCACTTCATTCACATAAACCTTAACCCCCCCCCCCTTCCATGCTGGCTGCCGTCGCATAGACCACGTTAATTAAAGAATAAAACACATTAACTTATCTCTGACCCGTCACCCGTGCCTCTCTCCCTTTCCTTTCCATTTCCTCATAAATTTTTATTTGGCACAAACATTGTATCCATTCACTTATTGAGGGTGGGGAGACAGAGCCCCATTTTTTAACTATATTAACTCTTGCAATCATCAAGCCGCGCATCCATGTCCATCTAACCCGAGGCGATATTGTTTCTTCCGGGTCAAAATGTCCCAGCAACACCATCGGAACATCAGGCCTATACTGATGGGAGGCCTCCTTTTGTATAGCTTCGAAAACCTGTTCCCAAAACCTTTTCAGTTTATACATTCCCAGAGAACATGTACAAAACATGTACAAAATCCGCTTCTAGACAACCACATTTCGGACAACAGCACTCACGTTCCCCATTTCTAAGAAATTTCCCTTGGGTCTTAGGCGTATAATAAAGTCGATGTATAATCTTAAATTGAATTAATCAATGTGCATTAGAAATTGTTGCCTTTCTAATGTTCCTATAAATCCCGGCCCAGTGTAACGAGGAGCAACGCAACTCCTGTTCCCACTTACATGGACTTTTAAATTTAGTGACAGCTGCCAATGACCTACGGAGATTAAAGTAAATCTTCGAGATTTTAGTTCCTACTTCTCCCTGTGCAAAACAATAATCAACTCATGACATTTTTAATACCATTGCTACACATCAAGTACAAGATCAATTCAGAGGACAAAAGGATGGTTGAAAGCCAATTAATACCTGCATCTACACTGCAAAGCCTTGACAGGGCCAACAAGAGATGATCTTCTTTTCCCAATAGCTCCACACAACAGTAGTAAGTCAGGTCCTAGAAAATCAGAGCAGAATTGTCAAACAAAATATTGGTCACCAAAGCACTGGGTTGGTTTAATTCCATTTCCTTTTTGCTGAAAACAAAGTCTTAGAAAAGTAGGGAGATAGGTAGACAACCCTTGCTGATCTAGACATGCTCCAACAAGGGGCACTCAATAGGTTAATCTCCAATAACGAGGAGCTCTGCTACCGCTAGCAGAGAGTAGTATCAGTGCTAGGACAGCACCGTGCCACATGGATGACCGCTATGTTTGGCAAGGCGGCATAAAGGGCCAAGTGGAAAAGACAGGAGACAAGGTTGGTGGCACTTCTATACCACAGCCGTTTATGCTAGCCACCTCTAGAGTTAAAAAGCAGACATCAAGGACTGGTAGCTTATCCAAGGAATACTTCTGCAATATCTAAACCCTTTAAAAAAAAAAATCTAACAAGCTTGGTAAATGTAAGTTGGTAATGAGGTTCTTCAGGTCTCTAGCACTCACTCAAGTTTTAAAACATAGGCGACAATGTGAAAGAGCCATCAGTTCATTGTAACCAACACAGCAGGACCAGTCTAAAATTATCACCTGAAGAAGACAATGACTAGACATGGCCCGGTAACATGCTCTGTAGCTCTTCATCGTAGGTCGGTGTGCCAAGCAGTACCCCCATTTCTTCAGCATGTGGAAACGCTTAGCATGCCATATGTGGGTCTCCAGCCAGATGTTCTTCCTCTGTCTTCGGTTAAACTCTAGCTGAAGATTCCCGTGGCGTCTCCGTGCCTTCCGACATTTGCTTTTGGACTGTTCTTTCTTCTGGTGCATGGTTTTCTCCATCTAAGTACAGATAAGTGTAAGAACCTTTAAAGTGTTTGTCCAGCATTTATAAAGTGATTGTCTATCCTACCTGATCAGCGGGGGTTCGACACCCTGCTAGTCATGGTTTATCCTGTAAACACTGGACAACCACTTATATTGGAAGCAACAAAAATGATACTAGCCAAGTGTAAGGTCACACATTGCAGAAAATTATCCAATATGTGAATAGTGGTTAGCAGTAGCCAAGAGATAGATCGTTGCCAAAATATTCTATAGGCTGCCAAGTCAACCATAACATAAAATGTCTAAACATACCTCTTTTTTAGCAATTTCACGTAATCTTCTAGGCAAGCGCTTAATGTTGTGCCCCATGGCTCGTCTGCGCATATGTCTGGGTAAAGACTGAAACACCAGGGAGTTGGAAGATTTCTGAGAGACGGCCTTCACCATGGCGTTTATTTCTGCAGCTCGGGCCTGTGCAAACATTGATGCTGGAGAAGAACGAACATATGACAGACGTGACAAATTATAGTAATTCAATACAGTGATTATACGGTCCAATATGTAATCCTACAAAGTAAACAACGAATTTGACAATTTTTAGGAGCCAAAATCAAGAGGTTTAAAGATAAGCAAGAATGGTCTACATTCCAGTGATAAACCTCTGCATGTATGCCGTGAAGTGACAGGATTTCATGTCAATGCTGCTCAGTTACAGGAGTGTACAGGGATGAAGCTGCTTATAAAGGGTTCTCCGAGACTTAAATACGGATGACCTATGATCTGGACAGGTTATCAGTATCTGATCAGAGGGGGTCAGACACCCGGGACCCCCGCCGTTCAGCTGTTTGAGAAAGCATTGGTGCTCCGGTGAGTGCCGCAGCCTTCTCCCTGCTCAACAAGCGCAGTGCAATACATTGTATAGCGGTTGGGCTTGGTACTGCAGCTCAGCCCTATTCACTTTAATGGGGCTGAAGTGTGCGGAGACCATGTGACCAATGAACGTGATGTCACATGGCCTATGAAAAAGCTGAGAGACGGCCGCAGCGCTACAGCGAGCACTGGTGCCTTCTCAAACAGATGATCGAGGGGAAGTGGGTGTCCTACCACCAAACAGATACAGATGACCTATCCAGAGGGTAGGTCATCAGTATATAAGCCTTTAATAACATCCACCCTTAATTTTCAATCATTTCCAACATGCAAACAACTATGAAAGCAATGTGATGGCAGGGCAGAATATAAAACCACACACTGTATCTATGCATAGTAGAAAAGAAACACTCACACACAGCATGCACTTACCTGTCACATATTTTGGAATTGGCTGAGACTCCATGGGTGCTCCCCTTCCTCTTCCACCCCTAGAGTGGAAATGTGACTGGTGGGCACCCCTATGCTGCCGCCCAGAAGAGCCAGGGCTAGTGCCTACAAATAGTAACAATAATTAACAATAGGTCCCTCTGTGTAATCAGCCGCATTGTTGGAAGAGTAAAAGTTATGACGATGCAATTAAAAAACGAAACAAAAGCACATTCAGTTCACCAGTACCCCGCTGACCTTTCTGATACTGCCCGGGTCCCCCAATGTTCTCGGTTGTGTCACAACATGCAGGAAACGTCCACTCATCCAATCACTGGCTGCGGCAGCGGAGATTTCACTGGTATCGACCACAAAGCATAGAAAGCAGCAAGAGATCCGGGCAGGGTCACAAGGGAAGTGGTGGAGGATTGGTGAGATTGGCGATAACCAGGTCATACTTTTCTTTGTTTTCTACCCCAGTCTGGCCTGGTTTAAAAGTCATTTTTACTCGCTGGACCACTGGCATATTATAATGGGGACGTTTGGGTCGGCAGTCCCGGGCCCAGACCCATCCCAAACACCCGTAGCACTATAACCATTCTCATACGATATTATTGCAGCAGTAGTGCTGTGTATAAATAACAGCCGGGCCCGAGTGGAAGGAGCGAGAGTGAGCAGGGAGGGACTGGCGTCACTGCACACCTCCTCCAACCACTTTCGAGCAGAGAATTCCTGCCGTGCCCGCCCTCTGATGAATGCCCGACCCTCTCTCCCCAGCACCAGCTTGGGGGCAAGCGGGGCTGGGTCTGTGCGAAGGCTCTCAGTCAGGCAGAGCAGCCGCCGCCATCCTCCATTTTAGGCAGAGGGAGCCAAAGCTCCAGAGGGTGTCTCTAATCGATTACTAATCCAGTGCGTGTGTTCCTGTGCTGGGCACCTGGGGAGAGAGAGGCAGAGTAGCAGCAGTGGTAAAAAAAAACTAACAAAAAAAAAACCACTGGCTTAGTTGCCCCTAGCAATCAATCAGATTCCACCTTTCATTTTATAGAAGTCCTTTGAAAAATGAAAGATGGAATCCGATTCATTGCAGTCGGTAACCAAGTCAGTTTTCCTTTACGGCAGTTTTGATACATCTCCTGTAATATTTTTTAAAAACGATTTAATATAATTGTTTTTTGAATGACTATTTCCTATTGTCTAATAAAGGGTCAAAGTTAGCAAAGAATTTCATGTTGTATAGTTAACCTAAATATTTCCTATAAATAAAAATAACTATGGGGCAGAACACAGAAGGAGGGGGGTGGTCAATGATAAATGGAGGAAAGAGGCCCAAACACTGTAAACAGCGACGGCCTATGATGCACTTCATCCGCCCCTGCGCTGGACACCCTAGGTAAAACATGCAACAAGTACTCAACTTCCCAATCCTCCTACATTCCACCATCACCGTACCTTTTGTTTTCAAATAAATGAGTAAAAAACATGCGGATTGCACATACCATCATGCTACCAACATTAGCCTGATGAAGGGCATAAGTGTCGCCCGAAACGTTGCGACTGCTACTAAAAAATGCGATCCGGCTAAATAAATTCACACAATTGCAAAGAATCTTTTGGTGTGCTGTCAATTTATATAAGAAGAATGAGTAAAACCACATCCGTGTAATGCAGAGTTACCCCTGCGGCCAATTGGCACACTCCGCTGTGACCTTATGTACACACTGATGCCAATAGCAGTAATGTAACCTTAGGGTACTTTCACACTTGCGGCAGGACGGATCCGGCAGGTTATTCAGCCTGCCGCATCTGTCCAGCCGCAAATGGCCGTACACTGCCGTGCTGCCGCTCCGTCCCCATTGACTATAATGGGGCGGGGGGCGGAGCTACAGCGCAGCACGGCCGGAGATCGCCGGACGAAAAGTCGGACCTGCAGTACTTTTTGTCCGGCGATCTCCGGCCGTGCTGCGCCGTAGCTCCACCCCCCACCCCATTATAGTCAATGGGGAAGGAGCGGCAGCACGGCAGTGCACGGCCACTTGCGGCAGGACGGATGCGGCAGGCTGAATAGCCTGCCGGATCCGTCCTGCCGCAAGTGTTAAAGTACCCTAAATGAAACATCACTGGAAGGTGATCGGCCTCTGCAATCATATTACGGGACATGGGTGCAATTTCAAAAACAAAGAAAACCAGGACTTGGCAGGCAGTGGAGGTGCAGGAACCCGCCATGGCAAAGTAAGGCAACTTAGATTTGAAAGAAGAGCTCTCCCCTCTCCAGACGTGTCCATTTCAGTAACTACTTGCATTCCCCAAGTAATAACAATTCTGGAGCATCTATTCTTATGACTCCACGTTGTGCAATTCCTCTGTTATTCCTGCTAGAACGTATGAATGAGTTCCTAGCAGTTTGCAATTAAGGTCTAGATGGGAGTAACCAGTTGGGGGGTCCCTGCACAGACTGAAACTGGCAGCACTGACTGGATATTGTCACGCCCAGAACTGGTAACACCTATATGTACCTTCATTGTAAACTGCCAGCAATTCATTCATAACTTCTAGAAGGAATAATAAAAGAATGGCACATCATAGAGCCATAAGAATAGATGCTTCAGAGTTGTTTTTTACATGGAGGATGCAGGTAGTTGATAAATGAGACATTTCAGGAGAGGCGGCAGATCCTCTTTAATCCATATTTGCATAGACGGGAAATCGCTTTAACTGTTTATGGCCATTTGTGTCACAAGAGATATTTATTTACCTCTGTATGGTTGAAAGGAGCCGCGTCCTCCATGGTGGGGGGGAGGTCCATCACTCTGATCTAGGCTCACGTTAGCGGGCTGATTTCGCATCCGTTTTGCATATTTCTTTTCTTTTGCAGAAGACATGATTTTATTCATTGGATGGCATCCTGCCGATAAAACAGTCACACAGCTAACATTTACTGGACAGAAACTGTGACTAAAACACAAGGTCTTAATAAGGCTGGGATTCACAGACAGCATTACAGCAGTGAAAAAGGAAAAAGGATCAGCTCCCCTAGACGGGTATGATCTCCCACCTGACCCCACATGGGTCACAGAGATACTACTGCAAGCTGAGTGGTATATTTACAGTCGGATCACTACTGGCACTGTACAGCTGTCATGCCAGGGTTAGTGCCCAGCATTCAGTAGCAGATTTTCCTACCCGAAGTTGGCTCAGGAGGAAGACTGCAACTGGAGGTTCACTTTAAAAGGGCATCAGTCAGCAGTTCTGTACCTATGACACTGGCTGACCTGTTACATGAACGTTTGGCAGCTGAAGGCATCCGTGTTGGTCCCATGTTCATATGTGCCCGCATTGCTGAGAAAAATAACTTTCTAATTTATGCAAATGAGCCTCTAGGAGCAATAGGGGCGTTACCATTACTCCTAGAGGCTCTGCTTTCTCTGCAACTGACGCACCCTCTGAACTTTGAATGACAGTACCAGGCAGTGTAAATCAAGGTGCAGAGGGTGTGCCAGTCGCAGAGAGCAGACCCTCTAGGTGTAACGGCAACGCCTCTGTTGCTCCTAGACACTCATTTGCATATATTAAAACTAGGGCTGCAGCTATCGACAATTTTTATAACGGCCCTTTCACACTTGCGTTTGGAAGATCCAGCATAGAGTTCCGTCCTCGGGGCTCTATGCCGGAAGAATACTGATCCGAATTATCCTCATGCATTCTGAATGGAGAGAAATCCGTTCAGGATGCATCAGGATGTCTTCCGCTCAGTATGTGAACGTTTTTTTGGACGGAGAAAATACCGCAGCATGCTGCAGTATTCTATCCGTCCTGGGATGTGGAGCAAAACGGATCCGTCATGACCCACAATGCAAGTCAATGGGGACGCACATTCTGGCACAATAGAAAACGGATCCGTCCTCTATTGACTTTCAATGGAGTTCAAAACTGATCCGTTTTGGGAATGTTAAAAAATAGTTAAAGTTAATACAAGCGGATCCGTTCAAACGGATGCATGCGGTTGTATTATCTTAACTGAAGCGTTTCTTTCCGGCATAGAGCCCCGACGACGGAACTCTATGCCAGATCTTCCAAATGCATGTGTGAATGGGCCCTTATGGAGTATTCTATCGATTAATCGGGTACACTAATAATAAAAGCTAATCAAAAGAACTCATCAACAACCCCCCAGTTTGCCCCACCCCAGTGCCACCAGATTGCCCACCCCCAAGCCATGCCCTCAGCTCCAGTGAAATAAAACACTTACCTTTCCTGTAGGGGCACCGCTGGACGGCTCCACCATTTTCTTCACACAGCGTCGGGTCATAGTGCACGTAAGCGCACACACCATGTCCTGACGATGTGTCAGGAGGAAAGTGCAGCGCGGTGCGGGCCGGCGGGGTACCACGGAGCGGTGAGTAATAGCAAGCGCTTCACTCCAGCTCCATGGTTACATGACACAAACGAATCCTTGATGCAAAAAATTTGTGTTGAGGATTTTTTTGTGTCTAATTACTTGATTCAAATCAAGTAATGGTTTCAGCCCCAATTAAAACATATTTCTCAGCAATGCGGCCACATATGGACATGGGACCAACACAGATGACTCCAGCTGCCAAGTGCTCATGTGACAGATCTGCTGACAGATTCCCTTTAAATACCAACGGAATTCTAGTCTAGTGGAATGAAGGGAACACTTACAGGAGAAGCCGCTAATAGATTTCAGCATGCAATGTTTCTGCAGACTTCTGTGACACAATAGTGATCATGAGTAGAGTTGAGTGAACTTGTATTTTAAGTTCGGCGTCCAAAGTTCGGGTTCTCGAAGCATCCCGTTATGGATTCCACTACCACGGACCATAACGGCATTTGGAATCCATAAGGGGATTCTTTAATGAACCCGAACCTTGGACAACACTAAGGACCTGGGGTGATGTCACCGTCATGTGATGAGTGCAGGGGGCGTGGCTCAGCACTGAATTGGATAAGAGGTGATCCAGTACTGAGCCACGCCCCCTGCACTGATCACATGACGGTGACGTCACCCCAGGTCCTCCGTGTTGTCCAAGGTTCGGGTTCATTGAAGAATCCCCTTATGGATTCCAAATGCCGTTATGGTCCGCAGTAGCGGAATCCATACCGGGATGCTTCGATAACCCGAACCCGAACTTTGGACGCCGAACTTAAAACACAAGTTCGCGTTTATTGTGTCCAAACTGGGACTCCCTGGGATACTATCGCCTTTAGTGTGTTTACTGGGATTGGTGCGGGAGG
This sequence comes from Bufotes viridis, assembly GCA_033119425.1. Taxonomy (NCBI): domain Eukaryota; kingdom Metazoa; phylum Chordata; class Amphibia; order Anura; family Bufonidae; genus Bufotes; species Bufotes viridis. Next base: position 74,881,100 of record CM065593.1, read on the forward strand.
CTGAACCATCTAAATATGGAAGGAAGCTGTTACGTCTTCTCATGTTCTATGGGCGGAAAACAATACTTCTGCATTGGAAGCCCCCTAAGACTCCCTCTCTGGAATATTGGGTGCGACTGATTAACGCAGACCTCCAGTGTTATAAGTTGACTTACGCTGCCAGAGGGATTCCGGACCGGTTTGAGCTTATCTGGGGACTTTGGCTTCAGGCCCATGGTACTACTTGAGGACCCATGGTTTGGTTGGGGGGTTCATGGACTGCAGGATGTGTGAATGCGAGTGTGCGTGTTGTCTCGGTCTTCCTTAATTCTGGATGTTATCATATGATTATTGGCATGTGATATTCTGTTATCCTTGAATTGTATGCTAATACTTTTATTCTCTTAAGGTACTGTGACAAGCTTGTATGAGATGTCATGTTTTGTCCAAGTTCTGATTTGACTTAAATTGCAGAAATAAATACTTTAAAAAAAAAAAAAAAAACACAAGTTCGCTAAACTCTAATCATGAGGCCACACATTCATTAATAAACACTCCACTTTATCACTACCCAGCCTTATCTGGCTGATAGCCGGGGACATTAGCTTGCATTAAAAAGCAATGCAACAGCAGATACAGTGGAAGCCATATTTAAGTCCCTTTAGAGAGGACCTGTCACGTGTCCTGAGATGTCTGTTTTAATAGCTACATGTATTACCCAGAAGTTATAAATGAATAGCAGTCTGCAGTAAGGGTACAGAGGGGTGGTAACAAGTTGGGGGGTGTACCTGCACAGTCTGAAAATGGCAGCACTGATTGGATAGAGTGAGTCTGTGCAGGTACACCCCCCAACTGGTCACCACCCCTCTTTACCCTTACTGCAGACTGCTATTCATTCATAGCCTCTAGTAGAAATAATAAAGGAATGGCAGACCACAGAGCAATAAGAATAGCTGTTCCAGAATTGGTATTACATGAAGCTATTAAAACAGGCCTGTCAGGAGAGGTGAAAGGTCCTCTTTAAGGCCTCCACATTAGGATACAGAAAGAGAAACTACCTTACTATGCAGCTGTAATGCAATACAATACATGCGCCATGCTACAAGAAAACCAGGAATTTACCGCACCAGACAGGGCTCTCAGTGCTGGACTCTCCGCAAGTCACTGAGCAGAGGCAGCCGAACTTCCAGGTTCAGGGACTACACTCCACTCACACGTGGAGGAGGCGCTCTGCGTTCCAAGCCTCAGTCTAGAACACAGGCGGGGGACGTGATTGGTGGATTGGGAGGCGGAGTGACGTCGTTAGAACGTTTCCCAGGGAGCTCGAGCGCTTTGTCACTGCGCATGCGCACAGGCCATGTGGATTTTTTTTTTTTTTTTTTTTTTTTTTTACTTTAGACTGGGCGATAGAAACTTAGTACGTAGTGCAGGTGGAAAGACGGCGAATGTCAGTCATGGCTTCCGTGGTCAGGAAGATCATCTCCAGTGCGAAGGCTCCAGCTGCAATTGGACCATACAGGTAATGCTCCTTCTGCAAGATGAGAAGACGTTGTGTAAGGTGACTGGAGTGGTCACTGCGCTCCTCCGAGTGACAGCTGCAGCCCCCTCTTCTGCATGCAGCAGCTTTCTAGTGCTAATTTCTACTGCTTTCATGCACAGGTTTTCAGTAGCGTTTTTCTGCACTCTGAGGTGTTTATTTTTTTTTAAACTTTTTTAGGTTTTTGGTGCATTTTTTTTGTAGCAGAAGTGGTAAGGTTGGCGTAGAAACCCAACTTGTGGCTAAATTAAATGCAGTGGTCTCTAAAAAAATCAGGGGCCTGTGGATTGTGACTTTTTACTCAAAAAAACTGGGATACGGGCCTTGTAGATGACCCCCAGCGTGCCTTACCATGAGCATTTTCTTCATGGTGTTTTTCTCCATAGAGAAGGTGATGTGAAAACAACTAAAAAAAACTACCAAGAGCCCCAGCATGCTGCGTTTTTTTAAAAGAAGCAAGAATGGCAAAAACAAACAAAAAAAACCTAATGAACAAAAACGGCAGATGGGACCTGCACCTATCTGACGCTTTCGGCATATCCTAGCGATATACCATCGATGTCCCAGATGAGCCAACCCCTTTAAGACAAATATGAGAGTGAATACAAAGAGAGATGTTATCAGTCTTAGGCCTCATGCACACGACCGTATGTACGATATTTTGCGGTCTGCAAAAAACAGATCCGTAAAAAATACAGATGACGTCCATGTGCATTCCGTATTTTGTGGAACGGAACAGCTGGCCCCTAATAGAACAGTCCTATCCTTGTCCATAATGCGGCCAATAATAGGACATGTTCCATTTTTTTGCGGAACGGAATCGGAATGTAAATGGAGTACCTTCTGTCTTTTTTGCAGACCCATTGAAATAAATGCTTCCGTATACGGTTCGCGCAAAAAAAAAGGTAACGGACACGGAATGAAAATATGTTCATGTGCGTGAGGCCTTGGTGTCCATTCACACGTCCGCAATGTTGGGGCCGGAAAAGAGTCTGCATCTGCACTCCCGGTCCGCATCCGCACTTCCGTCCTGCAAAAAAATAGAACACGTGCTATTCTTGTCTGCAGACACGGACAAAAAAAGGCATTTCTATTTAAAGTGCCGGCCATGTGCGGTCCGCAGTATGCGGAATGCACATGGCCGGGTGTCCGAGTTTTGCATTCCATTCCGTTCCATACCGGAGAGCAAACCGCAGCATCCGTCATGGGAAGCGGAGCAAGACGTCATGACCCACAATGCAAGTCAATGAGGATGAATCAGTTTTCTCTGACACAATAGAAAATGGATCCGTCCCCCATTGACTTTCAGTGGAGTTCATGACGGATCCGTCTTGGCTATAGAAGACATAATACAACCGGTTCCGTTCATAACGGATGCAGACGGTTGTATTATCAGTAACGGAAGCGTTTTTTTCTGATCCCTGCCGGATCCAGCAAAAACGCTAGTGTGAAAGTAGCCTAAGTGTCCATTCACACGTCCGCAAGTGTTTTGCGGTTTGCAAATTGCGGATCTGCAAAAAAAAAACGGATGATATCCTTATGCCATCCCGTATTTGTGTGGATTTTCTGTGCAGATTTTACCCTGGGGAAAGTCTGCATCAAAATCTACCACAAAATTCATAAGTAACACATGCGGGTTTTAGTGTAGATTGGTGTGAAAACTGCATAAAAATCTGTGTGGAAAATCTGCATAAACTAACACTGCTGTGTGCACGTAGCCTGGGGTGTCCAATGGAGCATGGCATGGTATGTGGGGGTTTTTAAGTTTAGGGGGTTGTCTGACTTCAGCAAATGCCATTTACCATGCAGACAAAGTTAATACAAGGCACTTTATGTATTATTACTATCCATATTGCCTCCTTTGCTAGCTTGATTCATTTTTCCATCTTATTACACACTGCTCATTTCCTGGGGTTACGGCCAACACTTCCGCACAGGTACGAGATGGCCGGGACGGGAGCTGCTGTGCAGGTGTGCCTGTGTGCACTCTCACTGTCCCGGCCACCAGCGAGACCAGCACTTTTTCCTATAGTGTGCAAGCACGACCACCGCTGATGGATTGCAGGGTGGTCTTAACCTCTGTAAATGAACAGTGCATAATGCGATGGAAAAATTAATCAAGCCAGCAAAGGAAGCAATATGGACAATCACAATACATTAGTAAGTGCCTTGTATTAACTTTCTCTACATGCATATGACCGTATCTGTTTTGCAGAACACAGTTATCAGCCGTGTGTCCCACACTTTCCTGTCCTGCACATCTTGTCCTATTGTAAAAATGCCTTTTCTTGAGAGGGGTGGGGCGTGGCCAGCACCCAGTATACCGTAGTTGGATGCACTTAATAACCTTATCTCTAAACTACTAACGGGTGGGTCAAAAACACTTATTTAAGGGCTCTTTCACACTAGCGTTTTTGTTTTCCGGCATAGAGATCCGTCGTCGGGTCTCTATGCTGGAAAAATCCTGATCAGGATTATCCCAATGCATTCTGAATGGAGAGAAATCCGTTCAGGATGTCTTCAGTTCAGGACCGGAACGTTGTTTGGCCAGAGAAAATACCGCAGCATGCTGCGCTTTTTGCTCCGGCCAAAAATCCTGAACACTTGCCGCAAGGCCGGATCCGGAATTAATGCCCATCCGACGTTTAGCTTTTTCTCAATGGTTACCATGGCAGCCAGGACGCTAAAGTCCTGGTTGCCATGGTAAAGTGTAGTGGGGAGCGGGGGAGCAGTATACTTACCATCCGTGCGGCTCCCGGGGCGCTCCAGAGTGACGTCAGGGCGCCTTACACGCATGGATCACGTGATCGCATAGATCACGTGCTCCATGCGCATGGGGCGCTCTGACGTCATTATGGAGCGCCCCGGGAGCCGCACGGACTGTAAGTATACCGCTCCCCACTACTACTATGGCAACCAGGACTTTAATAGCGTCCTGGCTGCCATAGTAACCTGAAAGCATTTCGAAGACTGATCAGGATCCTGATCAGTCTTCTAATGCTTTCAGGCGACTTGCATTCTTTAGTGTGAAAGAGGCCTAAGCCACATTCTTATCAGTGACATAAGAACTGAGCTATAATGAGTGTTTATAAGATCAGAGATAAGGAGCCCATAAGCGCCTGGTCTGACAGAAAATCCAAAGAGTGCTACTAGAGCATCTTGGCTATGTACAAAAAAAAGGTTCCATATTTTTAATAAAGACCAATTGAAAAAAATATTTTCAGCTTAAAAGGAGTACAATGCAATAAAAAAAAAAAATTGCCCCTAAAGGTGTACATAGCCTTTAAGTGGACGCTAGCATCCTGTTAAAGGGGTTTTGCCATCTCAGACAATGGGGGCATATCACTAGGATATGCCCCCATTGTCTGATAAGTGTGGGTCCCACCTCTGGGACCCGTACCTACAATGAGAATGGAGCGGGGAAATGAACGGAGGGCGCATGCGCAGCCGCCCTCCATTCATTTCTTTGGTGCACCGATAATAGCCGTGCGCTGGCTCAGCTATTTCTGTCTGCCCCATTGAAATGAATGGGAGCAGGGGCCGCGCGTGCATGGTGCGCTCCCATTTACTTCTATGGGAACAGCGCTTGGGGTTGGACGGACCCCGGGAAATCTGGGGTCCTCCAGCCACAGCTCTCCCTACTCCATTCTTGTGTAGGTTCGGACCCGCACCTATCAGACAATGGGGGCATTTTCTAGCGATATGCCACTTTTCTCTGTAGCTATGCACTATGCCCAGAGTGTCCAGGCTTCCGTTTTGCATTCCGTCTTAGAATTCCGTTACATTCCGTTATAACGGAACCTATAACGGAATAGCCTAACGCAACTGCGAACCCACCCTTAATCGTGAGCTTGATAAATTTACAGGCCATGCAACCGTCCCCATCCACTTTAGCTACTTTTCTAGCTCCAATGGTTTGGGTAGATTACTGGAGGTTTTGTAACCCTTACACCAGAACATATTCGTGTCATAGTCTCTGATGATACTCCATCTCCCACTGAGTTTATGGTAGGCTCTTGATCCCTGTGTCCAAAGATAGATTTGATTGATTATTTACCTAGGGTTATATCAGATCGCTCTCCTGCACTGTGCGCCTTCCGCTGCCCACCTGGCTCTGTGATGCATAAAATTCGTGTGCGTCCCTTCTAGCTGACCTTGTACGGCTCCGAGGAGTGAACCCCAGACCAGATTATATGAATTGCCATAATACTTCCATTTTATGGGATGTTTTTAAAAATGCCTATTCTTGTCTACAAAACGGACAAGAATAGAACATATTCTATTTTTTATTTTTGGGGGGATGGACATATCGGCGCACAGATGCAGACAGAAAAGTGGCACAGCAGTGTAAGTGGCTCTGCTGCGCGGTAAGTAGGTACATGGAAACACTGCTGCTACATGTAAACCCAGGCAAAGAGAGGACCCCTGAATTATACACCCCCCTCACCTTCATGACCTGTCACCACACCAGAGGGTGGACCATTATAGTCAGTGAGGTCCGCCGGGAAGGAGGTAATACCAGGTCCAGAGAACTAAGGCAGGCTGTTTTCTACCAGAACAACCCGCCGGGTTTCCCTGCTGCAAATGTGAAACACTTTTTTCCATATTTACCGTACTTTCATATGAATTTAAAAAAGTTTAGAAATTTTAATCATATAAATATTATTTTCTCTAAGGCCCTTATTTATTAAAAAAACAGTGACCAGTGCAAGGTTGTGTATTCTGAGTCATTTTTGGGTGGTTGGAGTCAGAGGAGCTTGGCTTACCATCTCCAGAGCCCTGTTCGGCGCTCTTCCACGGCGCAGGGCCCATTTATATGTAATGTATTTCTGCTGGTCATGTGGGGGGATGTAAATGGTTAATCCTATTACCTCTGATTGTACGGTTTCGGAAGGCCACAAGTGTTTTTTATAAACACTTCTTAAGTGATATTATTTTTATTGGTCAGGCTCCGCCAGTTATATCCCCGATCATAACTTGGGTGACTCCCTAAGTCAATAAGAATCAAAGGTTAGATCTCTTCTGGAATCTCAGATCTTGGAGTCACTGCTCGTGTAGAGGCTCCAGAGAACGCCATGGCATTCACACCAAGACGCATCATTCATACACCAAGAGCTCCTGTCTTCAAGGGGATTTACAGGTATGAAGTCCGTCTCTTCACAGTGTACCCAATCATCTGCGTTCTACCCGTGTACCGCCTGCGCTTTCATATAGAAGTCATAGACCTCTCCATGGTATCATCATTGCAACATGTCCTGAGTTGTCTGTCTTTAAAGAATATTTTATTGAAGCTCCGTCTTCCAGAAGACCTTAGTGTGTGGGAATTGCATAAGTAACATTTCCCCACTGTAACGTTATAGGAATCATTCTCGTTTTAATTAAGAATATTCCGATGATAATATGGGGCTTTGATGCAAAATAATACTCACTTACGGTAGCTTGTACTGTGAATGCATTGTGCGGTTTCAATAACATTCAAATTCTATAATATAATTAATATTAAAGAGGCTGTCTAGTGGCATTAAAGGGGTTTTTTGAGATAGGTCATCAGTATGTGATCAGTGGGGGTCCGACACCTAGGATCCCGCTGGTCAGCTGTTTGAGAAGGTACCAGAGCTCGCAGTAGCGCTTAGTCTAGGCCAGGCATCCTCAAACTGCGGCCCTCCAGCTGTTGCAAAACTACAACTCCCAGCATGCCTGAACAACCTACAGGTATCAGCCTACAGTAGGGAGTTGTGGGAGTTGTAGTTTTACAACAGCTGGAGGGCCGCAGTTTGAGGATGCTTAGTCTAGGCCATGTGACGTCACAGTCATCGGTCACGTAGCCTAGGGCGTTGCTCAGCCCCGTTCAATTGCATGTGGCTGAGTTGTGATACCAAGCACATCCGCTATACAATGTACGTTGCTGTGCTTGGTGAGCAGAGAGAAGGCTGCGGCGCTCTCAAACAGCGGGGGGGGGGGGGGGGTCCCAGAGTTATCAGTATTCAGTATTATCAGATCCGGCATTGCGAAACAACTGAAGGATGGATCCGTCCTTCCTGACTGTGCATGCGCAGACCGGGAAAACTGAAAGACTGATCCGTCCATCCGCATGACAAGCGGAGAGACGGATCCGTTCTTGCAATGCATTTGTAGACGGATCTGCACACGGATGCATCTACAAATGCTGTCAGTTGTCACACTGATCGGCGGATCCAGCAGGCAGCTCCGACGACGGAACTGCCTGCCGGATCACATTAACGCAAGTGTGAAAGTAGCCTAAAACAAACTGGTGGACATGCTTTGCACTACATTTATTATATGTTTGACACTATTTGCACCCCACTAGGCGAAGGCATGTGGTTTAGATTATAATCCAGCCTTATATTTAGATAGTGTAAATTTAGACTAGAAAATATATCAGTGTTTCATGCTGGGTGGTAAATTCTCACTTTTGTCTAACTTTGCACCACGTTATTGGTTGGCTTGCTTTGGACCCAGATTTTGAATAAATGGGGTGCAAAGCATGTACACCCATTTACTACTCGCATGAAACCAGAATTCTGGAGCATTTAGCTTAATAAAGCAATGCTCCTTCTGCAAAACTACTGCTGGCGCAGTATGTCAGGCCAGAAACGCCAACCTACCGTGTAGCAGAACTAGATATGAGCAGAACCTTGCCGTTTCCTCCTACACTCCAAAAACTTACTGAGAGGCCTCTTTCACATGAGTGCATTCACTATCCGTAATTGGCGCGTATTTTACATACCGGAATCCACTGCTAGTGTTAAGAAATAGGGCGTATATTTTCCGTCAGTTATGCCATAAATGTCTCGGGTGATAATACCCCTTTAACAGCGATGTTATCGGATACCAGGTTTGCGGGTCAGTGTGCTCTCCTGTATAGCAGTAACGCTGCAGGATCAATGAGCCTATCTCTGCCTGATGCTCGGAGTCAATACAAATCAAAGGTTACAAGTTTCACCGAGAGCAGAGACTCAGTATGTCCGGACGCACACACAATAGCTGAACATGTCCGGTACACTGAGGCGCGTTATCTATACACCAGCCGCCCCTGTCCGCAGGGATGTCTACAGGTAAGAGGTCTTCATGCTGGTCAGAGGTGAACCATACGGATTGTTGTATACCTGTTAAGTTGTTTTATAGTTGCATTTGGCTTTACACCGTTCTGTGTGTCTGGTCTTGTTTTATAGCTTTATATTGTGTAATATAGAAATATGTGTCCTAATAGCTGATAAGTTATCTGATACAATTATGGATATAACACTTGGACCCTCCTTCACTGCTCCACTGAACCAAGCCAAGATCACTGTAAGGTTCTGTGATAGGTTCAGTGCAGTAGAAACGGAGGGTTCTAGGTCAGATGAATGACAGTCTGTGTAATACAAGCACAGCGTGAGTTTGACAGAACAGGAGGTGCTCTTAAAGGGAGTCTGTCAGCAGTTTTAACCATGCTAAATTGCTGACTGCACTAGGTAGGGGCTGGGGAGAGCAGGGCAAATATATATTTTGTGGAGCCTATTGAGAATATGCTTTATTCTGCCAGATTCTTCTGAGGATAGATCATCAGTTGTAACATAGTGAAGAACCCCTTTAAAGGCTATGTAGTATGTACAATAGCAATTTTTTTATTATTGCATTGTACTTATTTTGAGCTAAAAATATTTTTTTTCAATTGGTTTTATTACAAATATGGAATCCTTTTTTGTCTACATAGCTGAGATGCTCTAGTAGCAGCCTATAGATTTTCTCTCTTTTCCGTCAGTTGGGGAGCTGATGGGCACCTTATCTCTGCTCTCTGACATTATAAACACTTATTATAGCTCAATCCTTATCTTACTGATAAGAATGTGGCCTAAATAAGTGTTTATGACCTCCTAGTAGTTTAGGGATAAGGTTTATTAGATGATCGGCACAAAGTGAAAGTGCGAGTCACACAGTTACGAAAACAGTTTGTGATAGAATGGCTCAATATCTTTTATAAAGGCCAATTGAAAATATGATTTTTAGAGAAATTTTTAGAGAAAAATTAGTAAAATGCAATTCTAAACAAAAATTGCCTCCGAAGGGGTACATAGCCTTTAAACCAGAAATAAACTGTACATTCCCGATCATTGCCCGCTCATGTAGCTGTATTTAGATGCAGCAATCATCTCCTCTGTATGGGGATGAACAATCGTTACCGTGATCATTCATCCACATACAGGTTCATTGTTTGTCAGCAGCACATCTCTCATTCCCTCGGTGACCAATTATGATTTTATGCGCCACATAATCAATCGAGTCACTGGCGATCAGCGACACTTTTACACAGGGCAAGGAACAAGCGCCCATAGGAGCATTCATTCCCGATAATTGGTTCAATCCCTACCCCATGTAAAGGGGCCCTGAGTGGACCATCTGGTTTTGAAAACTTATTCTTAAAATGAGGGCGTGAACGGAACCTAATAGAATAAATGTGGCACCTCTCACAGTCCTGGTAGAGCGCCGCCTGTGGTGAGATTCTTCTTGTTCTTGACATGATGGGCTTTTTTTGGTCAATTTTTTTTCCTCCTTAAGGCTACATTCACACGTCCGCAAGTGTTTTGCGGATCCACGGAGCCGCGGATCCGCAAAACACGGACACACCGGCAATGTGCATTCCGCATTTTTGCGGACCGCACATTGCCCGGACTCCATAGAAAATGCCTCTTCTTGTCCGCAATTGCGGACAAGAATAGGACATGCTCTATTTTTTTTGCGGAGCCGCGGACCGGAAAATCGGCGTCGCGCTCCGCAAAATTGGATGCGGAGAGCACAGTGTGTGCTCTCCGCATCTTTCCCGGCCCCATTCACAGTCAATGGGTCCGCATGTATTCCGCAAAATTGCGGAATACATGCGGACTACATTGCGGACGTGTGAATAAGGCCTAACTAGTAAAATTAGGCCATCAATCTCATGTGAAAAATTAAATATTCAGGTCTGTAGTACAGACTTGCACTATATAACTTTGTGTACCAGTAGCTGAACATGACAGGCTGTATAATTTTACCTCCAGCCGGGGACATGCCGACCTCTTAACTTTCTGTAAATAAGTAAAACAATCTCCATGGGGAGTTGCCGTGCACGGTCCAGTCATCTCTCTGCCTAAGTGCTGCGCTGACACTGCATTTCTGTGTGACATCACTTCTCTGGTAGAGGAAAACCAATCGAATGGTTAATACAATAACCATTCACCTGTTGTAAGCAGTCAGGATATTGGGGTAATTATTAACTCTTGGTAGCTGAGTCATCATTAATGAAGTATAAAAAAATAAAATAAAGATGAATGAAGGCAATGTGGCTGCTCTGAAAATATGTTACTTCGACTGGAAATTCATCCACCACAGAAAAGAAAAACATATAAAGGAATAATGCTGAATCCCTGGCTAATGAAAAGTTATGCCATCTTTTTTGAGACAGCAAGTCTCAAAAGTCGTGCAACAAAAAAAAAAAATTTTGGCTACTATTTAAGAGCTGAGATTTGGCTGTAAAAATGCAGCATCACAGTGGTGCTGCGTTCAGGATGTGGCAAAAAACCACGTCAATAAAACACGTGCGACAAACCTGTGTTTATCCTGCATTTCCTTACAGCAAGGGAAAACACAGCAAACTTAAATATTAATATTAATAAATGTATAATATAACTGGATTTTGTAATTAAAGTAATTCAGGTTTGCTGTGTGTGATTTGCTTTTTTTCCCTCCCTTTGCTGGAAGAAAACACAAAATAAACGCCGTTATGATGTTGCAGAAACCGCATGCGCAGCCGTGAAGTGTGGCAGCAGCTCAAGGCTAGTTTCAGACACGTGTGTTCATTCCAGCTCCGTCTGTGAGCATTATTTTCTGGCCTGAACACTTGTCTTGTGATGCGGACTCAGGGCATTATACTGCCTGACCGTCACTGTAATTAATTGTACATAAACCCGACAGTAGAGTTCATTACATCCGAGGTTGGGCAAGAACTCACAGCATTATGAATCAGTATAATGCCGTGAGTCGGTATCGCAAGAGCAGCATTCAGGCTGGAAAGTGATACTCACACTCAGTATCCCGGTACTCACACTCAGTGGGCCAGATTTATCATTAGCTAAAGTCACTTTAATGGAGTGAAAAAGTCGCAAAAAAATGCGCAATCGGTAAAATTGCGCATTTTTTTGCGACTTTTTCAAGCTCTGCACTAAGCTCTCCAGTTTTGTGAAAGTGGGCGTGTTTTCTTATGTAAATGAATCTCTAGACAGATTTACTATTGCAACCATTTAAAAAGTCGCAAAAAAATGCGCAATTTCACTCCAGGGGGGACCATGCTTATCTTATGCGACTTTTTAATAGAACATGCGACTTTTTTGTAAAGACGTGCGACTTTTGTAAAGCCGCTTACTGAAGGATAAACTGCTACCGTCAAACCACATTTATCACAGTATTAAAGGACCATTAATAAATCTGACTGAGCCAAAAATGACTTTGGACTTATGTGAAATTGGAGTAAGATGGAAGTGTAATGATAAATCTGGCCCAGTGTGTTTCCCGGTATGAACCCGCTCGTCTGAAAGTATCCTAGGTCTTCCCGTAGAAAATGCAGTCCATCAAGGGGATCTGCTTGCTGGGCATCACCTGTACTTGCCATCCCGCACCTGTACATGAGATTTGAAGAAGGTAGGATATGGCGGTGCGGCCCGGCAATTAGCAGTAATCCCCATGCTAAATAGAAAATACCCTTTTTCAATACTTTCATAAAAACCTGTCTTTCTACATGTTTGGTACGGCATAAATGTTAGTTAATGGACGGCTTGTGTTCTATGTTGCAGCCAAGCAGTGTTGGTGGATAAAACCATGTATGTGTCTGGCCAGCTCGGCATGGATCCTGCAAGTGGACAGCTTGTCCCCGGCGGGGTTAAGAATGAGGCGAAACAGGTAAAATAACATTTCTCTTGTATTTGTTCACATGTTTATCAAAACTATGCCATGTAACTCAGATCGGGGGAGTCTTAAAGGTACCCTCAGATCCAGACTAATGTATAATCAACATACCTGTGCCCTCCTAATGATCCATCCTGCCTTCATCCGAAAATGATGTCCACAGTCTAAGACAAGGCAATGCATGGTGTGTATGGACAGTCTAAGATGCGTCCTGTGTTTTAATGTCTTAGGGTACTTTCACACTAGCGTTTTGGATTCCGTTTGTGAGATCCGTTTCAGGGCTCTCACAAACGGTCCAAAACGGATCAGTTCAGCCCCAATGCATTCTGAATGGATAAGGATCCGTTCAGAATGCATCAGTTCGGCTCCGTCCCACTTCTATTCTGTTTTGGAGGCGGACACCGAAACGCAGCATGCAGCATTTTGGTGTCCGTCTGAAGAGGCGGAGCCTAACGGATCAGTTTTGAATTACAATGTAAGTCAATGGGGACGGATCCGTTTTCAATAACACAATATGGTGCATTTGAAAACGGATCCGTTCCCCATTGACTTTTAATGTTTTGGACTTTGTCATTTTTCTTTTAACTAATGCCAACGGATCCGTTCTGAGCGGATACAAACGTTTGCATTATAGGTGCGGATCCGTCTGTGCAAATAAACAGACAGATCCGCACCAACGCAAGTGTGAAAGTACCCTTAGATACTGCCTGGTGAAATGACTTTATAATGTAAAATATTGCCATATATCCAGAATACATCTAGCATTAATGTGTTTCCATTGTCTCCAGGCCTTGGTGAATATGGGTGAAATTCTTAAAGCAGCAGGATGTGATTACAACAATGGTATGTATGTCATAGATATCTACTGTATCTAAACAGGGTTAGACATCAGTACACTGAAGGCAGAACTGTGTCATAGCATGTACATATCGTATACACTACCTATTATAGCCTTAACATGTTGAGAATAGAGGTTTATGATGCTTAGAAAGCTAATACTTATCACTGAAGGTAAGTGGTCATCCTTTCATGTAGACGCCCCAGGTTCAAATCACAGGAGAAACTTCTAGATTTTTTTTTTCTCCCTCATTTAACACATAATAAATGGCTATAGACTTACTATATTGAGAATAGAGCTTTTCTGTGCTTAGAAAGCTAATACATATTACTGCTGTCTTTTTTTTATGGTTAAATCTCTTTTTCTATTGTAGCATTTTAACAATTAAAGCTTTACAGACGTTTGTGTGTCTTGGAATGATCTAGTACAAGAAACTTCTACGGTATTGTATAAGTACACAATAACACAATCTGAGGAGTCAGAAAAAGTATAGTACAGTAAAAGCAGGAATATGAAAGATGAATACTTCCAATTACCATGGATATCCATCCACTAGCACATATTCGTGAAACAGAAACTTTTATATCAAGGTATGTAAGTGCAACAAAATACTCTAAAGAGGTGCGAGATGAGTTAGTCAGCGCCTGTCGGGCAAAACAGATGAATCCGATTCAAATCAAACCTTTACTGGTGCCTTTAATCATACTGTATATTGTGCCTGTGAATAAACCAGTAATATGTATTAGCTTTATATCCATAGAAAACCTCTATTTTGAACATGGTAAAGGTATAATAAGTAGTGTGTATATGATACAGTACATGCTATGATACAGGTCTAGGACACAGTTCTTGTACTGCCCTCAACATGCTGATGTCTAGCCTCCTCAATCAAGGGGAGGGTTGAGTGAGCAGAGCACAGGGGAGTCCCAAAAGCAGTGCTTTAGGCTACATGCACACGACAGTTGTTTTTTGCTGTCCGCAAATCGCAGATCCGTCTTCCTTTTTTTTTTTTTTCACATGCACATCCTTTCCGTGTGTCCGCAAATTTTGTAGGTTGTGTTTCCGAGTGTCTTCCGTTTTTTTTAAAAAAACGGAAGGCTTGAACCAGTTTCTTAAAGTACCTGTACAAGTTCCCTGGTTTCCAAGAAAGTATCCGCAAAAAAAAACGGATGCGGATGACAAACAGATGGCTTCCGTTGGTCATCGATGGCTTCTATGGGTCCGCAAACCATTTTTTGCGGACAAGAATAGGACATGCCATATTTTTTTTGCGGATGTGAAATGCGGACACGGACAGGCAACGGAAGAGACATCCGCATTTTTAACAGATCCATAGAAATGAATGGGAAACCATCGGATCCGCAAAAAAAAAAACGGAACGGGGCCGCAAAAAACCACTGCCGTGTGCATGTAGGCTTAGGATTCAGCCTCACTCCCTGGTGCTCCAATGTTTGGATATTTGCATATGAATAAAAATGCAGATATCTCTGCAGCTGTTTAACATACTGACAAAAGAAAGGTATTGTTTTAATCAGAATGATCAAACCTTACCAGGCAGTATGTCTGGTGTAATAGGGTTAGTCATGCGGGCAGAGGTCCTTTTATACAGACTGATAATCAGGCTAATTATCGGGGATAAACCCGTCTGGGCACTTTGTACCTCATTTGCATATAGTACCTACTACATTTTGCAATTGGAAATACACAAAAAAAACAATGTTTAAGTGGCCTACAGCATCTTAGCATTAGTTATATAGTCCTTTTTAAAGCTCTTGTTGGACTCGGGCAGTATATCACCTGAGCGCCCCTAGTGTCTGCTTCAGGCCTCATGCACACGACCGTTGTTTGATTCTGTGTCCGCTGCGCCGTTTTTCGTGATTTTCTGCGGACCCATTGGTTTTCATTCGTGTTCCACGTCCACATTTTTTTGCGGATCCCTTGGCAGGCATTTGGCAAATTGTCTTTTGGTAATATCATTTGGGTCATGTCCGCTAAAAAAAAAAACGCAAGACACACGGAAGCAAAAACGGAACAACGGAACCCCGTTTTGCGGACTGCAAAAAAATACTGTCGTGTGCATGAGGCCTTAGGCAGCTACAGTGTTATCTTTATGATTTCATGAAAGGGAGGATTTTCTGACTTTCTGAGCTTCACCTCCGAAACACAGACCTCTGAACCCTATAGCAATATACGGTACTCTGAAATAATCACATCATTTTGAACTAGTTTGATGATTATTTAAGTAAAATTGTATGATAAAAGCAAATGTGGTGGATCCCCTTGCAGCTGTAGGTATAGTATGTCTGCTACATAAGAGATGCCAGAGGAGACTGGTGCAATATTCTGTATATCACCGTACATACCTGACTTTATTGTAATGTGCTGACATTGCTGTTACCGTTTTGCCCCGTTTTACTGACATGAAAGAAACAAAGCAAACCTTTAATAGTCAGAGCTTTCCTTGATGTACTTCACATGCATGTATCATCTTGCGCATTAAAATATTGCTGATTTTCTTTTTTTTTAATTCTAGTCGTGAAGACAACTGTGTTATTAGCCGATATCAATGATTTTAATGATGTTAATGAAATTTACAGGCAATGTAAGTATTCACATGCATGGCGCCGTCCGCTTTTTCTGCAGAGAAAAATATAAAAAGTACAGATACAATTATCTAAGCAGAAGCCGTAAACTAACCGGTAACAAAAAACAGTATGACATAACCGGAGGCTAGCATCATCACTAACCAGAACATGCAGCTTGGTCACGTACCCAAGATAGTCCCAAATCCTGGACGTCACAGAATATTCCACGTGCCATGAGCCTACCCCTAAACGCAGTGAGATCAGTACATAGTCAATCACATGGGCACCTCAACATCATCCCTATAGACCTTTCATCAATGGCTTGTTCCAAATAATGGCCCTATTCTTTGCTGCCATATCTTTAGCGACTTCTCTTCTTTATACCTTTTTGCTAAAATCGATCTGATGTCAGATAGTCGCCCTTAATCCAGTTTTGCAGAATTGGCTGTTTGTCCGAATACAAGAGGAAAACTGTTCATGGCCAAGCTGGGTCTGGCAGAACTACTATGGGTGGTAGAAGGGGGCTTAGTTGGGGGGCTTAGTTGCCCTAATGCAGCACATGGAAAGGGATGATCTTGATTCTCAGTGCAATCAGTTCTTTCATACTAAACTGTGCGAACCGTTTGTTGAAAAAGTGGCTGCCTGAAAACCACGGAGTTCTTCACTACAACCCATTCTTCTGATTTCCTTCATACTGTCCATTTCCCCTTCTCTTCTATGGCTGATTTCACACGAGCGTATTCAGTCCAGGTAGGGGGCTGAACACTGTCCCCCTGATGTGAACTCACAGTATTATAATGATTTATGAGACTGTGCCATCCTGTCTGACCGCGGATCTACTGAACTGTACTGACGGCTTTGTGACTGGTTCGGTAGACCCGCGATCAGAGAGGAACACACAGCATCATAAATCATTCGCGTTAGAGAAGCAGTGTTCAGTCCGGGAAATACAGCCCTCACATGGAGCACGTTTCCCAGACTGAATACGCTAGTTTCAGAGT
Organism: Bufotes viridis; assembly: GCA_033119425.1. Taxonomy (NCBI): domain Eukaryota; kingdom Metazoa; phylum Chordata; class Amphibia; order Anura; family Bufonidae; genus Bufotes; species Bufotes viridis. The sequence continues at coordinate 74,897,978 of CM065593.1, forward strand.
CATCTTTCGGTGATACATGGGACTTTGTTTTTATGTCATTTTTATTTCAGTAGTTTTTATTTGTATTTTCATAGTTAAAAAAAATGTTAAAAAGGTGGAGTACAGTAGTCTATTTTTCACAGCTCACATATTTTAAATATTTATAGGAGCACAGAGTGTAGCTAAAATATTTTTTTTAATTACTGTAAAAAGTATATAGATTATAGTAGCAAGGGGTGGGGCTAGGAGCTGCAATGTGGCATTATGTTTTTTGGTTGTTGTTTTTTTTTGTTTGTTTTTTGTATTTTACGCTTTGTGCCGCCCATAAGGTCATACAAGCTTTTAGGGGCATTATAACATTGCATTTTTATTTTATTGTTGCTTTTTCCTGTAACGTGGGCTGACCTATTAGCCCCAGTGACAAGCAGAATACAGCCCCCAGGCTGTTGAGCCTCAATGCGGAGCTAATCTGGGGCTGCCTAGACCCGGCCGCCCAATGATCACACGATCACTATGATCGGCGCAGGAAGCAGCATTGCCACTTCCTGATCAGTATTTTCCAGCTGTCGCTGTCCTTGGACCCATTAATGAGAATTCTAGTTTCCTATCACATACCAATTGCATGGAATTGTCGCTTCCTTAGTATTTGATAGAAACACAATCTCTTCAGTGGTTTAAACACTCCTAATATTTACAACCGAGATGGTTTTAATGTTTGCATTTTCTGCTGTGGTAATTACATGTTTTATTTCAGTTTTTCAGACTAATTTCCCAGCAAGAGCTGCTTACCAGGTTGCTGCTTTGCCAAGAGTAAGTTTTTTTTTTTTTTTTTTTTTTTTTTTTTTTTTTAATTTTTTAAAATTAAACGGGTTATCCAACCCCCTTTAATATCCCCCAAAATGCCGGGCTCCTCACACAGGTTAAACTTACCTCGCTCCCCGTCACCCGTGGGTGACGCTAGGGAGGCTTGTTCCCGTCGCAGCCTGCTATTGGCTGCACACCACCCACCCCCGTTGCGACGCGGGTGCCGGGGAGCGAGGTAAGTATAACCTGTGTGAGGGGCCTGGCCATTTATAGGGGTTGGATAACCCCTTTTAATCTATACTAGTTTCTAAGCTGCAACAGGATATGAATCCTAAAGACTGGTTCCAGTCGCATACGTTTTCTTACCTGTTCGTTTGTGTGTGTGTATATATATATATATATATATATATATATATATATATATATATATATATATATATATATATATATATATATATATAATATATATATATAAAATTACTTCAGGCTGGCATCAATGGGACCCAATAGATGATGGATGATGTGACATTCTGGATGATTGGACGATTATAGGAGACAATGTAAAACTTGTTAGTGACGAGGAGCTCTGATGGACCTGGGCCACCCATGCTGTATATGGTCGGACCTTCATTTGAATTGTATGAATGATCACCAGGACTGCTGTCTAGAGATGACCCCTTTAGATGCAACATGGCAGTCTTGCTATTAGAATAAGGCACCTTTCACACATTTATCAAAAAAATGCAGCCGGCTTTTCCGGTAGAAAACAACCTGCTGGACTTCTGCAGTTCTGTCATAGCCAGATAGTGCCATGTGCCTGCCAGACCCCACTGACCATAATGGGATGCTGCGGGGATCTGACCAGTCGCCAGGATTCGTCTGTTGCGTGCCGGAAAGTGGCCAGATAAAGGCAGCATCCCATTATAGTCACTGGGGTACGGCTACACGGTGACACTTCATGTAATGTATTTCAATGGTGTTGCGGGGTGACATGCAACACGACAATCGCAAAAGATTCATCCAAGTTGGTTTTTTTGTAACTATTACGTTACAGCATGCTGCATTGAAATATACTGTACGAAATGTCGCCATGTAGCCATACCCTTTTGTGATGTGCGACTTTTCTGCAAATTGCTTCTGGCGCGATACATGACGACATGCAGCCGTGCCCTTATACATGAGAATTTGACTGTATCCTTGCATTTAGGATTGTTCCACTATAACTTCTTGAGTGTGTTCTTTCTTCAAGGGAGGAAGAGTGGAGATTGAAGCTGTCGCTGTCCTTGGACCCATCACTGAGGTTTCCAGCTGCCTATAAAGATCAAGCACAAGGAATTGTCTCTTCCTTAGTATTTCATAGAAAGACAATTTATACAGCGGTTTAGACATTCCTAATGTTTCTTGCCGAGATGCCTTCAGGGCACTGCATGTGACATCTGAGCCGTGCATTAACATAAGTATTTGTGACTGGAATAAATGTTACTTTTCTTGTGGAATTTTTATTTTTTACTGTTTGCTTAACGCTACGAAAATCACTTCGGGGAGAAATGCCGCATTGTGTGAACAGGAGGGCAGCGCATGACACTGGAATTTTTTCTTTTGTGTTGTTTGTCATTCTACACCCTTTTGTTTCCACTTTTACTGCAGCATGTAAAAGATCACCTAAGGGCTCATGCACGCGACCATTGTTGTTTTGCAGTCTGTTTTTCTCGGATCCGTTGTTCCGCAGCTGAGGTTTTTTTTTTCTCATATTTAAGTCCTCTTCCGTTCCGTTATTCCACAAAACGTATCCGTATGTGATTCGTTTTTTGCGGATCAGAAACAGTAAGGCCTATTGCACACGACCGTATGGCTTTTTCAGTATTTTGCGGTCTGAACGGAACATCTGGCCCCTGATGGAACAGTACTATCCTTGTCAGTTATGCAGACCATAATAGGACATGTTCTATCTTTGAACGGAAATCCAGAAACGGAAGGCATACGGAGTAACTTCCGTTGTTTTGTGGATCCATTGAAATAAATGGCTTCATATACGGAACGTAAACAGAAAAAAAAAAACGTTTTTGTGCAAGAGGCCTAACTTATTAATCACCAAACACATGAGCAATATGGGCTGGGAATAGCATTTCTACAGTACGGATCTGCAAAATACGGATGTCATGCAGATGTGTTCCGTGTGCATTCCGTATTTTTTGTGGACCCATTGACTTGAATGGGGCCTCGGACCGTGATTTGCGGTAAATAATAGAACATGCACAAATTTTTGGCAGAACGGCCATGAGGACAAACGGAAATGGCCCCATTGAAGTGAATGGTTCCGCATACGGGCTGCACAAGGAACGGAATCGGAACGAAGGGCAACACAACCGTATGGCTTTTTCAGTTTTTTTGCCGCACAAAGTACGGAAGCGGAAAGAAAATATGGTCGTGTGCATGAGCCCTAAGCGTCCGCAAAAAATACGGATGAGATTCTTATGCATTCCGTTTTTTGCGGAGGAGGGAGAGGAGACCAGACACCGCAGACCCGGCACACACCGGCCCATCCTCCGTTATCGCCTCCCGGCCATTCACCTTACTGCCAGGCAGCATAACCACAGCTCCACCTGCAGGCAGGCGCTTACGGATATCCCTCAGTATTTCCTGCAGCTGGCGCTGTGATGCCAGGAGTACCAGCGATTCCGGGCGGCACAGGAAGAATACCAGTCCAGTTGTGGGGAGGCTGCGGCCGGTCTGGGCCTGGTTTCTCCCCCTTGCAGTGGTTGTCATGTTTCGGGGTTCCATACTGCGAGGCCCCTTGTTTAAAGATATCTCCTCCGTTCACCAGCTCGGCCGGGAAGAGCCCCCGCAGAAAGTTCTCCAGCAGATTACAGCTCTCCCTCCAGTACCACAGTTTCCCGACCACCAGGACCTGCTGAGGACCCCCAAAGCGCTCCAGCACCTTGCTGAACCGTCTCTCTGTGCCATGCCGGCCTTCATCATCCTAGCAGCATCCTGACCTTACAGCCCCGTACACACGATCCACTGCCCGCAGAGCTTAAAGAGGCAGAGCAGTGGAGGGTTTAGGCACAAATGGCGACAAGACAACAAAGTCTTATTGCCATTTTGCAATTCTTAGTCGCATTGGCGACCATTTTGGTTGCCATCTGGAACCCTGCACCACCACAGCATTTTCGCTCCTCCACCAAACTTTACAGTTGGCACAATGCAGTCAGGCAGGTAACGTTCTCCTGGAATTCACCAAACTGATATTGATCCATCAGACTGTCAGATAGAGTAGTGTGATCCATCACTCCCCAGAACACGTTTCCACTGCTACAAAGTCCACTGGCAGCATCCTTTATGCCAGGGATGCTCAACTTGCGGCCCTCCAGCTGTTGCAAAACTACAACTCCCAGCATACCCTACTAGCTGTAGGATGTCCAGGCATGTTAAGAGTTGTAGTTTTGCAACAGCTGGAGGGCCACATGTTGGGCATCCCTGCTTTACACCACTCCATCCGATGCTTGGTGATGTAAAGCTTGCATGTAACTGCTCAGCCATGGAAACCCGTATGATGAAGCTCCCGGCACACAGTTTTCGTACTGATGTTAATGACAGATGAGGTTAGCAGAACATAGGGGCATACTGCACCACAGCGACTCCGCTCTGTAACTTTAGGCTGCATTCACACGAGCGTGATTTCCGCGCGGGTGCAATGCGTGATGTGAACGCATTGCACCCGCACTGAATCCTGACCCATTCATTTCTATGGGGCTGTGTACATGAGCGTTTTTTTTCACGCATCACTTCTGCAACGCGTGTAAATCGCAGCATGCTCTATCTTTTGCGTTATAAACGCATCCGCAGCCCCATAGAAATGAATGGGGCTGCGTTAATAACGCATAGCATCCGCAAGCAAGTGCGGGTGCGTTGCGTTTTCACTGATAGTTGCTAGGAGATGTTGTTTGTAAACCTTCAGTTTTTATCACGCGTGTGAAAAACGCATCAAAACGCATTGCACCCGCGCGGAAAAAACTGAACAACTGAACTCAATCGCAGGCAAAACTGAATGGCTGGGTTCACACGAGCGTGTCCGGATGCGTTGCGGATGCGTTCAGTGAAAACTGTGCGATTTCACAGGCAAAGTCATTCAGTTTTGCCTGCGATTGAGTTCAGTTGTTCAGTTTTTTCCGCGCGGGTGCAATGCGTTTTGATGCGTTTTTCACACGCGTGATAAAAAACTGAAGGTTTACAAACAACATCTCCTAGCAACCATCAGTGAAAAACGCATCGCACCCGCACTTGCTTGCGGATGCTATGCGTTATTAACGCAGCCCCATTCATTTCTATGGGGCTGCGGATGCGTTTATAACGCAAAAGATAGAGCATGCTGCGATTTACACGCGTTGCAGAAGTGATGCGTGAAAAAAAACGCTCATGTACACAGCCCCATAGAAATGAATGGGTCAGGATTCAGTGCGGGTGCAATGCGTTCACATCACGCATTGCACCCGCGCGGAAATCACGCTCGTGTGAATGCAGCCAATGACTTTGCCTGTGAAATCGCACAGTTTTCACTGAACGCATCCGCACCTAATCCGGACACGCTCGTGTGAACCCAGCCTTATAGGGTTCTCCACATCATGGCTGAATTGTTGTGGTTCCTAAATGCTTCCACTTCGCAATAATACCTCTCACAGTTGATCATGGAATATCGAAGGGTTCATGCACATGGGTGTTGCAGTTTTTGCAGTCTGCAAAACACGAATACCGGCCAGCATTTTGCGGAATGGAACATTCTGCCCTCTATAGAACTGTCCTATCCTTTTCCATAAAATGGATAAGAATACAACATGTTCTATAATTTTTGCAGGGCCAGGGAACAGACTTACGGATTTTTTTGCAGCCCCACTGAAGTGAATGGGTCCACCTCCGTCCCGCAAAAAAAAATGTGGATCGGATGCGAACCAGACATACGTTTCTGTGCATGAGTCCTAAGAGGAAAGACATTTCACCAACTGACTTGTGGTCCTATTACTGGACCACGCTGGAATTCAGTGAGCTCTTTAGAGAGAGCCATTCTTTCACAAATGTATCTATAGCAGACTGCATGGCTAGGGGCTGGATTTTATACACCTGTGGCAACGGGAATAAATGAAACACCTGAATTTGATGAGTAAGAGGTGTGTCCATATAGTACATAAAACATTATGTAGAAATGAGTCAGAATTTTGTCGCTAAACTTTCTAGTTGTAATGCAGGAATAACACCGCAAATCAGGTTTTGAAGAAAGCGGTGTAATGGATTATTCTCACGTCGCTACACCCCAGAACCAAGACAATATTGCGAGCCGTCTCTCTGTTCGCAAATACTCTGGTTACTCTCTACAATCAGCAAAAATGTATGCACTGGACAAATCCCGTTCTGATTAGATTTTTCCAAAAACGAGCCATAAAAGAATTAAAACAAATAATAGGCTGAATAAGCAATCCGCGTAGGTTTTTGCGACCAATTTTAGCCTGGAATATGAGCGCATCCGCCAAATTGTTAGGAAACATTTTTCTGTCTTGAATTATGATGAACAATGGTTACAGATTGCTAGTGAAGGCATAAAATGTATAGCTCGTAAGGCACTAACTTTGGCAAGTAAAAGAAGTCCTTCTTTGTTTTCTGATTTGTGACGAAGCCAACCAACGTGGCTAAGGTACATTGGCAATCATAGGTGTGGCCACCGTACATGTACTTGTTGTACAGTCAGACTGGTGACCACATCTATTCAATTGCCAATTATCAAACCTTTGCTTTTAAAGCAATACATTAACTGCAATACTTCTTTTGTGGTTTATTGCATCACCGGTACCTTCTGCCATCTTCAATACGTCGGTTGTACCTCTAATAGCCTGAAAGTGAGAATCCGTAGTCACATCTCAGACATACCACATGCCCGAACAAAGAACGTGTCTGCTGTTAGTTCACACTATGCAGCGGTTCACAAAGGGGATATCACAGGTTTGCAGGTGCAGGGTCTGGAAAGAGTTAACCGTCCTGTTAGGGGTGGGGATTACAGAAAGAAGCTTCTGAATAGTGAGTCTTATTGGATTTTTCGTATGGGTTCTTGTATCCCTAAAGGTTTAAATCGCAGACATGATTTGATATTGCATTACTGATTCTTGGTTCCACATTGTTTTTAAATTGTGTGTTTGATATACTGTCATGAGCACTAGGTTTTTTCGAGACTCACGTGGAGTTGTGGCTATGGCTAATTATGTCCACCTGATTTTTTCAGCTGCTCATTCCTTAAATCCTAGTGTGTGTAGTCTTTCCTTTATCATGAATAAGGATCAGTATTGCATGATCCGAAACGCGTAGACATTGGCTCTGCTTTTCGTTTTTAATGCACTATTTGAATAAATAAAAGCCATCATACTTTTGGAAGCTGGATATTCCTTTCTTTTTTAAAGACAAAATTGCTGGTTAACCTGAAAACATAGAAGAGTGCAGTAGCTGCCTGTCATGCAATTCTGTACATGTGACTTAATAATTCGTAAACTTCCTAGCTGCCAGTGGACAACCAAGAAAGTATTAAGGATATGAGAGACAGAGTAAGGGCTCATGCACATGACTGTATTTTTTTATGTGTCCGATTCGCATTTTTTTTCGAGTTGCACACAAACCAGTTAATTTGTATAGTTACTAAAAAAAACAGCACACAAATGTTTTCTAGTGAGTGAGAAAAATGTACAAGGAATGTATCTATATTTTGTGGATCCATGGTTTGCAGACTGCCTAAGTGCACTGGCAGAGAATGCATTGTCTCTATGTGTTCAGTCAATGATTATACAAAGAACACAGTCTGAGCCCAAACATGTAATCAATAACAAGGCACATCGTCGGCCTACACAATGGTGAAGCTTAACTACCAGAGGTGTGTTTTCCTCATTAATGTGTTACCAAATCCATCACAGGATTCCAAATGAAATTAAAATAAATATTTTAAAAGGATGAATAACATTTACTGAAAAGAATCCAAAGTACATAAAAAACTTTTTTTCCTTTACAAATTTGTTGTAATGAAAAAAAAATATACAGGGTGGGCCATTTATTTGGATACACCTTAATAAAATGGGAATGGTTGGTGATATTAACTTCCTGTTTGTGGCACATTAGCATATGTGAGGGGAACTCAAGATGATGGTGGTGGCTATTGAGTCGGCCATTTTGAATTCAACTTTGCTCTTCACAGGAAGAGGTCATGTGACATCAGCCTTGTTAGGAATTTCACAAGAAAACAACAGTGTGCTTATTTAACGTACTTTATTTTCATGAGCATTTACAGCTTGACCATTAGAAATGTGTCAACGCTTATTGTGTTGGATTGTCAATGCAAGCCTTTCTCCCACTTTCACACACTGATAGCAAACGCAGGAGCAAGCACTAAGGCTTCAGATGCAAGCAGGTGCCGCACATCCTCGCATCTGACAAGGCAATTGTCTATTCTGTGAAGATACGAGATGTGCAGCACCTGAAACTACGGATACTGGAAGCCTGTGCTAGCATTTCTCCTGCGGTGTTGCTATCAGTGTGTGAAGAGTGGGAGAAGAGGGTTGCATTGACAATCCAACACAATGGGCAGCACATTGAACACATTTTATAAGTGGTCAGAAACTTGTAAATAACTCATGAAAGAATAAAGTTACGTTAAAAGAAAGGAGACCATTGTTTTTCTTGTGAAATTCCCAATAAGTTTGATGTGTCACATGACCCTGTTCCTATTGAAAAAACAAATGTTGGATTCAAAATGGCCGACTTCAAAATGGCCGCCATGGTCACCACCCATCTTGAAAAGTTTCCCCCCTCACATATACTAATGTGCCACAAACAGGAAGTTAATATCACCAACCATTCCCATTTTATTAAGGTGTATCCATATAAATGGCCCACTCTGTATATATATACAGGACCTCAACCATAACGACCCATATTATAAAATTGACATGTTATTTATCCCACACTGTAAGTGCTGTGAAAAAAAAAAAAGAAAACAAAACACAAGGCCTCATACAGCTAAATCAAAGGAAAAATAAAAAAGTTATAATCCTTTAAATGCGGATACCGTATTTTTCGCCCTATAAGACCCACCTAGGTTTTAGAGGAGGAAAATAAGAATAAAAATTTTATTAAAAAATATCAGACCTCAGCTCAGACCCCCAATGTTAATCAGTCCTCAGAACAGACCCCTAATGTTAATAAGTCCCACAATCAGGCCTCAGATCAGACCTCCATGTGAATGACCGCCAATCAGATGTCAGATTTGACCTCCATGTGAATGACCCCCATCCTCAGATCAGATTTAAAAAAAAAATTTAAATTACCTCTCCTGCTGCGGATGCCATCTCTGCCCATGATATCCACGCTCTTCTTCTTCCTGCCGCTCACTGTGCTGTGACCAGTCACACAGCATGAGGTCACAGAACGCCAACATCCTCATGCTGTGCGCAATCACAGTGAGCGGCCAAGGAAAACCAGGAAGCAATGAGTACAGAGCTCGCGGAGCGCTGCATTTACTGCTTCACGGTCCTGTACTAATGAGCGCTTCCATAATGGGGGTAAAATAAGGCCCCTTTCACACGGGCGTGATTTCCACGCGGGTGCAATGCGTGAGGAGGACGCATTGCACCCGCACTGAATCCGGACCCATTCATTTCTATGGGGCTGTGCACATGAGCGGTGATTTTCACGCATCACTTCTACGTTGTGTGAAAATCGCAACATGCTCTATATTTTGCGTTTTTCACGCAACGCAGGCCCCATAGAAGTGAATGGGGCTGCGGGACCTGATCTTTATTATTTTCCTTTATAACATATCTCAATACAGAATGCTTACTAAAATGTGGATGGAGGGGTTAAAAATAAAAAACTTAACTCACCTTAGCCACTTGATCGTGTAGTTGGCGATCTCTCTTCTCTCTTCAAGCATTAGCTGCAGTCTAAAGGATCTGTGATGACGTCACATCACATGGTCCAATCACATGGTCCGTGATGGACCAAGTTCCATTACTCTGTCATCATTTGCAAAAAAATTCACAAGTTTTGGCAGGGAGGCGAACCTCAGAAATTTCTGTATAGCAGCAGCCTTACCCATTACTCTATAGAAGTGCTCAGCTGCAATGGTAGGACTTTCTATGCCTAAAAAAATACTGAACAGTATTACTCTTTTGTTTACAGGTATAATACTAAATAAATAGTAACGCTGTTTAGTAGCTTTTAAGGCAGAGAAAATCCTTTTCTTAAACTAGAGCAGTCTAATATAGTGAACGCATTATTTATGGAGATCAGTAAACAAAAATTCTCAATTTTTTCCCACTTCATTTAATCCATAATAAAAGTTGAGAAGAAATTAAAATCTTACTGATGTGTATGGCACAAAATGACCTGGCGCAAAAATGTAGGTTATAACTAGAGACGAGCGAATTTTATATTTTGAAATTCGTTCACGCTTCGTTTGGTGGTAAAAGCAGAATTGCGTTATTGATTTCGTGGATTAGGAGAGGACTCCCCTGCATAACGGAAACAGGACGGATCCGTTTTGCAGCCCATAGACTTCTATTATCACGGAATGAATAACGGAATGCCTCTAAAGGCATTTTGTTATGTATTCCATCATAGAATTGCGTTATAATACCATGGTAACGGAATCTATGACGCAATTCTGCTTTAACCACTAAACGAAGCATCAACAAATTTCAAACTATAAAATTCGCTCATCTCTAGTAATAACCGTTATGGCTATGAATGTGATAAGGGCCAAGGAGGGGGGCCCACATGGTTTGCCTGTATGGTGCCCTAAGGTTCCTAATGGCAGCCCTGGCGCTTGTGCAAACTACTTGTTTTGATTGGATTTCTGGCCAGTGGCCAGTGATTGGCTGCAATTGTTGTGTTATCGTCGTGAAGTAACTGCTGTAGCTGGGTAAACCAAGCCAGGCCCAGGAGAACAAGAGCAACAGTTTTTTTTTTTTTACACCTATGTGAATAGGATGAGCAGTTGTAATTACACTGCCACTACAATGATCGGGGGTGCCAGAAGTCGGACCTCGCTGATCTGATATTGTTGACTTATTATACCATTACACACCCCCTTGAAACACAGACTGCCCTTAGGACCACTTTGAAGTAAACGTGCAGGTGCCCTGAAGGCTCAAGAAGTCATTACAGTACTGTTCTATCTAGTGGCTCACAGGTGATGCTTTTTCTTATTGTACTTCAGTTTTTTCCATCTGGCCCAGACCCCCATGGTGACTTCTTCTTTCAGTCACAAGTTATCTGCAGTGAAAAAGTGGAACATGTGTGTACTGTCAGTCCAAGTCCCTACCAGGATGAAAACAAGTGTTCTGCGCATGCGCCAAATCAAAGCGAAATCAACTCACCTTCAGTGTATGTGGAACTTCCTCATGCATGACAGCCCAGAGGTTGGGTTTAAACAACAATGTTAAAAAGTATGGCGCCTCCGTGAGAATACAGGCAAAATGATATATCTGAAGTTTGGACCTCTCAGTTAGAGGGAGGGTCTAGGAAGAGGAATGTAGCTTGGCTGCACCGTTGACTTTCTCAGCAATGGAATTGCAAAAGAAAAAAGCACAGGGTATCATTTACTAATTAGAAATACGCCTATAGCAGGCGTATTTATGGGACAGATTGCGGCGCAAAGGTCCTTTGTGCCGCAATCTGCGATTTTTCCCCTCTCACGCCAGTCTACAAAAGCGGGTGGTGAAGAGAGGCCTGTCTTATTTACCATTTTCTAGAAAATGGTCTAAATGTAAGACAGCACAGAAGCTGTCTTACATTTAGAAGTGGCAGGGGTGCCGTTGAAGCTATGTAGAGGCCCTAATAAGTGACCCCCATAGTTTTAATCAGATGAGTGAACCCTTGGTTGCACGGGCATTTTATTGCTGACAGACTTCCTTTACTATTTAATTTTTTTTTACAAAGGCATACCAATTCTCTTTCAGGATGAAGTTGAATTACATCAACAAAGAAGGATGCAAATGTGTAGCACATACAAGCAAAACATGACGGTACCTTCTGTTGTATTTGCAGTTCATGTTTGTTGCCCCAGGTTTCTTTTTTTTTTTTTTTTATGCGGAGGTTATAGGTGCAATGTAAGCAAATATGCTTGCCAGAGTGACATATAAAATAAACTCTTTTTATTGAGTGTGACACACATGATGTTATTTATGCAATACAATGCATGATCTGTCATTTATGTGGAATGCATTACTAGTAAGCTTAAAGGGGTTGTCCAGGCTAAGAAAAACATGGCTGCTTTCTTCCAGGAATAGCCCCACACCTGTCCACCGGTTGTGTGTGGTATTGCATCCCAGTTCCACTGAAGTGAATAGGGCTGAGCTGCAATACCACATACAACCTATGGACAGGTGTGGGCCATTTCTGTAAGAAAGCATCCATGTTTTTCTAATCCTGGACGAACCCTTTAAAAGTAGTGTTCCCATCTCATAAGGCTTATCACTAGGATATGTTATCACTGTATGATAGGTGGGGATCCGACCTCTTGGACCCCCGCCGATCATAAGACTGAAGAGACCAAAACCTTTGCGCCCCCCCCCCCCCATAGTCTTTCCCTGCACTGCAACACCGGGCAATGTACTGTACGTGGAAACTGCAGTACAGCTCCATTCAAGTCAGACACTTAAGGATATCATTTTGGAATAAAATATGGATTTTCATGTTTGTATGTTCACTTCGCTAGCCAACCCCGAATCCCTGCACTCATATAATTTGGATATGTCTCTCTAGTATGAATGATTATACCAGGACCAGATGAGCATATAAAGTTATTTCATGTTTGTGACTTACCTCTTACATATTCTTTTATCCTAGCCCAATGAAAACTAGAAGACATATAATATGAAAACCTGAAAACATGATATTTTGTAAGCAATGTCTACATCATCTAATGCTAGAAAATGACAACTGATTCTACACATTGTAGTGTATTCTATCTCAGACCACAAGGTGACAACATTTCCACACGTCTTGAGGCTCTTTCCTTCTTCTTGACACCACATACAGAGGAGCATTGATACCACGCAAAGGTCAGTTGCTCTCCACTTCACCGAGTTTATATTTATAAGGCACAAAACTGTGGTGTAGTACAAATCTTTTTGTGACTACATGCTGAAGTCTTGGCAATGTGGCATGAGTTCTGATGGGCTTAACTCTCACATAACATCTACAGAATCTCCAGAAATGTTCCAGTACAAAAAAAAGTCCAGATCATGAAGGTTTCAGAATGAATTTACTCTTCTACATCAGTTGTATCTGCAAAAAATAAAAAAATAATTATATAAAAATCTTCGCTCTGCAAAACATGGATGTGGTCCACATTGCATCCGCATTTTTTGCGGACCCAATGACTTCAATTGGTCGTGGTCTGCAATTTGCGTACATATTCTATCTTTTTGCAGAAAGGACATATAGATGCAGAAAGCACACGGATCATCCGAAAAACCGGATACGGTCGTGTGTACGGGGGCCTTATACCTAATTTTATTGTAAAAGTAGGATAAAACACAGCTTTGCACATGGCCTCTGCATCTGTATACTCAGCCCATAGTAGTGAACGCGGTTGCCAGCAGCATTTAAACAGCCCATTTTGTAACTTGTGCACAATCCCCTTATCATAGAGTCCTTCCCACGTAGGGGCAATTAAAAGAATAATTATGAATCGTGTCCTCCTGCTGTTCACTCCTCATCACTCATGTTCTTGAATCATACAAGAGGTTAACTTCCCATTAATATCAGGTTGGCTGGGGCCTAACTCCCAGCACCCCCACCAATCAGCAGTTTTCACAAACTCCGAAGCCAAAATCGGGCACCAAAACTATGATGAATGGGAGAAGCACTGCTATGATCGGGTACGGCCACCACACAATGGATGGAGCTGTGTAGTTCTGGATAAATGTAACTTGTGAAAACATCTGATCTGTGGGGGTACTAGAAGTCAGACCCCCACCACTCTGATATTAATGACTTATACTAAGGATAGGTCATCAGAAAGTAAGTACTAGAAAGCCCCCTTAAGGGTGGATCTATGCAACACATAGTGCATTTTATATGTAGTGTTCTCTTTTAGCTAACATCTGGCTGCAGAGTTTTCTCCCCCCCAAAAAATGTAAAAAAAAAGAACGTCAAGAAAAACACTTTGAAAATGGTTCCCAACAGCGCTATGACCAAGATTTACTAATCATAAAGATGGTGTAAGCTTAGACAAATTTATCGGGCTCAGGCTGGATGATACATGTGGTCCAGGGATAGACACTTTTGTCTAGCTCTATACCCTGACTATATAACAACCATTGGTTGGCTTACTTTGAGACAGAATTTTACGGCAGAATTTTGGGACAAAATAGCGACTCTTAGGCTCTCCCCCTCTCCCGTTTAGTCATGTCATTTGTAAAGCATGTTGGAAAAAAATTGTAGAAACCCTAGATGGGCCAATTTGAGACACATTAGTAAATCTGGACCCGAGGGGGATTAAGGCTGGAATCACTTATGCAGTTTTTGTGGATGTTTTTGAGCAAAACCCAGGATTGGTACAAAACAGAGAAGTATCAGCAGTGTAAACAGAGATGGTGATACAGTTGAATACTGCCACAGGAGCAGTAGTATTTTGCGCTGCACTGTGGTATTTGGTTCTGCTGAGGCAGTATGTTGTGCTGCACTGTAGTATTTGGTTCTGATGAGGTATTATTTTGTGCTGCACTGTGGTATTTGGTTCTGCTGAGGCAGTATCTTGTGCTGCACTGTGGTATTTGGTTCTGCTGGGACAGTAGTTTGAGCTGCACTGTGGAACTTGGTTCTGCTGAGGCAGTATATTGTGCTGCACTGTTGAACTTGGTTCTGCTGAGGCAGTATATTGTGCTGCACTGTTGAACTTGGTTCTGCTGAGGCAGTATATTGTGCTGCACTGTGGTATTTGGTTTTTGGTTCTGCTGGGACAGTATGTTGTGCTGCACTGTAGTATTTGGTTCTGATGAGGTACTATTTTGTGCTGCACTGTGGTATTTGGTTCTGCTGAGGCAGTATTTTGTGCTGCACTGTGGTATTTGGTTCTGATGAGGTACTATTTTGTTCTGCACTGTGGTATTTGGTTCTGCTAAGACAGTAGTTTGAGCTGCACTGTGGAACTTGGTTCTGCCGAGGCAGTATATTGTGCTGCACTATGGTATTTGGTTCTGCTGAGGCAGTATGTTGTGCTGTACTGTGGCATTTGGTTCTGCTGAGGCAGTATTATGTGTATTTTTTTCTGCTGAGACAATATTTTGTGCTGCACTGCAGTATTGACGGCCCCCCCTACTCCTGTTGTACCACCCTGCTTGTGTCAATCTGGACCTGCCTAAAATATGGGACCACATTTTTTTCCAGGGCTGCTCTAAGTTCCCAGTCTGCCCCTGGTGTTCCTGGCTTCCAGTACTCTGTAGGCGCTGAATGGTAAGTGGATGTGTCCAGTGCGGATGCAGGGTATTCTGCTCCATATATGTGCACATGCACTGGATGCATCCAGTTACCTTTAGGTCCACATACAGTATGTATGTGACATAAGTGACAGATAAGGCTACATCCACATCTGCATTTGAATTTCCGATATTCTGTTTCGGAATAGGAACAGAATACCGGAATTGACGTATCCAGAATACACTGGACATCACTGGCGTCTGACAGATCCTTCAGAGCTTCACATGAAATGCTTTCTTTCTCTGCTTCACAGCCCCTTCTCTCTGCTCTTAATGGCATCTGAGCAGAACACCCCTACAGCTGTCCCTCAGTCCAGAGGGCGAGGGGCTGTATAGCAGTTTAATGCAGACAGCAGTTCACAGTGACGCTCCACTTGCTGGATCAAAATAAAACTTCATATTCACGCTACTCCTGATAATAAAAACTCCACAAGATGTATATTTTTCCTGCTGTCATCAGCCTTAACTAGTATTGTCACCAGTTTCCCATGGTCAAATCTGCTGTCAGAATGCCTTTTTAGAAGGGCTCAGGGAGATGATGTGATAGTTTTCAAACCCTCTTTTTTCGGCCTAGCCAAATGACGGACAAGCTCAGTGCATCGTAACTGTGTATTCCTGATTTTAGGATGATAATTTGCATGACTGTTGGAGACCCTACAGCGGTCCTGACCTGTATCCAATGAAAGCAGCTTTTCTCCCCCACAATGTCAACGGTGATTTACAAAGGAAAGAAAAAGTCATAAAAAGTAACACAATCCACGGATGATGGGCATAGAAGTAACCTCCTATTCAGAATATGGCTGTAATTATCCAACGAACAAACCAGTTCCCCTGTACACACTGGACATATGTGTAAGTTGGAGTATTCCCTTACAAGCCAAGTAAGAGTAGAGCAGTAGTGACAGATCAATCTTCTCATTACGTGGACTATGATGTTCGCCTAGCCAATGCAACAAAGAGGAGGACATTCACTCCTTTGTCAACATACCCATCTCTGGTTCTGCCTCAAGCACGGGGTGTCCTGTTTCATCCTCTTTTGTCTCCGGCCCCTCGCTCACTGCCTCTTCATGCACGTTGGCTTCCACAGCTTCTTCTATCTCACCTGTGCACAATCAACATGGAGATATACAATTAGTCCTCTGTTTACTACTGCAGGTTATGTACAACGTCGTTACATGATCTGGAGTAGAGGTGAGCGAACCAATTCTTGAAGCAGCGCCTGCACAGTGGCAGCTCTGGAGCTGAGCCTCTGCCTTGCTCTTCTAATCGGAGAAGCGGCCAAGTTAGGAAATTGTCAGGGCTGGGCTAAATTTCTAGCCTTGTCAATCTAGCAGCAGTTGGGCTCTTCTTCATCTGTGGGGACAACACTCCCCAGGGAAAGAAGCCCTGCTGATGAGGCAGGAAATATTCAGGGCCGCGTTAAATTTCCGGCACTGACAATCTAGCGGCAGGTGGGCGTTTCTTCACCTGCAGGGACAGCTCCCCACAGGGGATGAACCTCTGTTGAAGAGACAAATCGATTTGTTAGAATTGATTTGCTCATCTCTAATCTAAGCCCACTTTCATATGGCTATAATACAAATGTACTACTTAGACCTCCTACAGTTCAACTGAGATGAACTCACCTCATTATAGAACCCTATATTGAGCTAAATTAATTCAACTTAACCTCGGGACGCCTGTATGTTGTAGCTGTAAGAGGATAAAATGTGCCTGCATTACAGCCACCTGAAAGGGTACTACTGTTGTCAGTCAAATGAAGGCTAAAAATTTATGAAGCCCTATATGCCGGTTCTCAAAAAAGTTGTAAATCTTGGCGCACACAATTTTTGCAAAAAAATGAGTGACTATTTGTGATTTTACGCTACTCTCGCCACTTTCTGGAAAATTTCTGGAATTTCAGTTATTTAAGAAATGCGACTCTTTCAAAAAGTTGCGATAAATGCCATTTTTTAAAGGGGTTGTCCGTCCCTGCAGCTGAGAACCCCTGGGGTCCTCCCCGTCCCACTGAACATAAACCCCACTCACCTGTCTGCAGTCCCGCCGCTGCTCTATTCCCAGAGGACCAGAAAGCAGCTTGGTCCTGTGGCTGCTACAACAACCAATCAGTGGTCACTGTGGTTTGAATGCTATGTCACAGCAATGATGTACTGTTCAAGCGGAGTCCTGTGAATGGTCCGTGAACTATAGACTGAACACAGGGAACCTCCATGCGTGTGCATCCATTGATTTTAGTGAGAGAATGGATGTGTGAATAAGGCCTCATGCACACGGCCGTTGTTTTGGTCCGCGTCCGAGCCGCATATTTTGCGGTTCAGGCGCAGACCCATTCATTTCAATAGATCCGTTGCTCCATTCCGTGGCCCCGCAAAAAAAAAATAGTGCATGTCCTATTCTTGTCCGTTTTATGGACAAGAATAGGCATTTCTACAGCTACCGTGTTTTGCGGATCCGTGGTTTGCCTAAGCCTTATACTGCATTGATATAAAGTAGGTTCTGCTCTTTACTTCTGATTATGGGTTTTTATAAAGTCAGTTCCTTTTTGGTGCTTTTTTTTTTTTTTTTTAACATCTACACTATTGCAGTACATGACATAAGGTTCCACAACCATGCATGAACCCAAGCGCAGAAGGGGAACTCAACATTCCCCAAGTGAACATGACCCCAATGAGCATTTTAAAAGTGGCTGTCTATATATGGACCACTCCTTTGACTTTAAGGCAATGTTTAGTATCTTTAACCAAATACATTATCCATACTGATTGAATCAGCCACCAACCTTCCACCACCGAGCTGTCCTGACCAGTGATCAGGTCTGCAGGCTCTTCAACTTGCCCAGGTTCCTCCTCTGCTGATGGACAGCTGGTCCTGCTGTCTTCTGCTGCAGGCTCTGATGTTTCTTCCGGATCTAACTCTACTGCTGCCACGGCTTCGGTTTGCTCCTCTTCTGGTGGTATTCCATTTGTTGACGGTTCATTCTCGGTCAATGGAACCAGTTTTGTCTGATCTGGAATCGTTTCAATGTCGTCTATGATTTGGTCGCTGACTTCTGATGGTGCTGAAAAAAATAAATGCTTGGTTTAGAGTACATTGGCGTGATTTACCAGCTGAACCAATATTTACCCTTATCCATGCAAAGGCAGTAAAAAATTATATTCTATTGCAAATTTTAATCAAGTTAAATGATGGGATATCATCTGTTCACTCTCCATTAGTGTGCCATGAGTTTGTGGCCTCACGTACACAACCGTATTTTTCATCCATGCGCTATCTGCATTTTTTGTGGATCAGTATGGCCAATACGCAAACTATAGAACATGTATTGCAGACCTAAATAGCTATCTCTTATTAATAAGGGGGGGGGGGACTTGCAGAATGCACGTGGAAGGTATCCATGTTTTGTGCATCCGTGGTTAGCAGACCAAAATACGGATACCTTTTTTTTTGTTTAAGTAGGGGAGCTGTGATCCTATGATCCCCAATATAATACACTGTGTATAAAGTCACTTTCAGTAAAACTTACACAGCATGCTTATTAGGCCCAACCAAAGGCGAACATGACGCACTTGTGGTCCATTGTTAAGCCCATGAATGCCCCGCTAACCCTTCAGCACCCTGCAACTGTGGCAGAGGGGAGGCAATAAGAGGAAGCACTCTGCCTCTTTCATATTTGCGGCACAGCTCTCCTGCAGGGTTCCTCTTACAGATTACAGCTGATCACTGGAGCTTCTGGCAGCAGGAAAACCTCTGATAAGTTTACTGTCAAAAAGACCCTTTTAACAAGAAGGTCCACAGGGTTCAGTATCGGAAACCCCTCCCAA
Source organism: Bufotes viridis (assembly GCA_033119425.1). Taxonomy (NCBI): domain Eukaryota; kingdom Metazoa; phylum Chordata; class Amphibia; order Anura; family Bufonidae; genus Bufotes; species Bufotes viridis. The sequence goes on from CM065593.1 coordinate 74,917,092, forward strand.
TAGTCCTTTAGTCCCTCCTCTGACAAACCTCTCAGGTGCTGTGGTTGCTTTTGATAGTGGCAGCTGAGAGTGATGCACAAAGTGTTAAAGGGCATCTGTCAGCAGATCTGTCCCTATGACACTGGCTGACCTGTTACATGAGCGCTTGGCAGCTGAAGGCATCTCTACTGGTCCCATGTTCATCTGTGCCCACATTGCTGAGAAATATGATTTAATAAATGCAAATGAGCCTCTAGGAGCAACGGGGGCGTTACCATTACCCTAGAGGTTCTGCTCTCTCTGCAACTGCCGTTCCCTCTGAACTTTGATTGACAGGGCTAAGCAGTGAAGACATCACAACGCCGGCCTGGCCCTGTCAATCTGCATAGAAAGCAGAGCCGCTGGGAGTAATGGTAACACCCTCATTGCTCCTAGAGGCTTATTTGAGTAAAACATCATTTTCCTCAGCAATGCGGGCACATATGAACATGGGACCAACACAGATGCCTTCAGCTGCCAAGTGCACATGTAACAGCCAGTGTCACAGGTACAAACCTGCTGACAGAAGCCCTTTAAGCATCCTTTGTTTCTCTGGGACGTTATAATTTGCTTTTTCTGGCTCATGGTAGCGCGGTTTACATAATGCTAGCAACTAAATGTCATAGTGATCTAGCAGAAGCACAAATAAATCAGCTTTTGTACTTCAAGTGAACATCATGTGATGAGAATTTATTCAAAGCTACGGAATACTTGGAAATGGGTAATGTACCGTATTTGATAACATATCATACTAAGGCCTCATGCACACGGCCATTGTTCGGGTCCGCGTCCGAGCCGCATATTTTGCGGCTCGGCCATGGACCCATTCACTTCAATGGGGCCGCAAAAGATGCGGACAGCTCTCCGTGTGCTGTCCACATCCGTTGCTCTGTTCCGTGGCCCCGCAAAAAAATAGAGCATGTCCTATTTTTGTCCGTTATGCGGACAAGAATAGGCATCTCTATAATGGGCCGCGTTCCGTTCCGGAACGGAACGCGGAGCAGCTTCCGTGTTTTGCAGATCCGCAGTTTGCGAACCGCAAAACACCAACGGCTGTGTGCATGAGGCCTAAAGGTGACCATACACATTAGTCTAAAGTTGATCAAAATGCACAATTTCAACCAAAACTAACATTCATCAGTCGATGAAAGTTCATTTTAGTTGGGCGAAAGATCTTGTGTTCGAAAGAAGGATTCCAGGAAGATCTTTTGTCTGTAGCCCGGTTTGACTGAACGTTTGTGGGCAGTTTGAACAACTTTAACGGCCAATATGGACTCAGCTGTGTATGGCTTTAAAGAATAAAATGGGGGTTAGTTAGCACATCCCAATGCGCAGGTGCACGTCGCCATGGCTGAAAGCACTCAGCAAACACAGATAACAAAATATATACAATAGTGCCATACTCCTTTCATTGTGGTCCTGCCTGTTATGATAATGAGATGACGGACAGGACAGGAAGTGTAAGCTTATTATAAGGCTTAGTGGTCAGTGTGAAAACTGCAGGATTTTAGGATTAAAAAAAAATTATATAGATAGTGATGTGGAAAATTAAAACAAAACCACCAAGAAATCTTAACATATGTTTTTAACATAAAAACATGATTAAAACTATAGGCCATTATCTGATGTCTAACTTCCCATGTTAAACATTTACAAAGATCTGACGGGTGGGAGACAAGGCTTGTTAAACGAGATTCCACTGTGCACAGGAGAGATTTCATGTTAGCCTTGGACAACTCATTAAACATTTACAAGAGAGATGTTGAATCCGATTACTCATCCCCCTACTTTATACTTAACCCAATAGTAACTAGCTGACCAAACCATGGATAAGATGAAATCTGCAGAAAAGCCCGTCCTCATATGATGGACCCCAGACGAACGAACCTACTGACTAAGGCCTCATGCACACGACCATAATGTGTTTTGCGATACGCATATTGCCGATCCGCAAAACACGGATGCCACCCGTGTTCGTTCCCCAATTTTCAGAACGAAGCGGGTGCCTATAATAGAAATGCTTATTCTTGTCCGCAAAACAGACAAGAATAATCTATTTTTTTTGCGGGGCCACGGAACAGAGGAACGGATGCGGACAACACATCTTTTGCGGCCCCATTGAAGTGAATTGGTCTGCATCTGATGAGCATATAAGTGCCGGACAATAGTCCCGCGGGCGGCCCGACGTGCACAGCATCATTGTAATCTATAATGCTGTGCACTCCTGTGCGCACGATCAATGCCGCTCTGGGGCATATGGCCCGCTCACGGACCGTATGTCTCGGAGGGCATAAGGTCGTGTGCAAGAGGCCTTAGGCTGGTTTCTGTGCTGTCAATTCCGGTAGTCTGTTCTGCCAGTTCATTGTATCAGGCACAGCCGGATACCACCATGTACCTGTGGATCCCCATATACGCCGGCTTTTGGCTGGACAAAAAATCCTGCATGTAGTAATTTTTGTGTGGCCGCTTTCCGGCATATATCCAGATACAGTAAATTCTGGCAGTCTGTTCCTCCACCTTCAGCGCATATGTCGATAAGGCATCTGAGAGGATGTTCTGGCAGAGGAACAGCCTGCCGGAGTTCACCGCATCCGGCATAGCTGGATAAGGTTGTGCACCGCCGGACTCCATTGACTGTAACAGTATTCAGTCAGTTTCCAGCATGAGCGCTAGGTTTTGGCCAGACAAAAATTGGTGGATGCACTGCTTTTTGTCCGGCTGAAACCGGCCAAATCCCTGCTGCATCCCATTATAGTCAATGGGCACCGGTGGTAAATGTAGGCCAGATACGGTAAACTCCCGCAATGTATACCACTGCCGAAACAGCCTGCCGGATACCTTACCACAGGTGTGAAACTAGCCTTAGTTGAGTTTTTTTGATGTAGTCATATGAGTCAGGCATAAAAGATAACCCTCCTGGGTTGTCCATGTCCTCACAGACTTAGGCCTGTTTCACATTTCCGTTGTTAATTCAGTTTTTGAGATCCGGCAGAGGATCTCAAAATCTGAATTCAATGTATTTGTTTTCATTTTTCACATCAGAATGCATCCGTTCCGTTAGGATGGGGTTATGTGAAATCAGAATGGAACAAACCGTCACTAAATACATGCAAGTGGCCATAGCCCGGCAATGCCCGTACAGAGGCGCGCAAACAGCGGGTCCACAATATGCGGGCACCGTCCGTGTGCTCAATGTAACACGGATGTGGACCCGTTCACTTGAGTGGGTCTGCAATCCGGAAGGTGCAGTGTGGAATGGAGGCACGGATTCCCACGGAAACACCACGAGAGCTTCCCTGAGTTGCGCCTCCGCAGCGCAAAAAAAGTCCCTTCTGAGCTGCATCCTCCTTTACATCTTTCCCGAAGCCCAAAACCCCCCCCCCCCCCTCTATCCCTTCTGTGTTCCACATGTTTTTTAGATCAGTAAAGTGGCCAAAAAGAGTGGCGCTGCAGGCTTCAAGGATAAACCTTCTTGGTTTAGTTCAAATAATCTTTTTATTTCAAAATTAGGTCGACGTGTTTCAGGGGCAGAGTGCCCCCTTCATCAGGACATTAAAATAACATCACATACACATGTTTTTTAGCCATACTTTTTACATTTTCTCAAACCCTTATAGCAATATTATTTTGTTCTTTTAATAGGGAAAAATTGTACAAAAAGTAAAAAAAAAATACATTCTTCAGATTTATAGTTTTAATGTATTTTACAGTAAAGTATAAGAATGGTTTCTCCATTTTGTTCGCCTTTTTTGATACATATGTGGGGGGGGGGTGGGCTATGGCAACTATTTAGCTTGACAGTGACAATATTTAGAATTTTTACTTTGTTTGAATTTTATTTTTACTTACCGGTATTTTTCTATATACCTATTTCTTTACCTTATATTTCCCCCTACAGATCATTAAAGGGGTAGTTCAGCTTTGGGGACTTTTTAATAGACCCCTGCACCATGTTTTTCAGTTGAAAAACTCATACTCACCTGCTTCCCGATCCCTTCAGGGATCTTCCTGTCCCCTTCCTGTTAACTTCCGGATGGGGTCACTTGTACCGCTGCAGCCAATGACTAGTCTTAGTGGTGTTATGCCCCCAAGCATTATGTGCCACTGCAAAGGCTTAAGGATATTGGTAGACAGTAAGAGTAACTTCAGCAGCCAGTGCCAGGTAGCTGCTGCCAAGCCAAAAATAAAATCATGGGTTGCATGAAAAGAGTCCTACATGCTCCTAACACGAACATCATTTTACCTCCATACTAATCACCATGCGTGGAATATTGTGTACAATTACGGCAGCTGTGAATAAGAAGGACATAGCTGAACTACAGTAAGTGCAGAGGAGAGCGGGCCAGGTAATTAGGGGTGGTCTGCAGAACCAAGACATGCTATTTTAGCTTAGGGACAACCTATTTACAATGTACAAATATATAAGTGGACATTATAGAGATGTTTCTAATGGACTTTTTATACCTAGGCCTGTAACCATGAAAAGAGGACATCCTCTACGTCTACAGGAAAGAAGGTTTCATCACCGACGTAGATGGGGATTCTTTACTGTACGAGCAGTGAGATTATGGAACTCTTGTGATGGTTCACTCACTGTACAAATTCACAAAGGTCCTTGTTGCCTTTTTTTGAAAAATATGATATCACAAGTTATAGCTATTAGATTTCTGGAGACTTTATTCTGATTTGGAGCTGGGAAGGAATTTCTCCTCTAATATGCAGTAATTTGTGACCATCTCATAGGGGGTTTTGGATCAGCACAGTAGTAATAAAGGGTGGACCTGATGGATCTGTGTCTTTTTGTAATCTCATCAACTATGTAACTACTGAAGGTCCATCAGTGGAAATATCATTAAAGCAGCACCGTAATCTGCAAGTATTAAATGTTGTCTTGGATTGTGTTGCAGATTAGCAAAAAATGGATCCCGGCTGTGTGCGCCCTATGGGTCCTCATCTGGTCCACGGATCAGATACGGACACAGAACAAACACTAGATCCAGAACAACAGCATGTCGTAGATCAGGGTCCTTAGTCTGCTCAGCGCCAGTGCAGCTAATATTACTTAATCATCCTGTCTAATTAAAGGAATCTCTACATAACACACTGTTTGTATTGGCAACTGAAGATTATTGCATCAGCTTGACAAAAAATAACTCTGCCTGTACATCAAGCGTTCTGTCTACCACATAAGAGCTATGTATTTACATGGAAGCCAATTAGACTAATAGCTAATACCTGGGGAGCGGTTCCTCTAACAGTACAGGCGCTGCTGACTTCTGAATATAGCACTGAGCAGTCAGTATAAGGCCTCGTGTACACGGCCGCTGCCTGACCGTTACGTGCATTGGGGACCGCAATTTTGCTGTCCTCAATGCCCGGGCACTATTAGTGCGGCCGTCGCAACGGATCCAAGCCTATTCAATGTGAGCGGAGACACTCTGTAGAGCTTCCGTGCCTCCGTTCCGCACCGCACCTTCCAGATTGCGGACCCATTCAAGTGAATAGGTCCACATCCGTGATGCGGTGAGCACATGGCCGATACCCGTATATTACCAGCCGTGTGCATGTTCGTTTCTGTCATCTCTAATGATACGTCTGTTTTAGTACATACTTTTCTGACACATTTTTTTTAGAACCCTGCATTGTCATTCTCCTGTTATTCCTCCTGGAAATAGATGAATATGTTGACAATTGGATGTTAGCATTCTCCTTGTCAATTGCATGTGTCCCTACGCAGTCTGGGCCTGTCCAATCCGTGCTGATAGTGTCAGACTGTGTGGGGAAACGCCCCATTGATAAGAGGAACGGTAACAGCTGACAGATTATTCATACATTTCCAGGAGGAAAAGGAGAGGGACTGCACAATGCAGAGTTCTAGGGACAGATGCTCCAGTATTGTTATTTTATAGGGAACAGAAGTAGTTACTAAAATAGACATGTCAGGAGAGGTGAGAGGTCCTAATAAAACACAGGTTTATGTTATAGCATCCCTCATATGTAAGTTTAGGGGTTATCCCACAAAAAATATTCTACATTTTTGAAACCAGCACCTGGATCTGAATACTTTTGTAATAGCATGTAATTAAAAATGTATTAATGCCACTGAGTTATTCACTGAAATCTATCTGTATAGCGCCACCTGCTGTTTGCCCTTTTTATAATTTCCCTGTCCACCTCACTGAAGTGGATGCACATGCTCAGTTCCATCCTTCAACTGCCACTAGCTGCAGCAGTCAGGACACGTCTCCTGAGAAAGGACACACACCCCTGAGCTGCCAGCTTGAAATAAATCTAGCAGAGCAACTGGAGCAATGAATGGGGAGATCTCTGGACCCACGTGAGGTACAGGGCTGGTTCTAGCTTTCTAAGGCTAGTTTCACACTAGCGGCAGGACTGATCCGACAGGCTGTTCACCCGATGGAACAGCGTGTCGGATCCGTCCTGCTGCTAGTGAACGTGTGCCCCCAGAATACCGTTCCAGCCCCATTGACTATAATGGGGGAGGGGTGGAGTCCCAGCAGAGGCACAGCGAGAGGCTGCCGGAATAAAACTACGACATGTCCGACACTTATTCCGGCAGCCTCTGGCCATGCGCTGCCATGCCTCCGCCGGAACTTCACCCCGCCCCCGTTATAGTCAATGGGGCCGGAGCGGTAGACCGCTGGCCTACGTTCACTAGCGGCAGGACGGATCCGACAGGCTGTTCCATCGGGTGAACAGCCTGTCAGATCAGTCCTGCCGCTAGTGTGAAACTAGCCTTAGAAAGAGATTGTCATGTATTATATGTCTGATTTTCATTCTTTATATTAATCATGTGATTTGTTAGATCATAATTAACATCATTTTTCAATTGGGATTATTTTAGAAAACGGTATCAGTATTTGATCCGTGGAGGTCCGACCTGGGATGCTCGCCGATCAGCTAATTAAGAAAGCAACAGTTCTTGAAGTAACGCCGCAGCTTTTTCTAGGCAGTGACGGCACTTTTATTGATCATATGACCTAGGCGCAGCTCAGCCTCATATAAGTGAATGGGGCTGAGCGCAATACCAAGCACAGCCACTATACAATGTACGGCGCTGTGCTTTTGTGAGTGGAGAGAAGGCCGCGGTGCTACTGCGAGCGCTGGTGCCTTCTCAAACAGCTGATCGGCAGGGGTGTTGGGTGTCCCCCACCGAGAATAGAGAATAGGTCATCACATAAGAAAAATCCTGGAAAAACCCTTGCATTATATCACATAGACACACATATATTACATAGGCATTTATAGCACAGGACTGCTACTGAACCATGGAGGAAATAACTTCTGCTTGGACTTCGAATCAATGAATTTTTGGCTTTTCCTATTTTTGCAGCTCACTTGGAGTTTTACACCTATAAAATGTAAAAAAAGAAAAAATGTCTTCAACTAGTCACACGAATTTCTCCAAATCTAAGGGTCTTATTTTCTGAATTTCATTAGGCCACGTGGCAAAAAATGGAGCTGAAAAATCTGTGGCAGATGATAATGGAAATCTGACTCTGATAACTATTTTTTCATTTTTATTTTTTTAGGCCTAAATCCCGCCAAATATGTTCTTGATACACCACCTACTCAATGTATTTTATTCCTTTCCCACTGACCTGCAGTTAAAGTACGAGTCAAAAAAGTGATATGGTGTTTTTGAAAGGTGGATGCAGTTAAAGGAGTTGTCCTGCCATGTATATTGATGACCTATCATCAAGATAGGTTATCAGTATCAGATAGGTGGGGTCCGACACCCAGCACCTCCACCGATCACCTGTTTGAAGAGGAGGAGGCGATCCATGCGAGCGCTGTTTCCTCTGTACTACACTACGCGTCGTCTCCTGTGGAGCGGTGGCATAGTGTAATTACAAGTACGCGCTCCATTCAAGTCGATGGACCAAGTAGTTGTCATTACACTGCACTGCTGGAAGTTCCGAGACAACAAGCAGTGTAATGAACAGGAAACAGCGCTCGCATGGAGTGCCACCTCCTCTTCAAACAGCTGCTTGGTGGGGGTGCCAACTGTCATCAATATAAATGGCAGGACAGCCCCTTTAATATGTCAGAGCATGTATTGTTGATTCTAACATGACATTACATATGGCCATATTTTGCTGCGAGTGACCTACAGTCCAGATCGAGCAAACGCCTAATGATGGTTTGTGTGGACACTGTTTGCCGCCCTAGGCTTGGGAGGTGATGTCCAGCGTCCATTGCAGTACAGAATGGATCATTCTTCTAATCAGACGATCCCTTCGTACAGAGGTTCTCCTTTGTGCACTTCTTGATGTTATTCCAGTTCATTGTGTTTTTCCCAACCACCAGGACACATGACATTGAACGGCATCTCAAGGATTCTGTCCCTCCCAGTTTGTGACAAGTGGTGGTAACTGGCACTTTAAAGAACAGGGGGCATTGCACAATCATCCCACATGACTTGATCCGATTTTTGAAGTTTCACGTGGCTAAAAAACTTTTATTGCAGCTCCGGCATGTCACAGTTTGGAGGTATTATATAGTATTGAACGGCACTCCTTATTTTGTTGGTGGTGCTCAGTGGTAAAGGGTTGTCGTATAATTCAAAAAGTACCACGGCACTCAAATTGTCGATGCAAGTAAGAATGATTTATTTGTCATCCATCCACATTACTCTAGTATACACTGATACATGCTTTATAATCTGGCCAACGTTTCGGTTCAGCCTGGACCTTGTTCACGGCCGTAGTGCAGTCAGTAGGCAGCGGATGGTGTGGATGGCCATCCGCTGCCTACTGACTGCACTACGGCCGTGAACAAGGTCCAGGTTGGACCGAAACGTTGGCCAGATTATAAAGCATGTATCAGTGTATACTAGAGTAATGTGGATGGATGACAAATAAATCATTCTTACTTGCATCGACAATTTGAGTGCCGTGGTACTTTTTGAATTATATTACAGTTTGGAGGTAGGCGCTTAAACATTTGATCATCTGCAGATCTTAGAGACACCTAGTACTTCGTCGATTTGTATAACCTCACAGCTTGTACGTCTTGGTAATGAAGAGTATGCAGGTTAAGGCTCGTTTACATCTGCACTGAGCTTTTCATGCTTCTAAAAAAAGGAACCGTTAAACAGATCAAATGACAAATGGAAACAGAAGTTATTCTGTCAGTATCTGTCATCCATTAACTTTCATCTAGAAAAAAAATAAGGAAAGTTCCTTTCCGTCATGTTATTCTTGGTGGAAAGAAAAGACCTGCAGACAGGACTTTTTCTTCCACAAAAACTAGCAGATACACTATGGAGCGGACATTAAGGCCTAATTCACAAGTCCGCAATCTACGTCCGCACCCGTTCCGCAAATTTGCGGAACGGGTACGGACCCATTCATTTTGAATGGGGACGTGATGGATGCAGAGAGCACACACTGTGTTCCAGACAGCGGCTCCGCAAAAATATAGAGCATGTCCTATTCTTGCCCGAAATTGCGGACAAGTATAGGCATCTCTATAGGGCTGGTAGCAAGGTGTTGCAAAACACTACGGACGTGTGAATAAGGCCTAAGGCTTCATTCACATCACGGTTCAGCCTTTTCGTTCTCCTGCTCTGTTTAGTAGCAGGAGAACGGAAAGGACGGATTCGGCATATAACTCAGCCGAACGGAACCTAAGGACCCCACAGACTATAATGGGGTCCGTTAGGTTTCTGCTCAGAAGATGATTTTGGAGCGGAGACAAAAGTAGTGCATGCAGGACTTTTGTCTCCGCTCCAAAATCATCTTCTGAGCGGACACCTAACGGACCCCATTATAGTCTATGGGGTCCTTAGGTTCCATTCGGCTCAGTTATGTGCCGAATCCGTCCTTTCCGTTCTCCTGCTCCTAAACAGAGCAGGAGAACGGAAAGGCTGAATGGTGATGTGAACGAAGCTTAGCGGAACCTCCGGCTCTCCAGCTGCTCTGAAACTACAATTCCCAACATGCTCCATTCAATTCTATGGGAGTTTAGAGAAGAGCAGAGTAAGTATGCATGCTGGGAGTTGTAGTTTCACAACAGCTGGAGAGTCGGAGGTCCCCTACCCTTGCGAGTCTAAAGCATCTGTTCAGTCAAATGGGGCAGAAAACTAATATTTTTTTTGTTTCACAGATGTCTTGACAGATCAGAACAACTGAAAGCTCAGCATAGGCCGCTTTCACACAGTCAGTGTTTGTTAGGTGATTTGAGGTTCTGCTTCTGCAACAGTGACTATTCATGTACTGCTACCCAGAAGTGTAGCGGCGCATGCATAGTTGCTGCACCGGTAGCAGAAAGCAGAGGCGCAGGCACGAGATTGTCAATCATGTGTCGGGGGAGCTTCTTCCCCAGCGGGGACAGCCCCTTGTAGGTGGAGAACTATTGAAAATGAAGTATTATACAGTTCCATTTGAAATAAATGGGCCATTAATGTAATACACAACCACCTTAAGGCCTGGAGGGTGAAATGTACTCTTTGTATCCAGTCAGGCTAACACATAAGAGTCTCGAATGGGAGAATCCCCTTCTCCACTATTAAAGGGGTTTTCCAAGTGTTTAATATTGGTGGCTCATATTATGGACAGGTCATCAATATTTGATTGGTGGAGGTCTGACTCCTGACACCTGTCCTCCATTAGTGCAGCAGCCTCCTCCTAGGCCCGTGATGTCATGTTCATCGGTCGCATGGTCTAGCCACAACTCAAGTGAATGGACCTGGGCTACAATAGCTCCTATGCAATGGCTGAGTACCAGGGGTGTCAGAACCCCGCAGATCAGATAGTGAAGACCTGTCCAAAGGTAAACTCATCAGCATTAAACACAAGGAAAACCCCTTTAAATGCTCATGCACGTGACCATAGCCTGTTCTGTGGTTTCGCAAACTGCGGATCCACAAAACACGGACACTGGCCATGTGCGTTCCGCATTTTGCGGAACGGAAGGTCCGATCTATAATAGAAGTGTTGTTTTCTTGTTCGCAATACGGACAATAATAGGACATGTTCTATTTTTTTGCGGGTGCCTTGGAACAGACATGGTGTGCTGTCTGCATCTATTGCGGCCCCACTGAAGTGCGTGGGTCCACATACGACCGAGGATCGGAAGCAGACTAAGGGTCCTTTTACACTTGCGTTCTGAGGATCCGGCAGGCACTTCCGTCCCGCCGGATTCGTCAGAACGCAAGTCGCCTGAAAGCATTAGAAGACTGATCAGGATCAGGTTACTATGGCAGCCAGGATGCTATTAAAGTCCTGGTTGCCATAGTAGTAGTGGGGAGCGGGGGAGCGGTATACTTACAGTCAGTGCGGCTCCCGGGGCGCTCTAGAATGACGTCAGAGCGCACCATGCGCATGGAGCCGCACGGATGGTAAGTATACTGCTCCCCTGCTCCCCACTACACTTTACCATGGCAACCAGGACTTTAGCGTCCTGGCTGCCATGGTAACCATTGAGAAAAAGCTAAACGTCGGATCCGGCGATGCGCCGAAACGACGTTTAGCTTAAGGCCGGATCCGGATTAATGCCTTTCAATGGGCATTAATTCCGGATCCAGCCTTGCGGCAAGTGTTCCGGATTTTTGGACGGAACAAAAAGCGCAGCATGCTGCGGTATTTGCTGCGCCCAAAAAACGTTCCAGTCCTGAAGTGAAGACATCCTGATGCATCCTGAACGGATTTCTCTCCATTCAGAATGCATGGGAATGATCCTGATCAGGATTTTTCCGGCATAGAGACCCGACGATGGATCTCTATGCCGGAAAACAAAAACGCCAGTGTGAAAGGACCCTAAAACAACAGTCCTGTTCAGGAGCCCTATCTCAGAAACCCAAACCAGACAACTGCTTTTAGAAAACACCTCCACTGCATACGCTGACTGTTCTGTCTATTAACTTTCTGGTTAATAGTTTAACCATTAAGTAGTTTACATCATGTGGTTCTGACAAATTCAACTAAGAGTGCAAAGTAAATAGAGATGTATAGAGTGAAAGGAGGTTTCCGGGATCAGAATTTTGATGGCCCTTCCTGAACATAGGCTATCAATATCAGAATGGTGGGGTTCGACTCTCAGCACCCTCACTGTCATGGCTGTAGCCTCTTCATTGATTACATTAGACCATCTATTTGGACGCTGTCTACTACTAGTAGCAGTCCAGGGTAGATAGACAAAGGAAAACAATGGCTGCAGCCTTATCAATCATCTGATTAGTGGAAGGATCAAGAATCAGACCTTCACTGATATGATATTGAAGGCCTGTCCTAACCTGCTCACATCACTTATCTGCCTATATTGGCAGTACAGCGCCCTGCCATTAAGAAGATCGGGCTGATACTGTGTCACCCTAATTCTCCTGAAGTGACAGGGACCTGAAACATTCAGTTCTCTGTCACAAAATCACAAAACATGCTAAACACACCGCTAAAAGCTTCCTTCCTGCATTGAGGTTGTTGCTGCGTAAACCTGTGATGGTTCAATGATGTCATGGGCTTCCAGCAATCTGATTGGTGAGAGGAGCATGCTCGGAGGACATGAACTGCGTGCATTATGTCAACAATCCTCTGTATACAGATCACTACTAATAGTGATGTAAAGGGAATTGCTGGGTCAATACTAATCATGTTATCCTTGCTTCCTCCAAACAAAGGAAAAAATAGTAAAAATAAATTTAAAATACATAGGTAAATCAACAAATAAATAAGTTAAAAAAATCAGCCTGTGAAATACAACACTAATTTCTAGCACAACGACTATGCTGCACGGAGACCACCAGGCCGCTACCTTAAGTAGTCTCAGTTCAGTGGCTGTAACCCACGGCAGTCATGAGACACTGATGATGAGCCACCAAGGGATCAGGCAAAGCCACGGTCAGGAAACAAGCCAAGGTCAGGGCAGGAAAATAACTTTCAATACAGTGATCATGCCAAAGATCAGGGTAGCCAGCAGAGGCTTAATATGAGAGACAGGCAGAGGTCAGGTATGGCAGCAAAAAGTGAAATCCAATAAACAGGCAGAGGTCGGGTAAGGGAGATCAGAATAGTATAGCGCACCTTCACAGGGAACAAACAAGCTAGAAACTTCATGTGGGAACCCTAATGGGAATCTATTTATTTATACTTGCATGACCGGGGTGCTGTGCTCAGCCGATGCATGTTGAAAAGGTGAAGAGCCCATAGATAACCCAGTCATGGGTAACTGCACAACTGCAGAAAAAACGCAGTGTATTTTTTGTTAGGATGAGCACTGTATCTATCTGTGTGTGATGTACTTGAGGTCTGACTGGTACCAGTAAAACATCCAGTGGCATCAGCATACTACTTGAACATCTTCACTTGTGTTTTTTACAGACATCATTTTCCCATTGACGATATACTGCTGTAGCTATATGCCCCCTGATGAACGGTCTTTACCACCATGCAAACCACGCGATTGCCTAGGCTCCCTGATAAGCAAGTAAGACAGCACCACATCTTTCAACTGTATCTGCGTCCTAAAGACGCAGATACAGTTGTGGAAACTAGAGAACCTTCCACCAGGGGCTTTGATGTCACTGCATGCGACGTCCAGGCAGGTGGGAGCACGGAAGTAGAGGACAGAAGAGTTGGAGCGGGAATGTGGTTAGGGATCTTTCTGCAGGCAGCACATCAGCGCCGGCTCCACACAGTAGGTTGTCGATATATGAAGGGTTATGTACAGCCTGGTACTAGTCTGCTGCCCCTGAGTGCCCCAATATCAACATGAATGGTGCCTAGTACTAGTCTGCTGCTGGGGGACATAAAAACACAAGGAGTACTGCTGTGGGAAATAAAAATACAGGGGTACTACCGGGGAACATAAAAATGCAGGGGCACTACCAGGGGTCTTTCAAATGTCAGGGGTACTGCTGGGGACTGTACAGGAGGAAGAGTATTATAAATAAAGGGGGCAATAATAAAACAGGAGGCACACCTGGGGGGCAGTATAAATACAAGGGGCACTGATGGGGACATTAAACATACTGGGGGCATTACATGGGGCAATTATAAATACTGGTGGCACTACTGGGGTATTATAAATACTGAGGCACTCCAGGGGAACATAATAAGTACATTATTACTAATAGGGGTACAGTGGGGTCATTATTATTGGGCACAATATTGAGGGCACTGCACTCTTGGAGAGCATTATCACTACTGGAGGCCCTTTGGAGACAATCTGTAGGGCGCTGTTATTTTGTAAGTATTTGGGAGCACAGTATTGGGGGGAGCAGCGGTATACAGTACTGTTGGGGCACCAGGAAGGGAAGGATGATGGAAAAGTGAGGAATCTAAGATTTCTGTGTGGTAAACTCTGCGGAGACAAGACAGCTGAAATACTTCGTCATGGCGGTCTGATCTGAATGGAAAAAATGAGGAGCGAGAACGTCTACATCAGAGGAGACGTCATTGGATGCAAGAGGTATGTGGTGCTGTATGTAACGTCCAAGTCAAATATGCCTTTAGCAACAGGGCTGGTGGGGGGTCAGGTGGATTGAGAATTTGGTATGGGGGTGGAGGGACCATTTCAGTTTTTTACCTCTGGCAGCAGCAAAGTTAGAATCGGCCCAGGCCACAGCTTTCAACTGTATCTGCGTCCTGATGACAGTGGACAGAAAAGAAACCGCTGCGGGAATAGCAATCCCTGGCTGTCCTGATCAGGGCCCCCAGAAATAACATTGCTTGGGGCCCCAGAAATGCCAAGCTCGCCCCTGGTCATGTCACATGGTGCATCTATGACATATCACCGCTGCAGGCAGTCATTGGTTCCACTTGGCACCATAATACGTGCATCGCGCCAGTCCTTGTACCATTCCACTGATATCTGTATACGTTTTATCTTGTCTATTGTGAAGCAGGTTTCGTCCCCCTTATTTTGGGTGCTTGTCATACAGGGGGCTCATTTATGCAGCAAGATATCCCCCAATGTCACATCGCTGCATCAGTGCATTCATAGAGAAACTGACAAACTGCAAGAAGAGAAATCCGGATTTTCTGTATCTGGGGAAGTCAATAATTACACAAAGATCAACATGGCAGCTCTCAGCCGAAACGAGTAATCAATAATGCATAGCCGTCCAGCCGGAGCCGGGGGGGGGGGGGGGTGAGTGAGCGCCTGGACTGTATCCCAAGACTATGTGTCCTGCCCCTTCTAGATGCGAATGTCCACCGGATCCTATAAATGACGTCGTACGGACCGTAAATGTGTGGCCATACGACCGATCGCGACCATCATCGATTAACAATTGAATTTGCTCCTATCAGTGCGAACATAACCGGCTCAGGTGACTGTCCGGAGAATGGATTGTCAGGGTGGTATCTGGATCACGCCATCATGGTTTCGATGGGAACCATTTCCCGTATAATTGTTCCTACCAGTGTGTACACGGCCGGCTCAGGTGACTGTCCGGAGAATGGATTGTCAGGGTGGTACCTGGATCACGCCATCATGGTTTCGATGGGAACCATTTCCCGTATAATTGTTCCTACCAGTGTGTACACGGCCGGCTCAGGTGACTGTCCGGAGAATGGATTGTCAGGGTGGTACCTGGATCACGCCATCATGGTTTCGATGGGAACCATTTCCCGTATAATTGTTCCTACCAGTGTGTACACGGCCGGCTCAGGTGACTGTCCGGAGAATGGATTGTCAGGGTGGTATCTGGATCACGCCATCATGGTTTCGATGGGAACCATTTCCCGTATAATTGTTCCTACCAGTGTGTACACGGCCGGCTCAGGTGACTGTCCGGAGAATGGATTGTCAGGGTGGTATCTGGATCACGCCATCATGGGTTACGCCTCCTGTAGTGTAATAATGATCTCCAGTCCAGATCGAGTAACGGAAGCCGAGCGCGTCCTCCATAATAGATGATACAGCAGACACATGGCTCACACCGTCTATGCTCTGCTGTCTATGTGCCTGTCCGCTGCTATGAAACTATCCCAGTGTCTGGACATGTTGGGAGTTGTAGTTTCACACCAGACGAAGAGCTACAAGATGCAGTTCACCATAGTACAATATAGGTAAAGTAGATTAACCCCTTAACATCCACTTTCTATTTGTGTGTATATATATATATATTGGGGTGGGGGGTCATTTATCAAACTGGTGTAAAGTAGAACCGGCTTAGTTGCCCATAGCAACCAATCAGATTCCACCTTTTATTTTGGACAGCTCCTTTGGAAAATGAAAGGTGGAATCTGATTGGTTGCTAATTGTACTTTACACCAGTTTGATAAATGACCCCCATTATTTTTATACATCCACCACGTTAATGACAAATCTCCCAGACTGGTAGGAGTGCCCTACCAGTCCGGTCCTACCAGTGAAGGGACAGGGATATTTATTATTTTTTGGCTATTTTTTTCTCAGTATGAAAATAAGGTATTTTTTTAATAACATGAGCCCAATCTATGCCACAAACAATACATGGGATTTATGGGGTATTTTCTTTATGCCAAAAGAATACAAAATAAAGTAGCAAATAAAAAGAAAATATCTGACCTTTGGAAAGTATTGTTTGGAAAAGATTCAATACCGAAAATAAAGAAGGGGTTAAATGCGCAGCTTCTGATAATTCACGTGCGGATAATCACCGGGCTTTTAGGCAGAGAGATTGTGATTAGATATTTAAAAAATATAGGCAAAAAATAGAAGAAGAAGAAGAAGAAGAAGAAAAGAATGAATCATTTGAAGACCGGATGTGAAACATTTTTCAGGAAAAATATTAATATTAGAATGAATTGTCATTGCTAATATACAGTAATAGTCGAATTTTACTGAATTTATAGAAAAATGAAACTTTCTATTCCCCATTATAGTGCAGAATATATAGAGTCCAGTATTGTGATGATAACACCGATGTAGTGATTATTGTTATAATGTGAACGCAGCCTTACATGTATTATAAATAATGCAATCATCCATAAATACACATATGGACCATATATATCTCCCATGTTTAATGCAATCCTCCCTCCATCCATAGATGACATCCTATATGTAATCATACATACATGGACCATACACCTCCTATATGTAATCATACATACATGGACCATACACCTCCTATATGTAATCATACATACATGGACCATACACCTCCTATATGTAATCATACATACATGGACCATACACCTCCTATCTGTAATCATACATACATGGACCATACACCTCCTATCTGTAATCATACATACATGGACCATACACCGCCTATCTGTAATCATACATACATGGACCATACACCGCCTATCTGTAATCATACATGGACCATACACCTCCTATCTGTAATCATACATGGACCATACACCTCCTATCTGTAATCATACATGGACCATACACCTCCTATCTGTAATCATACATACATGGACCATACACCTCCTATATGTAATCATACATACATGGACCATACACCTCCTATCTGTAATCATACATACATGGACCATACACCTCCTATCTGTAATCATACATGGGCCATACACCTCCTATATGTAATCATACATACATGGACCATACACCTCCTATATATAATCATACATACATGGACCATACACCTCCTATCTGTAATCATACATACATGGACCATACACCTCCTATATATAATCATACATACATGGACCATACACCTCCTATCTGTAATCATACATACATGGACCATACACCTCCTATATATAATCATACATACATGGACCATACACCTCCTATCTGTAATCATACATACATGGACCATACACCTATATGTAATCATACATACATGGACCATACACCTCCCATATGTAATCATACATACATGGACCATACACCTCCTATATGTAATCATACATACATGGACTATACACCTCCTATATGTAATCATACATACATAGACCATACACCTCCTATATGTAATCATACATACATGGACCATACACCTCCTATATGTAATCATACATACATGGACCATACACCTCCTATATGTAATCATACATACATGGACCATACACCTCCTATATGTAATCATACATGGACCATACACCTCCTATATGTAATCATACATACATGGACCATACACCTCCTATATGTAATCATACATACATGGACCATACACCTCCTATATGTAATCATACATACATGGACCATACACCTCCTATATGTAATCATACATACATGGACCATACACCTCCTATATGTAATCATACATACATGGACCATACACCTCCTATATGTAATCATACATACATGGACCATACACCTCCTATATGTAATCATACATACATGGACCATACACCTCCTATCTGTAATCATACATACATGGACCATACACCTCCTATATGTAATCATACATGGACCATACACCTCCTATATGTAATCATACATACATGGACCATACACCTCCTATCTGTAATCATACATACATGGACCATACACCTCCTATCTGTAATCATACATACATGGACCATACACCTCCTATCTGTAATCATACATGGACCATACACCTCCTATCTGTAATCATACATACATGGACCATACACCTCCTATATGTAATCATACATACATGGACCATACACCTCCTATATGTAATCATACATACATGGACCATACACCTCCTATCTGTAATCATACATACATGGACCATACACCTCCTATCTGTAATCATACATACATGGACCATACACCTCCTATCTGTAATCATACATACATGGACCATACACCTCCTATATGTAATCATACACACATGGACCATACACCTATCTGTAATCATACATACATGGACCATACACCTCCTATATGTAATCATACATACATGGACCATACACCTCCTATATATAATCATACATACATGGACCATACACCTCCTATCTGTAATCATACATACATGGACCATACACCTCCTATCTGTAATCATTCATGGACCATACACCTATCTGTAATCATACATACATCCACAGATGACATCCTATACATCATGGGACATCACTCACCACTTTTCTTCGGCCCATTAGTCTGCACTGACTTTGCAGGAGGTCTGCTACTGCCCTGATTGTTGGTCAGAGTGCTGCTTGAACAGCCCATGGCTCCTCCGGCGTCGCAGGGGTTAATGGGAGAGGTTGCGCCGCGGACTCTCTTCAGCTCCGGCCGCAGAGGTCACATCCAGCCGCAGATGAGGAGACAAGCGGCGCTGCAGCAGCCGCGGGCAGAAGTTTTGCCCTCTCTCCACAGGACGGTGTTTACTTGCTGACAGCGGTTGCCATATGAACAGCAGCAGAGAGAACAGCAGTCCGACAGCTGCCGCACTCAGCGAGCGGGTCAGCCAGAGGCGGGCGAACTGCGCATGCGTCACTCACCAGTCCGGGCTCGGCGCCCAGAGAGAGAGAGCACACTTGTGGAGTCACCGCGTCTGACTACTGTGCGAATATGTGTGTACTTACTGTAGAGTACTTACCTACACTGGAGTGATAACTTTTTTTTATTTTTCCTAGACATATGAGGGCTTGTTTTTTGTGGGACAAGTTGCACTTTCTTATGGAACCATTTAAAGGGTTTCCGTCACCACACTTTTCACTATTAAACAGGCTGACATTATACATGTGCGAATGTCACCTGAATTTAAGGCCTCATGCACACGACCATATGTGTTTTGCGGTATGCAAATTGCGGATCCGTAAAAAAAAACAGATGACGTCCGTATGGCATTCGTTATTTTTGCGGATCCATTGTAATAATGCCTATACTTCTCCGCAAACTAGAAAAAAATAGGACATGCTCTATTTTTTTTGCGGAGCTACGGAACGGACATACTGATGCGGACAGCACTTGGTTTGCTGTCCGCATTTTTTGCTTGCCCATTCAAATGAATGGGTCTGCATCCTATCAGTAAAAAAACCCGGAACGGACAAGGAAACAAAATACGGTCGTGTGCATGACCTCTAACTCTGCTATTCTTTTTTTTCAGTGTGCCCCGTTTTTGTGCAATTATAACTTTTAATATATGCTAATTACCCTGCTGCTCCTAGAGGCTCCGTTCACCCACCTCTTTCCACTCCCTTCTACTCTTGATTGACAGGACCAGGCCAGCGTTTGTCTCCTCCTGCCGGCCCTGTCTGTCGGGGAAATCTCGTGGCTGCGCCGTCTGCAGTGAGGAAGCCGGCGAGCGTTCTTCCCTGCCTGCACCGAATACTGGACGAGATTTCCCCGGCAGACAGGGCCAGCAGGAGGAGACAAACGCTGGCATGGTCCTGTCAATCAAGAGTAAAAGAGAGTGGAAAGAGGTGGGCGAACAGAGCCTCTAGGAGCAGCAGGGTAATTAGCATATATTAACCACTTCAGCCCCCCTAGCTTAAACACCCTTAATGACCAGGCCACTTTTTACAATTCTGCACTACACTACTTTCACCGTTTATTGCTCCGTCATGCAACTTACCACCCAAATGAATTTTACCTCCTTTTCTTCTCACTAATAGAGCTTTCATTTGGTGGTATTTCATTGTTGCTGACATTTTTACTTTTTTTGCTATTAATAAAAATTTAACGACATTTTTGCAAAAAAATGACATTTTTCACTTTCTGTTGTAAAATTTTTCAAAAAAAACTACATTTCTATATACATTTTTCTCTAAATTTATTGTTCTACATGTCTTTGATAAAAAAAAGTCCAATAAGTGTATATTTATTGGTTTGGGTAAAAGTTATAGCGTTTACAAACTATGGTGCAAAAAAGTGAATTTCGACATTTTGAAGCAGCTCTGACTTTCTGAGCACCTGCCATGTTTCTTCAGGTGCTAGAATGTCAGGAAAGTATAAATACCCCCCAAATGACACCATTTTAGAAAGAAGACACCCCAAAGTATTCGCGGAGGGGCTTGGTGAGTTCATGTATCATTTCATTTTTTTTCACAAGTTAGCGGAAAATGACACTTTCTGAGGAAAAAATAAA
Organism: Bufotes viridis; assembly: GCA_033119425.1. Classification (NCBI taxonomy): domain Eukaryota; kingdom Metazoa; phylum Chordata; class Amphibia; order Anura; family Bufonidae; genus Bufotes; species Bufotes viridis. The sequence goes on from CM065593.1 coordinate 74,938,033, forward strand.
AATAATAAAGTTTCCATTTCTGCTAACTTCTGGCAAAAAAAAATAAAATCTCCCACGGACTCACTATGCCCCTCAGTGAATACCTTGGGGTGTCTACTTTCCGAAATGGGGTCATTTGTGGGGTGTGTTTACTGTTCTGGCATTTTGGGCGGGGCTAAATTGTGAGCAGCCCTGTAAAAGCTAAAGGTACTCGTTGGAATTTAGGTCCCCTTTGCGACCCAGGCTGCAAAAAGTGTCACTCATGTGGTATCGCCGTACTCAGAAGAAGTAGGGCAATGTGTTTTGGGGTGTATTTTTACATATACCCATGTTGGGTGAGAGAAATATCTCTGTAAACTGACAACTTTGTATAAAAATTTTTTAAAAGTTGTCGTTTACAGCGATATTTCTCACACAAAGTATGGGTATATATAAAAATACACCCCAAAACTGATTGCCCTACTTCTCCTGAGTACGGCGATACCACATGTGTGCCACTTTTTTGCAGCCATGATGCGCAAAGGGGCCCTAAAACCAACGAGTACCTTTAGGATTTCACAGGGCATTTTTACGCATTTGGATTCCAGACTTCTTCTCACGCTTTAGGGGCCCCTAAAATGCCAGGACAGTATAAATACCCCACATGTGACCCCATTTTAGAAAGAAGACACCCCAAGGTATTCTGTGAGGGGTATGGTGAGTTCATGTAAAATTTTATTTTTTGTCACAAGTTAGTGAAATAAGAGACTTTGTAAAAAAAAAAAAATATATCAATTTCCGCTAACTTGTGCCAAAAAAATAAAAATTCTGTGAACTCGCCATGCCCCTCACGGAATACCTTGGGGTGTCTTCTTTCCAAAATGGGGTCACATGTGTGGTATTTATACTGCCCTGGCATTTTGGGGCCCCTAAAGCGTGAGAATCCAAATGCGTAAAAATGCCCTGTGAAATCCTAAAGGTACTCATTGGTTTTAGGGCCCCTTTGCGCATCTTGGCTGCAAAAAAGTGTCACTCATGTGGTATCGCCGTACTCAGGAGAAGTAGGGCAATGTGTTTTGGGGTGTATTTTTACATATACCCATACTGTGTGTGAGAAATATCGCTGTAAACGACAACTTTTTACATTTTTTTATTCAAAGTTGTCAATTTACAGAGATATTTCTCTCACCCAGCATGGGTATATGTAAAATACACCCTAAAACACATTGCCCTACTTCTCCTGAGTACGGCGATACCATGTGTGCCACTTTTTGCAGCCAAGATGCGCAAAGGGCCCTAAAACCAATGAGTACCTTTAGGATGGCATTTTTACGCATTTTTCTTCTCACGCTTTAGGGCCCCTAAAATGCCAGGGCAGTATAAATACCCCACATGTGACCCCATTTTGGAAAGAAGACACCCCAAGGTATTCCATGAGGGGCATGGCGAGTTCATAGAAGATTTTTTTGGCACAAGTTAACGGAAATTGATTTTTATAGTTTTTCTCATAAAGTCTCCCTTTCTGCTAACTTTTGACAAAAAGTTAAATTTTCACGGACTCACTATGCCCCTCAGCGAATACCTTGGGGTGTCTTCTTTCCAAAATGAGGTCATTTGTGGGGTGTTTGTACTGTTCTGGCATTTTGGGCGAGGCTAAACTGTGAGCAGCCATGTAAAGCTAAAGGTACTCGTTGGAATTTGGGCCCCTTTGCGCACCCAGGCTGCAAAAAAGTGTCACTAATGTGGTATCGCCGTACTCAGGAAAAGTAGGGCAATGTGTTTTGGGGTGTATTTTTACATATACCCATACTTTGTGTGAAAAATATCGCTGTAAATTGACAACTTTGTATAAAAAAAAATTAAAAAGTTGTCATTTACAGAGATATTTCTCACACGCAGCATGGGTATATGTAAAAATACACCCCAAAACACATTGCCCTACTTCTCCTGAGTATGGCGATACCACATGTGTGACACTTTTTTGCAGCCAAGATGCGCAAAGGGGCCCAAATTCCAATGAGTACCTTTAGGATTTCACAGGGCATTTTTACGCATTTGGATTCTCACGCTTTAGGACCCCTAAAATGCCAGGGCAGTATAAATACCCCACATGTGACCCCATTGTGGAAAGAAGACACCCCAAGGTATTCCGTGAGGGGCATGACGAGTTCACAGAAAAAATAAAAAATTTGGCACAAGTTAGCGGAAATAGATTTTTTTTTTTTACAAAGTCTCATATTCCACTAACTTGTGACAAAAAAATAAAATTTTGCATGAACTCACCATACCCCTCAGCGAATACCTTGGGGTGTCTTCTTTCTAAAATGGGGTCACATGTGAGGTTTTTGTACTGCCCTGGCATTTGAGGGTCTCCGCAATCATTACACGTATGGCCAGCATTAGGAGTTTCTGCGATTCTCCGTATATTGAGCATACGGGTAAAGAGATTTTTTTTTTCCGTTCAGCCTCTGGGCTGAAAAAAGAAAAAAATGAACGGCACAGATTTTTTCATTCGCATCAATCAATGTGGATGAAAAAATCTCTGCCAAATCAGTGACTGCGGTGCGGTGGGCTGGGCGCTAACTACCTAACAAGTAGCTAACTAACTGGCGGTGATAAGGGACCCTTATGCCCCATTCACACGTCCGCAATTCTGTTTGCGGAGCGGAATTGCGGACCCATTCATTTCTATGGGGACAGACTTTGTCCCGCTCGGATCCGGAATTGCGGATCCGCACTTACGGGTCTGCACTTCCGTTCTGCAAAAATATAGAACATGTCCTTTTCTTGTCCGCAATTGCGTACAAGAAAAAGCATTTTCTATATAGTTCTGGCAATGTGCGGATCTGCAAAATGCGGAAAGCACATTGCCGGTGTCCGTGTTTTGCGGATCCGCGTCGCGGATCCACAAAACACATATGGACATGTGAATAGAGCCTTACAGGGGGGTGATCAGTGACAGGGGGGTGATCAGGAAGTCTATATGGGGTGATCAGGGGTTAACAAAGGGTTAATAGTGGTTATAAAGTGAGGGGGTGGGGGGTTAGTGTAGTGTTTGATGCAACTTTACATTGTTACCTGGTCCTCTGGTGGTCGATCCCAGTAAATGGGACCACCAGAGGACCAGGTATTAGGTATATCAGACGCTGTTAACAACACAGCGTCTGATATACCACTTTGATCTAATTTATTTTACATTTACAGCCTGCCAGCGATTGATCATCGCTGGCAGGCTGTAGTACAACTGCAGAGCCGCGCTCTGCTGTGAACGTGCGCGCGTTCACAGCAGATCTCGGCTCTCGCGAGATGACGCACGGATGCGTCCAGGAGGAATAAACCTGCCGCCGCCTGGACGCATCCGTGCGTTCGGCGGTCGGGAACAGGTTAAAAGTTATAATTGCACAAAAACGGGGCTGGATGAGAGAAAAAGCTCAGTAAATTGACAACTTTGTATAAAAAAATTTTTAAAGTTGTCATTTACAGAGATATTTCTCACACCCAGCAGGGGTATATGTAAAAATACACCCCAAAACACATTGCCCTACTTCTCCTGAGTACGGCGATACCACATGAGTGACACTTTTTTGCAGCCTAGGTGCGCAAAGGGGCCCAAATTCCAATGAGTACCTTTTAGGAGGGCATTTTTACGCATTTGGATTCCAGACTTCTTCTCACGCTTTAGGGCCCCTAAAGTGCCAGGGCAGTATAAATACCCCACATGTGACCCCATTTTGGAAAGAAGACACCCCAAGGTATTCCGTGAGGGGCATGACGATACCTCAGGAGATCTTAGGAATGCGCGTCCACGAGTCTCAGACCCGCTATCGCAGCCTCATGGGTTTCTAGATCCCTGAAACTTTGGTTTGGCCAATTAGAATCCCATAATATGGATAAAACCCCTAGGGAAGAGTTACTAGCTACCCTCCCGACCTTCCACAAAGCAGCGGACTTTCTGGCTGACGCGTCTACAGATGTGGTCCGGTTTTCCGCTAGGGCTGCCGCCCTTTTAAACGCTGCTAGGTGTACAGTTTGGTTAAGACCCTGGAGGGGGGATCAGGGGTCAAAAGCCCGACTTTGCTCCCTCCCTTGCGAAGGCTTTAGGCTGTTTGGGTCTTTGCTAGACGATATTCTAGAAAAGGCCTCAGACTATAAAAAGAAGTTCCCTGCTCCACAAAGGATACCTCTTATTCGAGGGCGCCAATCAGGGTTTAGAAATCGGAAGAATAAACAGTGGTCCAGGGGAGAGAGGGATAGATTTCCCAGGAAAACAGGAGGTTTTCTCTTCAAAGCCAGAGATAATAAAGGAAAGGATAAGTCCCAATGACGCCAGAAGTCAGGTAGGGGGAAGACTTGTTTTTTTTCAGCCGGCCTGGAGCACAATTTCGAAAAATGGTTGGATGCTGAGTGTGATAAAAAATGGGTTCCAGCTAGAATTCAAGTCCCTACCGGCAGATTTTTTTGTTCGCACCGTCTGTCCCCAAAACAGAGAAAGAAGAGAAGCCCTAGAAAAGGAAGTAGTTACCCTCCTGGAAAAAGGAGTAGTAGAGATGGTACCCAGTGCAGAAAGATGCAGGGAATTTTTTCTCTCTTGTTTCTTGTAAAAAAAAAAAACAATGGCTCCTTCAGGGTCATCCTGAACCTCAGGTCTCTGAACAGATCTCTGAGATACAAGAGGTTCAGGATGGAGACATTAAAGTCCACAGTAAATCTCCTTTCCCAGGGGTGTTGGATGGTGACCATAGATCTAGAGGACACGTATTACCACGTCCCTATACATGTGAACTCCCGGAAGTTTTTGCGTACAGCTGTCTGGGAAAAAGGGGAATGGTGGCATCTCCAATACAAGGCTCTCCCCTTCGGGGTTTCTCAAGCCCCAAGAATCTTTACCAAGATCGCAGCAGAGGTCGCTGCGTTTCTGAGAATGAACCACATCACTCTAGTACCATATTTGGACGACTTTCTGATTCTTTCCCATTCAGAAGAGCAACTCAACTTGTTGGAAAAAGTCATGTCTAACCCCCTCTCAGAACTGTGTATTTTTGGTTATACAGTTAAACTCCAGACTTCAGAGAAGCTTCCTTTCTCCAGACAAAGTGGCCAAAACAATACAGGTGATGAAAGCTCTCTTCCTATCCTACCACTGTTCTTTAAGGGAGGCTATGGCGGTCCTAGGTCGAATGACGGCGACCATTCCAGCATTTCCTTATGCACAGTACTATTCGCGAGAGCTGCAGACAGACATTTTGTACAAATGGGACGGGTCTCAGGAATCTCTAGATCGGAACTTCCATCTGTCCTCAAAAGCAAGGCGCGTCTCTGATATGGTGGATGTCCCCAGATCATCTGTCGATAGGGAACCCGTGGGTTTATCAGACACAGACCATTATAACGACAGACGCCAGTCCCTGGGGATGGGGCGCACATTCAGACAACAAACGTTGGCAGGGGAGATGGGATCAAACGACCAGAAGACAGTCTTCCAATTTCAGGGAGTTGAAGGCAGTTCAGATGGCCCTGTCCAGAGCTCTGCCCCATCTAAGAAACCAGCTGGTGCTCCTTTATTCAGACAATTCCACCACAGTTTCTTACATAAATCGTCAAGGGGACACGAGAGTTCCGTCCCTCCTCCTCCTCTCCCAAGATATTTTCAGGATAGCGGAAGCCAGAAGCCTTTTCCTGTCAGCAGTTCACCTGAAAGGGCAAGACAATTCCATAGCAGACTTTCTGAGCAGGGTAGACTTAAGACTGGAAGAGTGGTGTCTGAACCACGAGTCCTTCTCTCAGATAGTCCAGGTATTTGGGGTCCCATTGATAGACCTTTTCACGTCCCGCTCCAACAAGAAAGCAGAAAGATTTTTTTCTCTCAACCATCTAGACTACCCGACAGCAGTGGATTCTCTAGCTCAGGATTAGAGCCAGGAGGATGGCTATGCCTTCCCTCCCTTTTGTCTCATCCCGCAGGTGTTAAACAAGGTAGCACGGGAAAGAGCATCAATAGTCCTAGTAGCTCCATATTGGCCCAAGAGGACTTGGTTTTCAGCACTCCTGAGGTTAGCCTCCCTCCCTTCCCTCTTTAATCAAGGGAGGATCTTCTCTTTCAGGGTCCCCTCTTCCATCCCAACCCGGATGCCTTAAAGTTGACAGCATGGAGGTTGAGAGGAACATCTGGTTAGGCAAGGGCCTATCAAACAAAGTAGTGTCCACCCTGCTTAAGAGTAGTGATGTCGTGAACATAAAATTTTCAGTTCGCGAACAGCGAACTTCCGCAAATGTTCGCGAACTGGGCGAACCGCCATAGACTTCAATTGGCAGGCGAATTTTAAAACCCACAGGGACTCTTTCTGGCCACAATAGTGATGGGAAAGTTGTTTCAAGGGGTCTAACACCTGGACTGTGGCATGCTGGAGGGGGATCTATGGCAAAACTCCCATGGAAAATTACGTAGTGGACGCAGAGTCGTGTTTTAATCCATAAAGGGCATAAATCAACTAACATTCCTAAATTGTTTGGAATAAAGTGCTTTAAAACATCCAGTGTGTGTATACGATCAGGTATGATGTTGTATCGATCAGGTAGTGTAAGGGTTACGCCCGCTTCACAGACATTGACAGACCAAACTCCCCTTTTAATGCACCGCAAACAGTTCATTTGCACAACCGCAAACTCCCCATTTGCACAAGGTTGGATACCAAGCTAGCCACGTCCCGGTGATGTCATTGAAGGTTTCTACCTCCACCCAGCCACGTACAACACCAAGGGTCCCCAAAAGGTGAATTTAATAGATTTTTCGAACGGGGAGATGGTTAAAAAAAACTCTGGCTCCCTCCCCTTTGTTTTTATCCACGGGCACTGCGTCTGCGCCGTGCAATTTACTGTCACACCCGATATGAGTGGTATTTTCTGTAGTACTATTCTCATCAGTTTAATCCCTTTAACGTCCCCAATCTGGGGGCCATTTATTGAATAGATTTTTCGAACGGGTAGATGGTTAAAAAAACGCTGGCTCCCTCCACTCTGTTTTAAACCACGGTCACTGCGTCTGCGCCGTGCAATTTACTGTCACACCCGATATGAGTGGTATTTTCTGTAGTACTATTCTCATCAGTTTAATCCCTTTAACGTCCCCAATCTGGGGGCCATTTATTGAATAGATTTTTCGAACGGGTAGATGGTTAAAAAACGCTGGCTCCTCTCCACTCTGTTTTAAACCACGGTCACTGCGTCTGCGCCGTGCAATTTACTGTCACACCCGATATGAGTGGTATTTTCTGTAGTACTATTCTCATCAGTTTAATCCCTTTAACGTCCCCAATCTGGGGGCCATTTATTGAATAGATTTTTCGAACGGGTAGATGGTTAAAAAAACGCTGGCTCCCTCCACTCTGTTTTAAACCACGGTCACTGCGTCTGCGCCGTGCAATTTACTGTCACACCCGATATGAGTGGTATTTTCTGTAGTACTATTCTCATCAGTTTAATCCCTTTAACGTCCCCAATCTGGGGGCCATTTATTGAATAGATTTTTCGAACGGGTAGATGGTTAAAAAAACGCTGGCTCCCTCCACTCTGTTTTAAACCACGGTCACTGCGTCTGCGCCGTGCAATTTAATGTCACACCCGATATGAGTGGTATTTTCTGTAGTACTATTCTCATCAGTTTAATCCCTCTAACGTCCCCAATCTGGGGGCCATTTATTGAATAGATTTTTCGAACGGGGAAATGGTTAAAAAAAACGCTGGCTCCTTCCACTCTGTTTTAAACCACGGTGACTGCGTCTGCGCCGTTCAATTTACTGTCACACCCGATATGAGTGGTATTTTCTGTAGTACTATTCTCATCAGTTTAATCCCTCTAACGTCCCCAATCTGGGGGCCATTTATTGAATAGATTTTTCGAACGGGAGATGGTTAAAAACACTGGCTCCTCCACTCTGTTTTAATTCACGGTCACTGCGTCTGCGCCGTGCAATTTACTGTCACACCCGATATGAGTGGTATTTTCTGTAGTACTATTCTCATCAGTTTAATCCCTGTTACGTCCCATATCAGGGATTGCCTTTTGTGAAAAAAATTTAGGCCGGGTTCCTTCGACTGCCTTCACAGTGACAGACCAAACTCTCATACACCAAACTGAATTGATTTCAGGAACCGGGAGATGGAAAAAGCAGCTTGGTCGGTCCTCTTACTCCCAAATTGGGGCACTGCGCGTGCACAGAGCAATGTGCTGTGACACCCTATATGAGTGGTGTCTTAACTAGTACTATTCCTATCAGTTTAATCCCTGTTACGGACCCTACCTGGTCGAATTGATTAACCATTGTCGAATTAGCGAACCATTACGACATCATGAAATAATTTAGTTCTGAGCTCTGTACTTGCTTTGTATTGGAATTGATGGGGATTTTTTTAATTGTCTGCATCATTTCTAATAAACTATTAAGAGACTTTATTATGATTTTTTATTTTATGTATAAAAACCCATACAACATATATAAAAAAAAAGGTAAATTAATGTTTTTTCTATGAAATATTATCCAGCCGTCCGATCGCTTTTGGTCTGACCATAATGAAGCAACGGCCTTATCATCCGGGGTGTGGCAACATTGCCAACACACTTATAGAGGTGATGATTGCTTCATTGTGATACGCAAGCCCCTTCACCACAACAAGGTAACGATCACGAAGGGGAATTGACACTTGAATGTGTCTTTTTTTTTGGTTTGTTTTTGCAGCCACAGTGCTGCACCATAGGACAGAAAAATTAGGCATAATTAAAAAAATAAATAAATAAAATAATGGCATTGTTGCAGCCGCTATTGTAGCAGCGGCCGGAAAAATTTATGTTTTCCAGGCAGAAAAGTGACTAAAACATTGCGGCTTGAACCCTAGTTGGTGGTGGAGAATTCACGAAAGTCATCCGGTATGCAGACATTAAATACAGCAGCGTGGGGACCATTTTGAGGCCAAGGCATGTAATCAGGCCTTTTGTTAGTCAAACGTATCCCCCACTGTCAGTCCCTTCGGGATCCATGCCTCATTCATCTTTATGAAGGTGAGGTAATCAACACTTTTTTGACCGAGGCGACTTCTCTTGTCAGTGACAATGCCTCCTGCTGCACTGAAGGTCCTTTCTGACAGGACACTTGAAGCAGGGCAGGCCAGAAGTTCTATCGCGAACTGGGATAGCTCAGGCCACAGGTCAAGCCTGCACACCCAGTAGTGAAGGGGTTCATTGCTCCTCAGAGTGTCGATATCTGCTGTTAAGGCGAGGTAGTCTGCTACCTGTCGGTCGAGTCGTTCTCTAAGGCTGGATCTCGAAGGGCTGTGGCAATGAGTAGGACTGAAAAAGCTCTGCATGTCCTCCATCAACAACACATCTGTAAATCGTCCAGTCCTTGCCGCCGTGGTAGGAGGAGGATTACACTCACCTCTTCCCCTGTTAGATTCCCGTTGTGCTGTGACATCCCCTTATAAGCTGTGTAAAGCATATTTTTTAGTTTGGTTTTGAACTGCTGCATCCTTTCCGACTTTCGGTAATTTGGTAACATTTCTGCCACTTTCTGCTTATACCGGGGTCTAGTAGCGTGGCCACCCAGTACAGATCGTTCTCCTTTATCCTTTTTATACGTGGGTCCCTCAACAGACATGACAGCATGAAAGACCCCATTTGAACAAGGTTGGATGCAGAGCTACTCATTTCCCGTTCCTCTTCCTCACTGATGTCATTGACGGTCTGTTCTTCCCCCCAGCCACGTACAACACCATGGGTCCCAGATAGGTGACAACAACGAGCACCCTGGGGTGCCTGCTGTGGTTGGTCTTCCTCCTCCTCAAAGCCGCCACATTCCTCCTCTGACTCCTCTTCCTCATACTCCTCTTCCAGCGTTGCTGTAGGTCCGGAAAGCGATGATGACAAGGCTGTTTCTGGTGGTGATGGTGACCACAACTCTTCCTCTTCCTCTTCACGCTCATCTACAGCCTGATCCAGAACTCTTCGCAGGGCACGCTCCAGGAAGAAAACAAATGGGATGAGGTCGCTGATGGTGCCTTCGGTGCGACTGACTAGGTTTGTCACCTCCTCAAAAGGACGCATGAGCCTACAGGCATTGCGCATGAGTGTCCAGTAACGTGGCAAAAAGATTTCCAGCCGTGCGCCATGGCCGTGTAGGAACGGCTGAAATGGCCACACACCTTCCTGGCCTGCTTGAGGACGTCCTGTAAGCCTGGGTACTTAGACACAAAACGTTGTACGATGAGATTCAACACATGTGCCATGCACGGCACATGTGACAACTTGCCCAAATTTAATGCCGCCAACAGATTGCTTCCATTGTCACACACCACTTTGCCGATCTCCAGTTGGTGCGGGGTCAGCCACTGATCCACCTGTGCGTTCAGGGTGGACAGGAGTGCTGGTCCTGTGTGGCTCTCTGCTTTCAGGCAAGTCAACCCCAAGATAGCGTGACACTGTCGTATCCGGGATGTGGAATAGCCCCTGGGGAGCTGGGGGGAATCAGTTGATGTGCAGCCAGACGCCGCAGCAGAAGAGGACTCAGCCGAGGAGGATATCGAAGAGGATGGAGTAGGAGTAGAGGAGGTGGCAGTAGGTCTGCCTGCAAGTCGTGGTGGTGTCACCAACTCCGCTGCGGAGCCACGCATTCCATGCTTGTCAGCTGTCAGCAGGTTGACCCAATGCGCAGTATACGTGATATACCTGCCCTGACCGTGCTTTGCAGACCAGGTATCAGTGGTCAGATGGACCCTTTCCCCAACCCTGTATGCCAGAGATGCCATGACTTCCTTTTCAATGACATGGTAGAGGTTTGGGATTGCCTTTTTTGAAAAAAAAATTCGTCCGGGTAACTTCCACTGTGGTGTCCCAATAGCGACAAATTTTTTGAAGGCCTCAGACTCTACCAGCTGGTATGGTAAAAGCTGGCGGGCTAAGAGTTCTGTCAAGCCAGCTGTCAGTCGCCGGGCAAGGGGGTGACTTTGTGACATTGGCTTCTTATGCTCAAACATGTCCTTGACAGACACCTGACTGTGGGCAGATGAGCAGGAACTGCTGAAGGTGAGAGATGGAGTGGCGGGTGGTTGAGAGGGGGTAGGGAGGACAGCAGTGATTGACGTGGCTGAAGATGCTGGACCAGGAGGAGCATGGTGGCTTTGAGTTTGTGTGCTGCTTGTACTTATGTGTTGATCCCATAGGCGTTTGTGATGTGAGATCATGTGCCTTCGCAAAGCAGTTGTACCAAGGTGGGTGTTGGACTTCCCACGACTCAGTTTCTTTTGGCACAGGTTGCAAATGGCATTGCTTTCTATCAGAGGCAGGCACACAAAAAAAATGCCACACTGCTGAGCTTTGCAATGACGGCATTCTGGTGGTGGCAACAGCATGCGTTGACTGGCGTGCTGTCTGGCTGACCCCAGGTGCCGATACATGCTGTCTGACTGTGCCACTAACTCCTTGCGACGACCTCCCCCTGCTTCCAACTCGTCTCCTCATTCTCTCTGTCTCCCCTTCAGAACTTTCCCCCTCTTCTTCTCTTCGAGCAGTCACCCACGTGGCATCCGTGGACACATCGTCATCATCAACCGCTTCACTTGTATCTGACACCTCAGCAAAGGAAGCAGCAGCGGGTACAACATCATCATCATCATCATCACACTGTACGTCCATGTGTGTAATCCTGCCTGACTGAGACATATCCCTGTAATCTACATCATCTGGCAATAATGGTTGCGCATCACTAATTGCATCCAACTGATGTGTAAATAACTCCTCTGACGGATCAAGTGAAGCGGCTGTGGTGGCTGTGGTGGTAGTGGTGGTGGTGGCGACGGGCGGGTGCGTGGTAACTTGAGAGCAGGTGACCGAAGCTGAGCTGGAGGAGGATGGTGCGTCAAGGTTCTTAGCGGAAGCTGTTGAAGATTGGGTGTCCTGTCTAAGCCAGTCAACTACGTCCTCAGAATTTTTCGGGTTCAAGGTACGTGGCCTCTGAACACTGGGCATTATTCCAGGGACAGTGGAAATCACAGCACCACGACCACGACGGCGGGGTGGCCTGCCTCTGCCTGTCATTTTTTTTTTAGATAAGTGGTACTACGCGTGCTAGGTACTGTGCCACCCGGTATCAGTGGTGGGCACTGGCAGTGGGCACACTACAGTCAGTGGAAGAGGGCCTGACACACACTGGCAGCAGGCAAGCAACTTAATTTAGACTACTGTCTAAAAATTAAATGCCTTATTTATCGGCAAGCTACTGTGCCACCCGGTATGAGTGGTGGGCACTGGCAGTGGGCACACTACAGTCAGTGGAAGCGGGCCTGACACACACTGGCAGCAGGCAAGCAACTGAATTTAGACTACTGTCTAAAAATTAAATGCCTTATTTATCGGCAAGCTACTGTGCCACCCGGTATGAGTGGTGGGCACTGGCAGTGGGCACACTACAGTCGGTGGAAGAGGGCCTGACACACACTGGCAGCAGGCAAGCAACTGAATTTAGACTACTGTCTAAAAATTAAATGCCTTATTTATCGGCAAGCTACTGTGCCACCCGGTATCAGTGGTTGGCACTGGCAGTGGGCACACTACAGTCTGTGGAAGTGGGCCTGACACACACTGGCAGCAGGCAAACAACTGAAATTAGACTACTGTCTAAAAATTAAATGCCTTTTTATCGGCAAGCTACTGTGCCACCCGGTATCAGTGGTTGGCACTGGCAGTGGGCACACTACAGTTAGTGGAAGTGGTCCTGACACACACTGGCAGCAGGCAAGCAACTGAATTTAGACTACTGTCTAAAAATTAAATGCCTTATTTATCGGCAAGCTACTGTGCCACCCGGTATCAGTGGTTGGCACTGGCAGTGGGCACACTACAGTTAGTGGAAGTGGTCCTGACACACACTGGCAGCAGGCAAGCAACTGAATTTAGACTACTGTCTAAAAATTAAATGCCTTATTTATCGGCAAGCTACTGTGCCACCCGGTATCAGTGGTTGGCACTGGCAGTGGGCACACTACAGTCTGTGGAAGTGGGCCTGACACACACTAGCAGCAGGCAAGCAACTGAAATTACACTAAAGTGTAAAAATGTAATGCCTTTTTTTGATGCAAAGTCCTGTGCCACACGAGATGACAGGGGTGGGCACTGGCAGTGGGCACACTACAGTCAGTGGAAGTCGGCCTGACACACACTAGCAGCAGGCAAGCAACTGAAATTACACTAAAGTGTAAAAATGTAATGCCTTTTTTTGATGCAAAGTCCTGTGCCACACGGGATGACAGGGGTGGGCACTGGCAGTGGGCACACTACAGTCAGTGGAAGTCGGCCTGACACACACTGGCAGCAGGCAAGCAACTGAAATTACACTACAGTCTAAAAATTAAGTGCCTTATTTTATGCAAAGTCCTGTGCCACCCGGGATGACAGGGGTGGGCACTGGCAGTGGGCACACTACAGTCAGTTGAAGTCGGCCTGACACACACTGGCAGCAGGCAAGCAGCTGAATTTAGACTAATGTCTAAAAATTAAATGCCTTATTTATCGATGCAAAGCTCCTGTGCCACCCGGTATGACAGTGGTGGGCACTGGCAGTGGGCACACTACAGTCAGTGGAAGACGGCCTGACACACACTGGCAGCAGGCAAGCAACTGAATTTAGACTACTGTCTAAAAATTAAATGCCTTATTTATCGGCAAAGTCCTGTGCCACCCGGTATCAGTGGTTGGCACTGGCAGTGGGCACACTACAGTCAGTGGAAGTGGGCCTGACACACACTGGCAGCAGGCAAACAACTGAAATTAGACTACTGTCTAAAAATTAAATGCCTTTTTATCGGCAAGCTACTGTGCCACCCGGTATCAGTGGTTGGCACTGGCAGTGGGCACACTACAGTTAGTGGAAGTGGTCCTGACACACACTGGCAGCAGGCAAGCAACTGAATTTAGACTACTGTCTAAAAATTAAATGCCTTATTTATCGGCAAGCTACTGTGCCACCCGGTATCAGTGGTTGGCACTGGCAGTGGGCACACTACAGTTAGTGGAAGTGGTCCTGACACACACTGGCAGCAGGCAAGCAACTGAATTTAGACTACTGTCTAAAAATTAAATGCCTTATTTATCGGCAAGCTACTGTGCCACCCGGTATCAGTGGTTGGCACTGGCAGTGGGCACACTACAGTCAGTGGAAGTCGGCCTGACACACACTAGCAGCAGGCAAGCAACTGAAATTACACTAAAGTGTAAAAATGTAATGCCTTTTTTTGATGCAAAGTACTGTGCCACACGAGATGACAGGGGTGGGCACTGGCAGTGGGCACACTACAGTCAGTGGAAGTCGGCCTGACACACACTAGCAGCAGGCAAGCAACTGAAATTACACTAAAGTGTAAAATGTAATGCCTTTTTTGATGCAAAGTACTGTGCCACACGAGATGACAGGGGTGGGCACTGGCAGTGGGCACACTACAGTCAGTGGAAGTCGGCCTGACACACACTAGCAGCAGGCAAGCAACTGAAATTACACTAAAGTGTAAAAATTAAGTGCCTTTTTTTTATGCAAAGTCCTGTGCCACACGGGATGACAGGGGTGGGCACTGGCAGTGGGCACACTACAGTCAGTTGAAGTCGGCCTGACACACACTAGCAGCAGGCAAGCAGCTGAAATTACACTAAAGTATAAAAATTAAATGCCTGTTTTTGATGCAAAGTCCTGTGCCACACGGGATGACAGGGGTGGGCACTGGCAGTGGGCACACTACAGTCAGTTGAAGTCGGCCTGACACACACTAGCAGCAGGCAAGCAGCTGAAATTACACTAAAGTGTAAAAATTAAATGCCTTTTTTATGCAAAGTCCTGTGCCAGCCGGTATGAGTGGTGGGCACTGGCAGTGGGCACACTACAGTCAGTGGAAGTCAGCCTGACACACACTGGCAGGCAACTAACCTTAGATTAAAGTGTAAAAATTAAAAGCCTTTTTTGATGCAAAGTCCTGTGCCACACGGGATGACAGGGGTGGGCACTGGCAGTGGGCACACTACAGTCTGTGGGCCTGCAGCTCCTCACACACAGGCAGGCCAGGCAACTGCAATATGTATATAAAGGGAAAAAAGCAGACTAATGTTGCAGCCCTAAAAAGGGCTTTTTGGGGTGCTGTCAGGATGCTGTCCTTACAGCAGAGATCAGATGAGTCTTTCAGGACTGGAGTGGACACTGAATTCACTAGCCTAGCTATCGATTTCCCTATTAAATCAGCAGCAACTACACTCTCCCTCCTCTCACTAAGACTGCAGCTTCAGAATGAATCTAAAATGGATGCTGTGCAGGAGGTGGGAGGGTCTGGGAGGGAGGGTATGCTGCTGATTGGCTGGAATGTGTCTGCTGACTGTGAGGTACAGGGTCAAAGTTTGCTCAATTATGATGTATAGGGGGCGGACCGAACATCGCATGTGTTCGCCCGTTGAGGCGAACGCGAACAAGCTATGTTCGCCGGGAACTGTTCGCCGGCGGATAGTTCGGGCCATCTCTACTTAAGAGCAGGAAAGAGTCCACAGCCAATAAATACCTGAAAGTCTGGGGGGTCTTTTCCACTTTTCTAGGTTTCACTCCTGACCCCCTTAAAAAATCTGAAATACCCAGTATTCTACATTTCCTACAAGCAGGCTTAGAAAAAGGGCTTAAGGCTTCCACCTTGAAGGTCCAGGTGGCAGCACTAAGGTATTTTTTTGACTTCAGGTTAGCTGAACACCCATGGGTAAGAAGATTTTTGAATGCCGCCTCCAGAGTTTATCCCCGGTTGCGGCCCCTTACTCCTCCATGGAACCTTAATTCAGTCCTTACGGCCTTATCCCAGCATCCTTTTGAGCCATTACAGGATTTATCCTTGGAAACCCTTTCCTGTAAGCTGGCCTTTCTAGTAGCCATCACCTCGGCAAGAAGGGTCTCAGAGATCCAGGCTTTTTTGGCCTTCCAGCCGTACACTTCCATTCTGGACAATAAGGGGATCATTAGACCCATTCCCTCCTTCCATCCTAAAGTGGTTTCCGATTTTCATATGAATCAGGACATAGTCCTTCCCTCCTTCTGTCCAAATCCGGCCAACGAGTTGGAAAGGAAATTCCACTGTCTAGACATCAGGAGGTATTAAAGTTCTATCTGGAATCTACTGCTCCCTGGAGAGTGGACAAAAATGTCTTCATTTAATATCAGGGTAGACTAAAAGACCACAGGGTTTCCCAGGGAATCTTGGCCAAATGGGTTAAGAAAGCCATCCTCTTGTCTTATGCTTCCCTTGGTCTTCCTCCTCCAGAGGGATTTGGGGCCCATTCCACCAGGTCAGTGGCCACCTCTTGGGCGGAGAAGGCTAATGCCTCCCTTAGTCAAATTTGTAGGGCTGCAACATGCCCCATGCCCCATCCCACATACTTTTTTCAAGCATTATAGGCTTAATCTCAATAAGGACGTGACCTTTGGGAGGAAGGTTCTTCAGACCGTTGTCCCTCCCTAAATTTTGATTTATGTTTTACTCTCGCATGGGTGCCGTCATTGGGGGAAGGGAAAACAATAATTGCTTACCGGTAATTTTTTTTCTCGACACCCATGACGGCACCCCCAAATTTCCCTCCCTAAAAAAAAAAAAAAAGTAGATATAAATATTTTGTCTCTTGTCAATCTCTTCTTTTTTGCTTTAGTGGTGTTGGCACATTCCGGAGACCGGTAATCACAATCACTGAGGTGTGGTGGGGGTGTGTACATTTTTATATCCTCAGGTTTCCTGTCCTGGATGGGAGGTCCTCCTCGCATGGGTGCCGTCAAGGGTTATCGAGAAAAACAATTACCGGTAAGCAATTATAGTTTTTTTACACTGTACACTATGCAGTAAAATTGGCCTGTTACCTTCATTCTCCAGGTCAGTACGGTTACTAAAATACCACACTGTATAATTTTTCCGTTTTAATACTGAAAAAAAATTAAAAACCTTAGAGGAAAAATATATTTTTTTATAACCATATTCTGACCCCTATAACTTTTTTGTAGTTATGTGTAGGGGCTGTGTGAGGGCTCATTTTTTGCGCGATGATCTGTTCTTTTCAGTGATACCAATTTGAAGTGTGTGTGACTTTTTGATCACTTTTTATAAAAAAATGATTGGGTAGTTGAAGAAAACTTTTTTTTAAGTCACCTTGGGTGACAATAACTGGCAATCGTTAGATTGCCATCATTGAACACTTCATTTGGAATATAACAATACAATGCTGCCACCTAGTGGCCTATATTGGTATATTCCTGAAATAGGCACCGAAGCCTCAAGCAGGCTTCGGGCTATTTCAGCAATGTAACAGGTTCCCCGATCTCAGTTGGGGAACGCTGTTACCGGAGCCAAAGCTTCTGGACTGATAAGATGACGTGGTTACATCTGACCATGGCATCTGAAGGGGAAAATGTATACGATCAGCCTTATGGTTTTATGGCCTTTATTAAAAATATTGAGCTGTTCTGTCACAAAGGGTTAACTGTTTATCTAGCTGTGTGACCAGTACTTTTACTTTGTGCCATCATCTAATAACCCTTCCGGGTCCGCAATCACGTTCCTGAAAAAAATAGAACATGTCCTATTCTTGTCCGCAATTGCGGACAAGAAAAGGCATTTTCTATGTAGTGCCGGCGATGTCCGTGTCTTGCGGATCCGTGGATCCGCAAAACACACACGGACGTGTGAATAGACCCTTAACGTCCAATGTTGATTTTTGTTCCCACACAAACGATTGAACCAACGAGAAATCTACCGATTGCCAGTTGTCGCTCTATCGTCCAATGTGGAACTAAAAAAAATATCTAAAGACAAAAATCTGAAAGTCTCTCCAAAGAGTCAAATCTAGGATCTCTATGTGCAAGGCTGACCACTTACCACTAAGCTATAGCATTTTCACACAAAGAAGACAGTTTTTTCCATACTTATCAGCTAACACGTATTACTAGTGTCTTTATAATTATATATTGTGCTTGTAAGTATACCAGAAATATCTGTATTAGCTTTCTGAGCAGATTTCAATGTGGTAAGGCTACAGTAAGTAGTGTATATGATATGTACACACTAGGACACAGCTCTGCCCTCTGCATACTGATGTCCAGCCCTGTCAATCAAGGAGAGTGGGGGAGTGTGCAGAGCCAAAGGATTCAGCCCCACCCCCTAGTGCTCCAACTTCCTCATTTGCATATGAATACAACTTTAGCATGCAGACAAAAGAAAGGTATCGTTTTAATCAACATAATGAGCCCTACCAGGCAGTATTCCTGGTTTAATAGCGTTGATCATGCTGGCAGAGCCTCTATCATTTTGAATGGTGCGGACCTGCTCTCGGTTTAGCTCCACTGAATGGAGCAGGCTCCCGCTGTGGTTTTGCGAGAGGTCCGCATGGTAACCGCACCTAGAATGGACCTGTACATTCTTGGCATGATCTGAAAACCCACAGCAAAAATCTCCAGCCACTGAAACAGGAGGCATTTTTAGCGCAGATTCAGCACGGTATCCGCCACACTGCCATTAACAATGCATTTTCCCTACCAGGCAGATTCACCCTAGGTACACACCTAACCCTGGGTTCAGACCTGAGCGTTCTAATTTTTGTCGCGCGTATTTCAGCGCGTTTTTGCAAATACTGTGGTGTCAATCACAAAACGCGCGTCAAACGCCCCAAAAGAAGCTCAAGTACTTGTTTATGCGTTGGGCGTTTTACAGCGCGTTCAAACGCGCTGTAAAACGCTCAAGTGTGAACCACTCCCATAGGGATGCATTGGTTTTAATCTGTTGAGCGTTTTACAGCACGTTTGAACGCGCTGTAAAACGCTCAGGTGTGAACTTAGGGTAAGCGTTTTACAGAGCGTTCAAACGCGCTGTAAAACGCACAACATGTGAAAAGCCATGCTTCCCTATGGACATGGTTCACATTTGGGCGTTTTACAGCGCGTTTGAACGCGCTGGAAAATGCCTAACGCTGTCGATTCTACTTGAGCTTCTTTAGGGCGTTTTTGCGCGCGTTTCCGTCCATAGGATTGTATTAGAACGCGCAAAGATGAAGAAATGCGCGTTTTCTGTTCCAAAAACGTCGCCGGGTCGTTCTCCGACGACGCATCCGCAAGAGCAACACTCCACACACCATTGCTGCCACTTGCGTTTGTCTCCTAAACTCCATAGAAATCCACCAAATTAACCACACCAAACTCCAACAGTACAACACTCTCAAACACACCTAATCAATAAAAATCTCAATTTGGCAAACATTCAACACCTTTCATATAGGTAGGCCTGCATTTTAGTGGATCTTGCACCTGTCAATCACAAAAACGCGCGAAAAACGAGCGTTCATTAATGACAAAAACGCGCATACAATCGCGCGTTTGTCGCGTGTAAAAACGCTTGAAAAAACGCACGCCTGCAAAACGCTTAGGTGTGTTCCCAGCCTCAAGGTGGGCTAGTCTGTCATAGGCCACCTAACAAGTTTAATGATTAACCTTTTTTACCCCGGAGGTTTTTTTACTTTGCGTTTTCGTTTTTCGCTTCCCACCTTCCCAGAGCCATAGATTTTTTATTTTACTGTTCACATAGTTGTATGAGGGCTGATTTTTTGCAGAACAAGTTGTACTTTCCAAAGCCACCATTTAATATTGCATATAATGTAGTGGGAAGTGGGAATACACGTTCATTATGTGGTAAAACAGACTGTGATCTTCATTCTCCACGTCAGTATGAATCTGGCGATACCACATATGTAAACTTTTCCTTGAATTTTGATTCTGAAAAAAAAAATAAAAAAACTTGAAAAATGTTTTTTTTGGGTGTAATTTTCTGACCCCTATAACTTTTTGTAGTTATGTGTGCATAGCTGTATGAGGGCTCATTGTTTGCAGGGTGATCTGTACTTTTCAATGATACCATTCTGGGGCAT
Source organism: Bufotes viridis (assembly GCA_033119425.1). NCBI lineage: Eukaryota > Metazoa > Chordata > Amphibia > Anura > Bufonidae > Bufotes > Bufotes viridis. The sequence goes on from CM065593.1 coordinate 74,957,948, forward strand.
GATCACTTTTTATTTAATTTTTTGACCTTTTTTCCGCATGGGATTAATACTTTTATAGGATGCCGCATGGGGGAGCCGCAGCAAAACTAGAAGTGTGCGCTTTCGGTTTTTAGCTTGCTCAGATGCCGTGGTCAGGTTAAATGTCCGCGATCGCAATTACTGCTGATCGCGGACATTAGCGTGGGTGTCTGCTGTAAGAAACAGCAGGTACCCGGTTGCATATTTAAAGACCTGACATGTGACGTAATAGTACGTCACATGTCAGGAAGGGGTTATCCAGGAATTTGATATTCTCCTGCCTATCAACTGTTTGAAGAAGCAGTTGTGCTCTCACGAGCTGCATTGAGTTCTGTGGTCTTCTTACAGCTTTCCATGGCACAGTGTTGTTTGTTGGATTATTGAATGGGACTGAGCTGCACCTAGGCCACGTGACCCATGTATAGTGAAGTCAGTGGCCTAGTGTTCACTGAGAGCTGCAGCCTCTGATCAGCTGGAGTTGGACCGCTGCCTATCTGATATTGATGACTTATCCTGAGGCCATGTTGCTTCCTCTAGGGCAGGGATGCTCAACCTGCGGCCCTCCAGCTGTTTGAAAACTACAACTCCCACGATGCCCTGCTGTAGGCTGATAGCTGTAAGCTGTTCGGGCATGCTGGGAGTTGTAGTTTTGCAACAGCTGGGGGGCCGCAGGTTGAGCATGCCTGCTCTAGTGGATCCGGCAATCACGTTATCGCCAGGTGTCTCGGGAATGGAGCAGAGCTGCTGGATCTTAGCAGACCCTGATCAGTTCTGTCTGTGTAAAAAGAGGTATGTTCACAGGTTAGAGGTGCAATACCCCTGGGTGCTGGCAAGCCACGTTACACCACTGAACCCACTCTAAGACCAAACTGCTCTCTGATGCTTTATAGCTTCCATCCTTCATATTTGTGAGTAGTGGCACATTATTCCCATTATATATATTTGGAATATTTGGACTGCATTGGACAGGAGTGTTGTTTTATAGTTATGTTTGTGCATGTAGCACATTATCCAGCTGGATTACACCATGTAAACATGTTAATGCTGTTTCAGCAAATCTCGACTTTATAAATGTTCCAGATCTCTAATATGTTGCGATGAGCAATGAGATATATTTGTTTCCCTAACAAAAACAGGATAAGAGGGTGCATGACCCAGCATAAAAGAGATGAGCTTGTCCATTATTTAATGTCATCAGGTTCATTAACGAGCTGAGAACCTGTCACATTAAATATCCAGTGCATATGTAAAATGTGAAAGTGCTTTACAGGGGAGGACGCCCTGTGACATTCCAGTGTATCTTTCACAATCATTTTGTCACAGGAGACAAATTATGAAAGACAAGAACAAATCACTCCTCAAATTTACATGTTTTATAGGATTAACAAATTCTTGCTGCCCATGTAAAATGTTCCTCAGATATTAAGAGACCTGAGCAGAAAAACAAAACATTTTATAAACATAACGTACGTGTACGTGTAAAGCTGCCCACACATGGAGGGTCATGTCTGTTTTCAATTGATACCAGTATCGTCTCAACCATTGGTACGATAAGGGAACGTAATGATTACATAAAGTATTAAATAACATATTAAAATAGAACAGAATAAAGAATACATGCAATACAAGTCATATAAAAGTAGTCTACTTGGGGGGCCCTCACCTACACTAGCTACTGTCCAAAATCTTGGGGGGAAAAAAACTTAAAAGGATTGTATCGCTCCAGAAAATAGCATTTAATATGTAGAGGAAGTTAATACAAGGCTCTTACTAATGTGCTGTGATTGTCCACATTCAGGGCCGGGCCGACACAGAGGCTGGGGAGGCTCCAGCCTCAGGGCGCTCCAGGCTCAGGGCGCAGGCCAGCTCCCCAGCCTCTGGGCGGCAGCCGGCAGGCAGTCCACTGACCACATCCATGGGCCCCCAGGAAATAATGCGGTCTGCGGTCTGCGGTGAAATATGGAGCGGCTGGCGGCGGCGATACAGGACCCGAGGAGCAGGGGAGAGGAGGCGTGTCACTTTCCTGATAGGCCGGCGTAGGCGGCGCGATGACGTCATCGCGCTGCCTACGCTGGAGGCTGCCGGCCTATCAGGAAAGGGACACACCTTCTCCCTGCTCCAGCCCGGGACACAGCCAGGAGCCGGCGGTGGCGGGAGCTGGAAGGAGAAGGAGAAGGGGCCGGCTCCACTGTGTTTGAAGAGAGCAGGATGGGCAGCCGGCGTGGAACTGAAGAGGAATGGAGTCCTGGTGTCCAGTGCAGGGGAGCCCAGACATCCAGTGTGTGTGACAAGGTAAAAGTGCACCAATCATGTATCCATATGTGTAATGTATGTAGTGCAGTGTGTGATCTACACACTGCAGTACATACATCACACACTGCAGTACATATATCACACATCTCACACTGATGTATGTGCTGCAGAGTGTAGTAAATGCACAGGTGGCTATTATAGCCAAGAGATAATGTCCAGGGAAGATCCGCCATATTGGACTGTGCATTTACTACACACTGCACCACATACATCACACACCCTGCTTTACATACATCACACACTGATATATGTAGTACACTGTGTGTGATGTATATGGTGCAGAGTGTAGTAAATGCACAGGTGGTTGTTATAGCCAAGAGATAAATGTCCAGGAAGATCCGCCATATTGGACTGGACTTTATCTCTTGGCTATAATAGCCTGCTGTGCATTTACTACACTCTGCACCATATACATCACACACAGTGTACTACATATATCAGTGTAAGATGTGTGTGATGTATATGGTGCAGTGTGTAGTAAATGCACAGGTGGTCATTATAGCCAAGAGATAATGTCCAAGGAAGATCCGCCATATTGAACTGGACTTTATCTCTTGGCTATAATGACCACCTGTGCATTTACTACACTCTGCACCATATACATCACACACAGTGTACTACATATATCAGTGTGAGATGTATGTAAAGCAGGGTGTGTGATGTATGTGGTGCAGTGTGTAGTAAATGCACAGGTGGTCATTATAGCCAAGAGATAAAGTCCAGTTCAATATGGCGGATCTTCCTTGGACATTATCTCTTGGCTATAATAACCACCTGTGCATTTACTACACACTGCACCATATACATCACACACCTCACACTGATGTATGTAATACAGTGATGTATATGTGCAGTGATGCAAATGCGTATGATAGTGGTGAAAATTATTAGTGCCCCCCCATTTTGATCAGATGTGAGGCAACCAGCTCTGAGTCTCCGGACACAGTACAGGGATTCTAATAACCGAATAAGTCTATGAGTTATAAGAACCGAATGATCCTCTTACTTATAGACTCATTCGATTCTTTGAGTTTAAAGAATCCTGTCACCAGAGCAGAGAGCACTACTGAGTCTATTGCAGTAGTGATAAGGGACACACAGGACAGTCAGCAGAGAGATGAGAGAAATGTCAGGACACAGAGTTTAGTTTACAGGGGATCCTCATTCAGATTGAATTAACCCTTTAGGATCAAATTGGTTTCTCAAGGAGATATATGTATGTTAAAGGCATCCCTTCTTCTGAAACATCTGTCTCACTCAGTAGCTCTATAACTAAGGCTGGATTCACACGTCTGTGGAACACGGTCTGTGTGATACCGGCCTGGATTTCTTCTGCGTGCAGAAGCGCACTGCGTAAGTGGTTGCTATGATGCTGTGTGCTTCCTGCTGCCGCCGCAGTACGGTGACACACTCGTATAGATCAAACCAGTGCAATACTGTACCGCTGCGGCAGCAGGAAACGCACGGCGTCATATCAACCACTTGTGCAGTGCGCTCCTGCACTCAGAAGAAATCCAGACCAGTATCACACAGACCGTGTTCCATGGACGTTTGAATCCAGCCTAAGGGTGGGCTCACACTAGCGCTATGGATTCCGTTACGGCTTTCCATTATAACATGGTTATAACAAAAAATAACGGAATCTATAAGATAGAGGTCAAAACGGAAGCCTTTAAGAGGCATTCCGTTTTGCTTACATCATAGTAGAAGTCTATAGGAATCATAACAGATCCATCTGGTTTCCTGTCGACAGGATTAATAACAAACATACATATCTAAATGGCGGCGGAGGGGGGGGGGGGGGCGCACTTGGGCAGCTCAGCCTCTGTTGGTGGTGGACCTTGTCCCAGCCCTGTCCACATTGCCTCCTTTGCTGGCTGGATTCATTTTTTCATCACATTATACACTGCTCGTTTCCATGGTTATGACCACCCTGCAATCTATCAGCGGGGGTCATGCTTGCACACTATAAGAAAAAACGACAGCCTGTCTGGTGGCCGGGACCATGGGAGCACACATAGGCTAGTGCTTTTTCCTATAGTGTGCAAGCACGGCCACCACTGCTGCTAGATTGTAGGGTGGTCGTAACCATGGAAACAAGTAGTGTAATGTGATGGAAAAAGGAATCTAGCCAACAAACAAAGCAATATGGATAATAACAATACATTAGGCCTCATGCACACGACCGTTTTTTTATGCTGTCCGCAAAAAGGGGTTCCGTTGTTCAGTGATCCGTGTCCGTTTTTGCCTTCCGTTGTGTTTCCGTGTGTCTTCCGTTTTTTTAGCGGACATGACCCAAAAGATTTTACCAAAAGACAGGCTGACAATGTTTCCCAAGTGCCTGCCAAGGGATCCGCAAAAAAACGGACACGGAACACGGATGACACACGGATGGCCATCCGCATTTTTCACGGACCCATTGACTTGAATGGGTCCGTGAACCGTTTTTCACGGACAAGAATAGGGCAGGTTATATTTTTTTGACGGACTGGAATCACGGACCACGGACGCGGAGGACAAACAGTGCATTTGCCGAGGTTTTCACGGACCCATTGAAAACCAATGGGTCCGCAGAAAATCACGAAAAACGGAGCAACGGACACGGAATCAAACAACGGTCGTGTGCATGAGGCCTTAGTAAGTGGCTTCTATTAACTTCCTCTACATAATAAATGCTATTTGCTGAAGCAAGACAACCCCTTTAACTCCTTCATGACATAGCTATTTTTCACCTTAAGGGCCAGGCCAGATTTTGGAAATCTGACGTGTGTCACTTTATGTGGTAATAACTTTGGAACGCTTTTACTTATCCAAGCCATTCTGAGATTGTTACCAAAAATTTGGAAAAATTAGCAAATTTCAATTTCTCTACTTTCAAAATAGATAGTAATACCTCCAAAAATAGTTATTACTTTACATTCCCCATATGTCTACTTCATGTTTGGATCGTTTTGAAAATGACATTTTCTTTTTTGGGGACGTTACAAGACTTAGAAGTTTAGAAGCAAATCTTGAAATTTTTTAGAAAATTTCCCAAACCCACTTTTTAAGGACCAGTTCAGGTCTAAAGTCACTTTTCGAGGCTTACATAATAGAAACCACCCAAAAATGATCCCATTTTAGAAACTACACCCCTCAAGGTATTCAAAATTGATTTTACAAACTTTGTTAACCCTTTAGATGTTCCACAAGAATTAAAGGAAAATGTAGATGAAATTTCAGAATTTCACTTTTTTTGGCAGATTTTCTATTTTAATCCATTTTTTCCAGTAACAAAGCAAGGGTTAACAGCCAAACAAAACTCAATATTTATTGCCCTGATTCTGTAGTTTACAGAAACAGCCCATATGTGGTCGTAAACTGCTGTACGGGCACACGACAGGGCGCAGAAGGAAAGGAACTCCATATGGTTTTTGAAAGGCAAATTTCACTGGGATAATTTTAAGTTGCCATGTCACATTTGACGACCCCCTGATGCACCCCTAGAGTAGAAACTCCAAAAAAAGACCCTATTTTGGAAACTACAGGATAAGGCGGCAGTTTTGTTGGTACTACTTTATGATACATATGATTTTTGGTTGCTCTATATTACACTTTTTGTGAGGCAAGGTAACAAAAAAAATAGCTGTTTTTATTTTTTGTTATGTACAGTGTTCATCTGACAGGTGAGATCATGTGCTATTTTTATAGAGCAGGTTGTTGCGGACGCGACAATACCAAACATGACTACTTTTTTGGTTTTTTGTTTCAGTTTTACATAATAAAGCATTTTATTTAAAAATGATTTTTTTAGTGTCTCCATAATCTAAAAGCCATAGTTTTTTTTATTTTTTTGGTGACTGTCTTATTTAGGGGCTCATTTTTTTTGGTATGAGATGACGGTTTGATTGGTACTATTTTGGGGTGCATATGACTTTTTGATCGCTTGGTATTACACTTTTTGGGATGTAAGGTGACAAAAAATGGCTTCTTTTTTTTTACGCAACTTTTTTTTTTTTTACGGTGGTCATCTGAGGGTTTTGGGCTCACAATGAAGTTAGGGGGCACACAAATATGAATGTGCAGGGAGTGCAACAGTGGTTAATAAGGAAACACAACACAAAAACGGACTGTAGCACAGTCAAGAGAACCACAGACACAGATTCACATCCCACCAATATCAATAAATAAGAAAGGTTTATTGGGACAACACTAACACATAAGCACAATAACAATTGTATACAATGAAGCCTGGTGCTGGCACAGAATAAGGCTAGCACCTAAAACAGAATCCACTTTTGTCCCAACATAGAGACATGCCATGTAAAAAAAAAAATGGAGCATGTCCTATTTTTTCTAGTTTGCGGACAAGCATAGGCATTATTACAATGGATCCGCAAAAATAACGGATACGCAAAAAAAACGGATACCATACAGAACGTCATCCGTTTTTTTTGCGGATCCGCAATTTGGCCTCATGCACACGACCGTTGTTTCTTTCCGTGTCCGTTCCGTTTTTTTTCACGGATAGGATGCTTCCCCATTCATTTCAATGGGTCCGTCAAAAAATGCTGATGGTTAACCGTTTTTGTTTTCCGCATCCGTGGTCCGTGTTTACCTTCCGTCAAAAAAAATAGAGCATGTCCTATTTTTTTTACGTTTGCGGACAAGGATAGGCATTATTACAATGGATCTTCCAAAAAAACGGATCCGTCAAAAAAAACGGTCCGTCATCCGTTTTTTTTGACGGACGCAAAATTTGCGGACGGAGCGGACGCGGACGCAGGCAACGGTCGTGTACATGTAGCTACATATATATATATATATATATATATATATACACATACGGTATAGACAGTACCAAGGTTCTTATGTGGGCATCAGAACCTGTCAACCGACATTAGAATTGCCAGCCCGGGACTGCACTCATTGGTCCAGGGCCGGTTAGCTGAGATCCCTGGCTGTGTGTAACAGCCGGGGTCTCAGCGCTGTCACCAAGTCTGCAGACGTGGTGACAGTTTAATGCCATGACGTGTACACTCGTCATGGAGCGCCAAGTAGCAGTGCTCCATGACGAGTATACACGTCAAATAGCACTAAGGGGTTAAGCAATATTCTGGAGTCAGGGGCGTAACTACCGTAATGGCAGACCATGTGACTGCTATGGGGCCCAGGGCAAGAGTTAGGCCTCTTGCACACGGGCGTCATGTTTGACGCCCGGATAAGATGCGGGTGCGTTGCGGGAATCGCCGCGATTTTTCCGCGCGTGTGCTAACGTTTGTAGTGCGTTGAGCACGCGCGTGAAAAAATCTGCATGCTTGGTACCCAGACCCGAAGTCAGACTTCATCACTGAAGTCTGGTTTCGGGATGAGTATTCTGTATGTGTAATTATTTTCCTTTATAACATAGTTATAAGGGAAAATAATCGCATTCTAATTACAGAATGCAATGTTCCCCGGGCTTGAAAGGGTTAAAATAATAAAGAGTTAACTTACCTTCTCCCATTGTGCGCAGAGCCCCAGAACGTCGTCTCTCTTGATAGTTTGGCTGCTTGAGGACCTGTGGTGACGTCACAGGGTCACATGGTCCAATCATAGAAGCATTTGAGTGGACCATGTGACCCATGTGATCCTGTGACATCACGGCAGGTCCTTCATCGAACAACAGATGTTCGATGAAGGACCTGCCGTGATGTCACAGGATCACATGGGTCACATGGTCCACTCAAATGCTTCTATGATTGGACCATGTGACCCTGTGACGTCACCACAGGTCCTCAAGCAGCCAAACTATCAAGAGAGACGACGCTCTGGGGCTCTGCGCGTACAATGGGAGAAGGTGTTAACTCTTTATTATTTTTAACCCTTTCAAGCCCGGGAACATTGCATTCTGTAATTAGAATGCGATTATTTTCCCTTATAACTATGTTATAAAGGAAAATAATAACGATCGGGTCCCCATCCCGATCGTATCCTAGCAACCATGCGGAAAATCGCAACGCATCCGCACATGATTGCGGATGCTTGCGATTTTCCCGCATCCCCATTCACTTCTATGGGGCCTGCGTTGCGTGAAAATCGCAGAATATAGAACATGCTGCGATTTTCACGCAACGCAAAAGTGATGCGTGAAAATCACCGCTCATGTGCACAGCCCCATAGAACTGAATGGGTCAGGATTCAGTGCGGGTGCAATGCGTCCTCCTCACGCATTGCACCCGCGCGGAAAACTCGCCCGTGTGAAAGGGGCCTTAGTTGGAATAATCCCCTCTTCATCTAGGGGTGAAAACTTGGTTAAGAGTCTACCCTCTAAAGATATAATTTTAGCAAATGAGGCAATGGAAGAATGGCCCAAGGGTCAATTAAAGGGGTTTAGGCAGAAACCCTTCCGTCCAGTGTGGGGGGCCTGGTTTGATCCTTGCTATGGGGCCCTTACTTCTCTATGTATGCCACTGTCTGTACTCAATCTGTCCCCGTATGGAGAGCCATAGATTGATATTACTTTGCATAAGTAGCATCCAATAAATAATATTAACACAAACTGATTTTGGACTTTGACTATTTACCAATACTGCAACATACTGTACATAGCTGAAGGCGAGTCGAGTTGAAGATGCTACAATATTATATATACAATCAGTTTATATTATCTATGGATCTGTGCTTTCTATGGATTTGAGGAGACCCCAATGTACCATCTACCACTTTAAGCAATATCAAAAACAATTAAAAAATGCTTTTATTGTGTAAAAGCAGCAAAACTGAAAAAAATATATAAAAAAAATAGAACTAATCATCATGGCAACTTTTTCCAGAAAAAATAAGCCCTGACACAGCCCCATCGAGAGAAAAACAAAAAACATGGTTCTCAGAAAATAGTTGTACTGGTACCCCAGAGGCTATGAAAAAGCAACATGGCGCCTGTCAACCAATCCATTCAAATCTGCTCTTCAAAAGCCAAAAGTTGGTCTTTCCCTTCTGAACCTTGCAGCGTACCCAAATGGCAGTTTACAGCCACATTTATGGAATTTCTGTACACTGCTGTATAACCCCGCCTAACAATTGTATTTTTCATTTCACACCCTCTCCTAATTAATTCACTAAGGGTACCTCAGGGTCCTCTCAAATGTGATATGGTGACCCAAAAAATTTGCCCCAAAAACACATATCGTGCACTGCCCCTTCTGAGCCATGCAGTATGCCTAAACAGCAGTTTACAACCACATATGGGGTGTTTCTGTAAGCTTCAGAATCAAGGTAATAAATACCACCGTTCTTTTGCTGTGTTACAGGAAAAAGTGGATTGAAATAGAAAATCTCCATTTTGCTTTAAAGGTTAATTTGCATATATTAAAACTTAATTTTTTTCAACAACACAGGCAAATATGAACATGGGACCAACACAGATGCCTTCAGCTGCCAAGTGCACATGTAACAGGTCAGCCAGTGTCATAGGTACAAATCTGCTGACAGATGGGCTTTAACCTGTTGGGGACACATGACGTACCGGTACGTCATGGTGTCCTGGTACTTAAGGACACATGACGTACCGGTACGTCATGTGTACTACCGATCACTGCTGCTCAGCCGACAGTGATCATTCAGCAGGTACCTTGTTACAATGCCCAGGGGGGTCCTGTGACCCCCCTGTATCGGCGATCACTGCAAACCACAGGTCAATTCAGACCTGCGGTTTGCAGCGCTTTCTGCGATCTCTGACCGCGGGGATCAGAGACTTAAAAAATGCCTAAAGTGTTACATTTTAACCCTCCCCCCCTGCATCCCGCAATCATATTGTGGTAGGGAGCGGTGCAGGGAGGGGGTGCGGGAGGCGGCAGGCGGGATCGCGATTCCCCGCCCTCCTCCTCTGTAATATTCCATGGTGGTCTAATGGGTATAGCAGAGTGTCAGCACATTGCTGAAACTCTGTTATAAACGGCTGACATCTGTGCTGTGATGTCAGCCGTTTAACCCCTTCCATGCCGTGGTCCGTACGGACCACTGTATGGAAGGGGTTAACAGGGAGGGAGCTCCCGCTCTCTCCCATCGGTGGCTGCTGTGCCCTTGCAGCCCCCGATTCTTGATGGGACCACAGAGGGAGGGGGCTCTCCTCCTTCCCCATCACCTGCTGCTCTGTTCTGGTAGCGGGTGATGCTTACCATGGCAGCAGGATGCTTTCAGAGGCGTCCTGATTGCCATGGTAATGTAAGTCTGATCTGACTTCTACTAAAGGCAGAAGTGTGATCAGACTATGTAAAGTAAAAAAAAATACAGTACAGTACACTATATAGTGTACTATACTGTATTATATAGAAATCAGACCCACTGGATCTTCAAGAACCAAGTGGGTCTGGGTAAAAAACAATAATGTAAAAAAGTGAACAAAAAAGTAAAAAAAAAACAAACATATCACTACATAAAAATTTAAAAAAATTAAATACACTACACATATTATGTATCGCCACATCCGTAAAAACCTGTTCTATAAAAATATCACATTAACTAACCCCTCAAGTAAATACCGTAACAATAAAATGGTGTGAAGAAAGCCATTTTTTGTCACCTTACATCACAAAAAGTGTAATACCAAGCAATCAAAAAGGCGTATGCCTCTCAAAATAGTACCAATCAAACCGCCATCTCATCCTACAAAAAATTAGCCCCTACATAGGACAATTGCCCAAAAAAATTAAAAAATATGGCTCTCAGACTATAAAGACACTAAAACATTTTTTTTTCTAAAATGCTGTTATTGTGTTAAAGTAAAATAAATAAAAAAACAGTATACATATTAGGTATCGCCGAGTCCGTAAAAACCTGCTTTATAAAAATATCACATGATCTAACCCCTCACGTAAATACCGTAAAAAACAATTAAATAAAAACAATGTAAAAAAAAACATTTTTGTCACCTCACATTACAAAAACTGTAGTAGTAAGTGATCAAAAAGTTATATGCACTCAAAAATAGTGCCAATCAAACTGTCATCTCATCCCGCAAAAAATGATACCCCAAATAGGACAATCGCCTTAAAAAATAAAAAAAATATGTCTCTCAGACTATGGAGACATTAAAACATGATTTTTTTGGTTTCAAAAATTATATTATTGTGTAAAACTTAAATAAATAAATAAAAAGTATACATATTAGGTATCGCCACGTCCGTAACAACCTGCTCTATAAAACTAACACAAGACCTAACCCCTCAGGTGAACACAGCAAAAAAATATATATAAATACTGTATCAAAAGCCATTTTTGTCACCTTACATCACAAAAAGTGTAATAGCAAGTGACCAAAATGTCATATGCACCCCAAGATAGTGCCAATCAAACCGTCATCTCATCCCGCAAAAAATGAACCCAGTTTTGAATACCCCTCAAGGTATTCAAAACTGATTTTACAAACTTTGTTAACCCTTTAGTTGTTCCACAAGAGTTATTGGCAAATGGAGATGAAATTTCAGAATTTCTATTTTCTGTTACCTTGTCTCAAAAAATGTGTAATATAGAGCAACCAAAAATCATATTTACCCTAAAATAGTACCAACAAAACTGCCACCTTATCCCATAGTTTCCAAAATGGGGTCACTTTTTGGAGTTTCTACTGAAGGGGTGCATCAGGGGGCTTTCAAATGGGACATGGTGTCTAAAAACCAGTCCAGTAAAATCTGCCTTCCAAAAACCATATGGCGTTCCTTTTCTTCTGAGCCCTGCCGTTAAAATGGGGTCATTTTTGGGTGGTTTCTATTGTGTAATCCTCACAAAGTGACTTCAGACCTGAACTGGTCCCTAAAAAGTGGGTTTTTGAAAATTTCTGAAAATTTTCAAGATTTGCTTCTAAACTTCTAAGCATCTAATGACCCCACCGATTCCTTAGTTGCAGAATATATTGCGAGTCAGATGCTTTGATCCAAGATCCACTGGAGGCCGTTTGTTATATTTACTAGAAGAACTTCAGACATCAAAATCTCCAAATTTCCATGCAATCTGGCATCCATGATGAAAACCTACCGTGGCATCCATCCCCTGGAGGAGCTCACAGATCTGCCACAAGAGGTCCAAAGAGCCCTCAGGTCTCCACCGCCGGAAACTACCGCACGAAGGACCCCAGCAGATAACCGCCGAGACTCCAGGGCCTCCCTGGGAAGTTCTAGATAGGCAGCAAGTATTTATAGGGTTTTGCTAGTACGCCATATCTCCTGTAGGCCATCCAGACTAAATGTTCCAGCCCATCTTCTTACTCCCAACCAGGAGCCATATAGGGCTTTGTTGGTACGCCATATGTCCTGTAGGCCATCCAAACAATATGGTCAAGCCCATATCCTTAGTCCCAACCAGGAGGTTTATAGGGCTTTGCTGGTACGCCACACATCCTATAGACCATCCAAGCAATATGGTCCAGCCCATCTTCTTACTCCCCACCAGGAGCATTATAGGGCTTTGTTGGAGTGCTATTCTTTTTGTAGACCATTAAACTACAAATTGACAACCAGACAAAGCCACAGAACTAGTTCACCCTGCATGCATAGCCACCAAGGTAGACCGCCACTAAGACATGGCGGCACCTCGGGCACAGCTGGTCACAGACACTGCTGCATGAGCAGTCAGCCATTAACACACAGCAGCAGAAGCCGTCAGCCCTGCAGACACAGCCGCAGAAGCCGTCAGCCCTGCAGACACAGCCGCAGAAGCCGTCAGCCCTGCAGACACAGCCGCAGAAGCCGCCAACCATGCAGACACGGCCGCAGAAGCCGCCAGCCATGCAGACACAGCTGCAGAAGCCGTCAGCCATGCAGACACGGCCGCAGAAGCTGCCAGCCGATCAAACACAACTGCACTAGATAAGCCCAAGAGCAGAAGCAAACAACTACATTGCAAGGCTGCAGGAGCAGTCATCCCAGCAAGCATAAACACAGAAGCAAGGTACATGAGGCCATGCAGGCATATACTAAACGGCAGTCAGCCAAGAAGGGCAGCCAGCCAGGAAAAGACCCAAAGGCAGCCAGCTGGCCAGGCACAGACTCAAATGCAGCCAGCCGGCCAGGCACAGACTCAAAGGCAGCTAGCCAAACACAGTCTCACAGGCGTTTAGCCGACCAGGCATAGACGCTACAGGCGCTCAGCCAACCAGGCATACACGCTACAGGCGCTTAGCCAACCAGGCATAGATGCTACAGGCGCTCAGCCGACCAGGCAGAGACGCACAGGCGTTCAACCAAGCAGGCATAGATGCAAAGGCGTTCAGCCAGACAGGCATCAGTATTCAGCCAAAACAACATAAAATCAAAGGTATTCAGCCAGGAAGGCCTGAAGTCAGTAATCCAGTCCCCAAAGCCAAGAGGCAGACAACCAGGCCCTAAAGCCAAGAGACAGAAAACCAGGCCCTAAAGCCAAGAGGCAGACAACCAGGCTGTAAAGCCCTGAGGCAGACAACCAGGTCTTGAGGCAGACAACCAGGCCCTGAAGCCATGAGGCAGTCAACCAGATTCATACCAACCACATAACACAAATATTCACTGTACAACCTAAGTTAAATCCATCATAAGGTGTTCCTTGTTTCACAGCCCTGGAGGCAGCATGCCAGAGGACAGGAAACCACACTGAGGGAGGAAGTAGGGGTTCCCTTTTTTATTTCTCTGAGGCTTTCTCTCTGAATGTGTGTGTGTGGGGGGGTCCATCTATCTCTATGGTGCTGCCATGGGTGAAGGGAAAAAAAAGCAGGAAAGGACTGGAAACCCTGGGTAACTCATGTTTATGTGCATGCCTGCTCTGTTGTAGGCTGTAAATGGGCCACGAGTATTCAAGGTTACGTATGGAACAGAGGCCCATTGCAAAACCTGAAAAAATGTTTACCTACGTATCTTCCAACTTCGGGAGAACCATCCTATTCCATCACACAGTTATAAAGTCCATGGAAAAAAGCTCAAGCCTTAGAGTCAAAGGTTATCTGAGCTACAATGAATCATTGTGAATCAGTCTGTAAATCTGGGGTATGAGGCCAGGTTCACACGCTTAGGCTGTAGACATGTCATGTTATTTATTTATTTATTTTCAACACTGTATTTGTATCCAAAATGATCTATTTCCACTTGCAGAACAGAAAAGTATAAAAAACAAACAGAATGTGCCCCTGGCCGTACAATGTCTCCCACTCCTGAAGGAAACCAAAACCATTCTGACCGTGGACAAATAAAATGTTTTTGCGGCTACACAAGCCTTTTAGGGCTGATTCACATGATCACGCTTGGTCCAAGATACACTCTGTCTCCTGGATTCCCCGGACTGACAGCGGCTCCCCTCACCTGAACTGACTGCATCATAGTGATTTATGATACAGTCCGTTCCTATCTGATTGCAGGTCTATTGTACTGTACTCACATCATCATGTGAGTACAGTATAACAGATCCGCGATCAGATAGGAACTGACTGTATCATAAATTACTATGATGCAGTCAGTTTAGGTGAGGGGAGCCACGGTCGGTCTGGGAGGACAAACACTTTCAGACAATCAACTAATAGTGACACAATATATTACATACATTGCATGCTTCTTAATAGGCCTCCAATTAGAGGGGGTGTTCAAGTTAATTAAAAACCTGAGATGTCACTTAGTGTCACAAAATAATCAGTCAGCCTATACCCCCGTTTCTCCCATGCTATTTTCAGTGCCACAACTCCAGTCCTCCTCCTGGGGGTTTTATGCAAGGCTGCAGCAGTGACATAATAGCTTATGACATGTGACTAGCCTTAGACCGCTGAGGCCAATAATTGACTTCAGTAGTCACATGCTGTATACCTTTACGTCACTGCTGAAGCCTTGTGCACAAACAATCAGAGATCTCTCGTTCTCATACTGTGGAGGTGACTGCTGCATGTAAATGCAGAGCTTCACCCCCACTGAAGACGCAGCCAGTTGTCTGTAAGGAACGCAACGCTTTCTTTCCGACAATCTTCTGCTCCACGGCCCGTGTAAACCCACCATAAGAGTTGGGGCAGTTCCCTTTGGTCCCAAGAAGTAGAAGGGACTCCATGTATTATGAGAACAAGCCCTGATGTGCCATCAATAATTGATTTAAAAGCGCATAAAGTTGTATAAAGTTTATTGCAAAAGGATGAGAAAAAGGGCCATCAACATAAATGAATGTACAGTAATGTTAAAAAAATAATAACTTGGGGTCTCTGCATCTTTCTAAAGCAATAAAAACACAGTAATAAACACATTGTACAAACATGATGGTTTTATGTAATATATACAAGAATATGCCCAATAGGCACAGAAATATTAAAGGAGTTTTCCAACAGTTTTTATTCTGATGGCCCATTCCCAGGATAGTACATCAATAAGCGATTGGCAGGGATCTCCCAGCACCCCCGCCAATCAGCTGTTCTAAACCTGCGTACTCACAAGAGAGCTAGTGAGCTCCGCAGTCTCCTTGCAGCAAACCAAGCCCAGTGCTGCCCACTGGATAGTGGCTATGCTTGATATTCCAGCTCAGCACCATTCACTTGAAGGGGACCGAGCTGTGCCTAGGCCACGTGACCGATGAGCATGATGTCACATGACCTAGGAAGAGGCATAAGCATTCATGGAGCTCGATGGCCTCCTCATACAGCTGATCGGCGAGGGTGCTGGGAGCCGGACCCTAACTGATCAGTTATTGATGACTGATCCTGAGGATAGGCAATCAATATCAAAATCCCAGAGAACCCTTTAAACGTGTAAGTTCATTAAAAAATATTTTTTATCTGCAATAGAAAAGTAATGATTGCAACACATAATGGTCCTGAGGCTTTAGCTGGTAGAAAGCCCCTGAACATTTTTAAATCAAGAACCTTTCATCTATAAGGGTTTTGGATGCCAAATTCTTCTGTCCTATAGCTCCACGGATGTGCCGGAAACACTGAGGAGAGAAAAAGTAAAGGATTCTTTTTTTAATTAGCAACATTAGAATTTTGAATCTAACAATTTTATCAAAAAGATGACTTACTTCTTGTTGCAGATAGGTGATAACAGCAGCAAGAACAAAGTTTTGTGACATGATGTCAATAACGCAGAAGAACAAAGTGTCAAAGATCAGGAGTGTTGATTCATGACCATAGAAGAGGACGTCGCTGAAAGAATGATTTTCATCTACGGAAGATAACAGATGGGGAAAAAAATAAAAGGTTTGGGTAGGTAATATGCTAATATTGAAACCTATAAAAAAAAAAATCCTTAAAGGGGTTGTGCACTTTTTGGGGAGAGGACCTGTGAAGAGACTCTTACTTACCTGCTTCTCGGCACTGGCTCCCCTTTCCTTCTTTCCCGGGCCTTGGCTGCTCTGCTGCGGTCCCAGGGTGTGAACTACGATTGGATACCACTGCAGCCAAATGCTCTCTGCAGCAGTGATTTGCTCCCCTTGGGTCACGTGACCATCTATTCAACATGACGCAAGGGAAGCAAGTCACTTCTGTGGCCAGCTAGTGGCTGCAGCAGCAGCAAAACAGAAATTTATATCCTGGTTGCACAGCAGAGGCTCGGGAGCCAGCATCGAGAATCAAGTAAGTATGCTTCCCTTCGCAGGTCTGCCCAAGGAGGAGGAGGGGTTGTTGGCCAAAAACCCTGTCAGAGGTGCAGAACCCATTTAATACAATAAAGTTAATCCTGACTGGCCAACATAACTAATAGTAAAACCCACAGAAAGGCGCACACACCAACTACAAAAATTGCATCACAAAAATTGCATCACAAAAATGATAAAAGCTGGGCCACATGTGTATACACTAGGATTTAAATAGCAGAGACCAGTATAATAGGACACAATTAATGCAAATACATAAAGGAAAGAAATATAGGCATACAGACCACTATGGTGACCATGTGCCCAATATTCATTCTACCACTGCTTCTTTAGAGGGGCAGTAGTAGGCATATTATTTACTGTTATCTTTATCTATGTATTACTTCATTTTGTGATGTGATTTTAGTTATATGTATCCTTCTGTAGGTTTTGCTAACATCCTAATCATGGTTAAAGGGAATGTCTCATTTTAGGAAATGGCATTTATCATGTAGACAAAGTTAATACAAGGCACTTACTTACCTTTGCTAAGTTTTCCATCGCATTATACACACACAGCTGGTATCCAGGGGTTAGGACCACCCTGTCATCCAGCAGCGGTGGTCGTGCTTGCACACTACAGGAAAAAGCGCTAGCCTCTCTGATGCCTTGTATTAACTTTGTCTATATGATAAATGCCATTTGCTGAAGTGACACAACCCCTTTTATGCTAGTCCACTGCATACTGTACTATAGAATCTACTACTGCTCATAATACAACTGTGTGTACACGCTGTTACTGCAGAGTGTACAAGTTTTTCACCTAACTGCTAAATCTAATATAAATCCATCTGAACTCTGCTGCTGTTTCTGACATACTCTCACCTCAACAGGAGGTAAAAAAAAGGTGAAGAGAATCCAGAGGGCAGCTCACACATGATGTACATGTGGGGGGAGCTTATAAATGGCAGTTTGCAGGGGGAAGACAGCAGCATCCTGGACACACAGATCCACAATGTATTACTGGGAGGGAAACATCCACATGAGAAAAGATTGAAATGAGAAGTCACTGTAGGTTGTAAAATAAATTATGAGTGGGTTTGATAATGGATGAAGATTGCGGATTAAAACTCTGTGAAATTAAGTACAACTTTTTTTTTTACTCAAGACTAATGTCTTGTCTTCCATGAACAAGGTATCCATAGCCTTTCTAGATGATTCAAGACAGAAATCAGAGTAGTGAATGGTAGTAGTAAATGGTATCCACAAAATCTCTGTGCAGTGTAGCCAGACTTTGGACATGTAACTTGAACCAATCTTATTAAAGAACGGTACACGGTAATGATCTTCATTAAAGTTAGAGAATAAGGCCAAAACAGTACTTTTTGACACCGATATTATAATTTATCAGACAATTCATGGAAAATGAGATTAGAGGACTTAAAAGGGTTGACTTTTTGCTTGGAACACCCAGAATGGAAAGTTGCTTTGACAGACTAGAGCCAACCCTGTATTACCTGGAAGGCCAGTCAATGGCTTTAAACTTCCTTTGTAGCAACTGCAACGGGATAATTACCTGGTTGACTTTGGCTTTCTTCAAGAAAAATAAACTGTTTGCCATGGCTGCTAGTAACGGGAGCCGAGCTGATCGCTGCAGAGGCCCTATTTTAAAAGGGGTGGTCTCTCATAAAACCCTGCCACTGCTAGTCTCAAATCACTCATACACATTTTAATAGGTTGTCCACATTTAGAAAAACATGTCAGATTTTTTTCAAAAATAGCACCACTCCTGCCCACAAATCATTCCCGATATTGCAGTTGAGCTCTGAAGCAGGTCTAATGGAGCGGAGCCGCAATACCAGACATAACCTGTGGAGAGTTTTTCTACTCCTAGACAACCCCTTTAAAGCGTTCAGTCACAAGTGCTAGCAAACAACATAATAATCAGATAAAAGTTTGGAAGACAATAGATCTTGGGAAGCACAAACTCATAAGGCCCCTGAGGCAAGCCTAGCAATATATTCCCCTAATATCAGTATAAAGTTACCACCCATATTAAGAGTCCATTCAACCAGTCGATCACTACAGTAGTACAAGCTATAGCACGTCCTATATAATACAATCAGTGGCCGCAGAGCTATCACAGTTGCAATGAACATGCTAACCATCCACAGCATCCATGCAATCCTACTGGCAATGATCTGACTTTTGCTACGGTGTGACGGCACTGGGCAATCAAGTTAGGGGGAGGGGGCCGCTGAACCCCAAGTGGTTTCTTTACTCGATCCATTCTCTCGGCCTGTGCAATAAAGGTCATTACCATTGTAAAAGATACTTCTGTCCATTGGCTCCATGAATTCCATGCTGAGTATTCGTTCCAGAAGAAGCTTGTCTTTCACAAAGTAATCCATCTCTTTAAAGGCCTGCAATAAGCACAAGAAAGAGCAAAATCTGAGACCTCCTCTTCAGATTTGACTACTTTAGCTATTTAAGGGCAATTATCACTCTTAACGGCAGATAACTAACTGCTGATCGGCAGGGGTCTGACCACTGGTATCCTATTGCCTGTATGAAAGGAGCAGCTGGTTGCACTTGCACACTGCGGCCTATTCATTGCTGGACTCTGTTATGCAGGAGTCCTCTCCTGCATAACAGAAACCAGACGGATCCGTTATGCGGCCCACATGACAGAGTGCAAAACGGAATGTCTCGTAAAGGCATTCTGTTATGCATTCCGTCATAGAATTCCGTTATGGCCCATGGTAACGGAATCCATAACAGAATTGCCAGAAAACTAATTATTTCCCATCATACTTTATCATATGGGCTAGTATATTGTGGATGAGCATATAAAAGGGGCTGTCTGCTTTAGAAAACCCTTTGTTATAAAACTATCAGGACACGTTGACTGTAGAGAGGCATTTTCCTCCATGAGGACTCCACTATATAGACCAAATTTAAAGGAGTTATCCCACAAAAATACTCTACATATTCTGAATACTTTTGTAATAGCATGTAATTAAAAATGTATTATAGCTACTGAGTTATTTGATGAACTCTATCTGTACAGCGCCACCTGCTATTTTCTCTTTTTCTAATTTCTCTGTCGTGGGACGGAAGCACATGCACATCCTTCAACTGCTACCAACTGCAGCAAAAAGGACACTCTCCCCTGAGAATAGACATACCCCCTAAGCTGACAGCTTGGAATAAATCTAGAACAACTGGAACAATGAATGGGGAGATCTCTGGATCCATGTGAGGTACAGGGCTGGTTCTAGCTTTGTTAGAAAGAGATTGTCATGTACTAGATTATGTATGATTTTCATTTTTTACATTATTTATGGGATATCCCCTTTAAGACAAAACAAGTCTGCCCTTGGCTCCGGAGGACTGCAGAATCCACTAAAGACAATAAATGAATTTTTCACTGAGACTACGACCCCTGCCTATTTTCAAGGGCAGCCAGTCTGACTGCAAATGGAAGTCAAGGGACCCATATTAATCCAGGGGGTGAAGGTTTCAGTAAAAGAAAACTTATTCTTTTTTTATTTTTGAAAATTTGTATTTTTGCCTGAATTACTGTAAATTGGCAAAATTCACAGCAACATATGAATATTTTATATAGTAACATAGTTTGTAAGGCTAAAAAAGACATATCTTCATTCAGTACAACCTGCTATATTGATCCAGTAGAAGGAAAAAATCCCCAAATTAAGTAAAAGCCAATTTTCCTCATCTTTGGGGAAACAAATCTGTTCCATCTTCTACTCTGACAATCAGAATAACTTTCTGGATCACGACGCTTCTCCGGAAATCTAGTAACTATAACCTGCAATTCTATTACTCTCAAGAAAAGCATCCAGGCCCCTTTAAAATTCTTTCAATGAACTGAGCATGTATAAATGTTTATAACTACTGAGACCTGATACATACATGATCGATGAAGGAACTGAGGAATTTATTCATGGTGTGATAGGCTTTAGTGCTCTGTTCTGATATAGATGTAGAACTGTGTAGAATTCGAGAAGGTCCACGATTCTGAAATTGAAAAAAAATTAAAGAGAATAAATGTTTTGTTGCAAATCTCCTCAGCGCAGAAGTATTTTGTCATACCAACCTTTATAAAATTATCATGGATCCGATCAAACTGAGACCGGGTCCGACTTGAAATAGAGATCTGAAATGTCTGAATATCCGTGTTTGGCTGTAGCCCTCGTTGGCTGCACAAATTCTCCTAAAACAGAAACGTCAAAGTTTCAGTTAAAATTTTTTTAAGATTAAAATAACTTTTTTATTGAAAGTATTTAACTAATTGACAAAAGACAAAAAGAAACAATGTAGATACAGGAACATAAATGCCAAATAGAAAGGTGTCAACAAAACACAACTGGTGGCTATGTGTACAAAATAAAAATCGAATGCAGGAGTGCATGTGACGGTGCATGGGGCATTACACTTCCATGCCTCGGTGGACTGGAAACAGCATGGACGGGACCCTGGTATTGATGAATAGGTAAGTGCATTTCTTTCTTTAGACAGGGCAGATTCAGGGCCACAACTACAAGTTCATTGGGGAGGGGGACAACCCCTTTAACCTTTGTACTTGTTCAGTCACAAAGCCAACATATAGGAATAGGTGTATCACACACTGTCATGGTGTGGGAATATAGATACCAGGATGACATGCATCAAAAAAGGCTTCATGCCAATGCTGGACAGAGGACAGTTGTGTGGTAACCATTATCCAAGAAGACTTTGGTTTGACCTGATCCATACTAACAGAATTTTTTCTTAAAAAAATAAAAAAAAGCTATCCTGTCACCAATAAAGCACATGGAGATCCACCTATGGTTGATCCAATAGAGTTAAAGTCTACCAAAGGAAATTTGGAAATTCATACTATATGTAGAGGAATATGCTGTTGTAAATGTGAAGAAGCACAGCGCCCTCTAGTGGACATACAGAGTCACTGTCTGTTCAGACAGAAATTAAATAACAATTTGCATGCTACACCACGCCCACCACTGCTCATTTACATGAATCTGAATGTTAGTACAACATTAAAATGAAAATTCATATGGGCTTTCTTTTTCATTTGACTTGTGGCAGGTGAAATGCCTGCAAGAGATTAAATTGAAATCTCAATCTACCATTTTCAGCTTCTACATTTGATTTATGATTTTGACATGAAAAACCCACTATAGGAAGAGGAGAATTCATTGACAAAGTGGAAATTTCAAATGAAAAATACTATTTTTACATTTATTTTTGATACTTATTACCCACACTGCAGTTCAAAAAAAAAAAATTTTAATGGAGAAATTGAATTTTCTTTTTAATTTTGGCATGCATTTTGCAGACACTAGATGAAATTAAAATGCTAAAACGTTATTTTAATTATAATTTTTTTTTTTTTTCAATTTCATTTTCATTTTGGCACTAAAATAGCCACTGAAAAAAAATGGGAGATACCTTCACAATTACAATTTTAGATAATAAACCATATCATCACTAATAAGAATCATGCTCCATAACGGTTCAAGTGAACAATGCCTAATTTGAATTGGTAATGAAGTATCAAAGGATGCAAATAACTCCTTAAAGGGGTTATCCAACATTATATCAGACCTCATGGCCAACCCATGGTGGTGATCATACTTACCCAATCCCTGCCACTAGGTTTAGTCTCTATTGTTCCCCAGCTGGCTCTTCATCTTCCTAGTGCACTGATATCAACATACTGTTAATGGGAGCACATGTACAGCCAATTACTTGCGTAGCGGTGACCTGCTCCCCTTGTGTCATGTGACCATTTGTTGCATAACCCCTTTAAATGGTTGTCCCATCTAAAGAACCTCTTGTGGCTGTCTGGTCAGTCAGATGGTCAGTTTTATTCTAGTTCCATATTACCACTCATGGGAAAAGAAGCATTCATATGGTGCCCATTCAGATCAGTCACATCACGTTTTCTTTGAGGAAGGTACTCTCTTTAAATCTAATAGAGGAAGGGGTACCTGTATGACAACTCCTTTAAAGAGGACCTTTAACCTCTCGTGACATGCCTATTTTAATAGCTTCATGCATTCCCCATGTAATAACATTTCTGCAGCATCTATTCTTATTGCTCTATGATGTGCCATGCCTTTATTATTTCTACTAGAAGTTATGAATGAATTG
Source organism: Bufotes viridis (assembly GCA_033119425.1). Taxonomy (NCBI): domain Eukaryota; kingdom Metazoa; phylum Chordata; class Amphibia; order Anura; family Bufonidae; genus Bufotes; species Bufotes viridis. The sequence continues at coordinate 74,980,982 of CM065593.1, forward strand.
CTGGCAGTCTGCAGTAAGGGTACAGAGGGGAGGTAACAAGTTGGGGGGTGTACCTGCACAGTCTGAAAATGGCAGGACTGATTGGATAGAGTGAGTCTGTGCAGGTACACCCCCAACTGGTTGCCTCCCCTCTGTACCCTTACTGCAGACTGCTAGCAATTCATTCATAACTTCTAATAAAAATAATAAAGGAATGGCACAACATAGAGCCATAAGAATAGATGTTCCAGAATTGCTACTACATGAGGAACACCTTAAGCTATTAAAACAAGCAGGTCAGGAGTGGTGACAGGTCCTCTTTAACATTAAACCTAAAAATATCTCTTTTTACTGTACGTGTAGTACAGAATACATCTAAGGCTAGTTTCACACTAGCGGCAGGGGAGTCCGTCAGACTGTTCCAGCGGGTGAACAGCCTGTCGGAGCCTGTACGACATGCAGTACTTTTAGTCCGGCTGCCTCTCGCCGTGCGCTGCCGCCAGAACTCTGCCCCGCCCCTATTATAGTCAATAGGAACGGAGCAGCAGTCCTGGGGCACACATGAACTAGCGGCAGGACCAGGGGTGTAGCTAGCATCTCATGGGCCCTGGTGCAAGAGTTCAGCTTGGGCCCTTTATCCCTCAGTGCTTTGTGTGTCTTCTTATGCGGAACAAGGATCTTTGAGCCCCCTAAGGCTCCTGGGCCCGGTAGCAACTGCTACCTCTGCACCCCCTATAGCTACGCCCATGGGCAGGACGGATCCGAGAGGCCGTTCACCCGCTGGAACAGCCTGACGGACTCCCCTGCCGCTAATGTGAAAGTACCCTTAACGTATCTAAAAGCAGTCATTTCAGCTTGAGAAGATGCTGACTATAGTATTCTTCAATGGGATTAGTGGAAGAAAATCCAGAACCCACCTATTTATGATCACTTCTCTATTAAAATATATCATGTAATGAAAATAATAATAGTGGCTCTCTACATTGGGCAATCCCTACTTGTTAGAAGGGTCTCCGGACTATAAGCAGTTTACAAATTGCATCCAACTTCCCAGCGATCAAATATATTCTGAGAGGAAACCTGGCAGCAAGTGTTCAATTTCCCTGTAGTGCCACCACAGGGGGAATTAGAGAGCATCTGTCAGCAGATTTGTACCTATGACACTGGCTGACCTGGTACATGTGCCCTTAGCAGCTAAATGGTATCTCTGCTGGTGCCATGTTCATATGTGTCCGCATTGCTGAGAAAAATTATGTTTTAATATATGCAAATAAGCCTCTAGGAGCAACGGGGGCGTTACCATTACACCTAGAGGCTCTGCTCTCTCTGCAACTGCAGCTCCCTCTGAACTTTGATTGACAGGGCCAGGCAGTGATGATGTTTTTATTGCCTGTTCTTTCAATTAAAGTGCAGAGGGCGCAGCAGTTGCAGAGAGAGCAGAGCCTCTTAGTGTAATGGCAACATAATTTTTCTCAGCAATGCGGGCACATATGAACATGGGACCAACACAGATGCCTTCAGCTGCCAAGTGCACATGTAACAGGTCAGCCAGTGCCATAGGTACAATACTGCTGACAGATGCACAGGTATTGCACAGTGCTTACTGAAATCAATGGGCAGTCCATGTAATGCAGAACAGGACAGGTCCTCCAGAGCAAAAGATCCCTCCAGAGCAAAAGATCCCCTTTTAAATGTTCTTTATTTCTGAACAGAAGATCTGACCTTATCAAATTGGGTTTAATAGGTTATATTAAAATGGGTTTTGTAAACTAGAAAACTCCTTTAAGTTCTGAGAACCTTCAGACTCATGAGTGTGAACACATTTCATTAAGTATACTTTTGGCTGTTTGTTTTCTAGACCCCTTTATTGGGGCTCAATGGTTCTAATATGCCCCTGATTTTAGCATTAGTTTATATAATGTGCCACAAGCAAAAAATTACCGCTTCTCTCTTTAAATTCATGTTCATCTCCTCCATGTTTGTATCCGAGTGTCCGTGGACTGAGCGGCCGTGGATGTAGTATCCATAGCATCTGTGAGACAATATGAACACTGATATCTGCAAAATTGAAATTAGGATTGTGATTAAGGAATACGATCACAGAATCAGTTTATAAGGCCAACTACATTATAGTCCTACAATTACAATGTACCTTTAATTTAATATGAATTTACAAATTAGTATATAAAATAAAAAATCTAACATGAGGTCTTCATTGAGTTTCTTCTTCTCTCCAAAATATTTAGTGTTAATCAGACATTGTAAAAAGTTGTGGACTTCACTGAGAAACCATGAACAAGCAGGATAATTAATCATAATGGTCATAAGCCAGGTAGTAGGCCAATATTTGCAGGTTTTTTTTCAGCAGTTTTTTGAAGAAAAAAAATGGATACAGAAACCCATGTCAAATCTATAGCACATTGTCTTCAATGAGAATTAATGCTGCCATTCATACAGCTGCAGATGATCTCCATGTGGAGACATGTTTGTTCTTAATGCGATTCTGCTGCAGGTAACCACATGCAGACTGGCCTAATCGAATCTGTATGTGGACAAACAACGGTGCAAAATGCAAATCCATAGCAGAAATGCGAGACTCAACCTCAGATTCCTGTGGTGGATTCAATGTCAGATTTTATTTTAGTAGTGGGGTGGTAGTAAATGATGGCAATACCCTCGAGCAGACCACCAAAGACCTGTCATAACAGAGCCAACTATAGTGCATTCTGAAAAAGAAGGCATGTGACTAATATAACTTTTACATGGGCTCAGGATTGGGACAATTATTGGGGGTGAATGAGGGTGCCCCATGTAAAAGTGGCGCTGGTCACCCCTCCCAAAAAAAAAAAAAATTGCAAAACACTTATTCTTTGGGGGACTGCATCCTTCATGCACCACCTAAAATCACCACTTGCGGGTCGCACATCATCCTGTCGACAAGCAATGAATCTGAATGGGGATTACCAATCACAGTAGAGATCATTTATCCCATAAAGGTAGTCTTAGGCTACTTTCACATGTGAGATTTTGCGGTCCGGTTTTGAGATCCAGCATGGGATCTCAAAACCACAGCAAAACACATCTGTTTGAATAATACAACTGGCTGCATCTGTTCAGAATGGATCCGGTTGTATAATATCGAAAATGAATAAACCGGCACTAAAACCATTGTAAGTCAATGGGCAACGGTTCCGTTTTTTTCGTGTCCGTGTCCGGCATCATTGACTTACATGGTTTTTGGTGCCAGATACGGCATGTTCAGTTTCCCATGGCGCACACAGAAACGCTGCTTGCAGCGATTTTGTGTCCGGCATGGGAATGCAACAAACCGTAACAAAATCCATTCTGGTACACTCCGTTCCGGTGTGTACAGTTTTGTTCCCATTGACATTGAATGGGAACAAAACTGAAGTGTTGTGCTGCGGTTTTGAGACCCTGGTCCGGATCTCAAAACTGGACAGCACAACGCAGATGTGAAAGTAGCCCTAAAGAAGACCTGTCCCCCTCCTGACATACCTGTTTAAGGAAATACTTTCACTCTTCATAAAATAATAACAATGCTGCATTGTTTCTTAAAAATATACAATGTGATGCTCCTGTGTTATTCCTCCTGAATATTTTACATTAGTGTGAAGGTGGTGCAGGGAGCAGTCAGTGTAGCACTGCTAGCGCTGGCTGTACTCACTGCTCCCTGGTCTTCTTCCATGCTCCATGCTGCACTGTCGGGCACGGTAGAGATAGTGCACTTAGTGTCACGGCGCGGTGTGGGAAGATAACTCCACACCGACCACAAGGGAAAAGGTACTAGGCCTGGAAACTAAGGAGAGTGGAAAAGGTCACCACCTAGTGAATCCCTAAACCGAGTCCTGACTACTATCAGTATGAACAGACCTTGATGGTAGGAGTTTTCATACGCTGAAACCTAGGGCCCTATCTGACCCTAAAGGGCCCTGGAGATAGTTTCAGGACAAGAGATGACCTGTTCCTTCCCAGCTAAAGGAACAGGCGACTCCCTTAGGCCTAATACCAAAAGGTAGGGGAAAACAACAAACAAGAAATAAAGGAAAGACACTAAACTCCGAAGTATGCGGACGAGCAGGAACTCAGAGGAGAACCAACATCAGAACTTCCAACATCCAAAAGGAGCTATTAACCGTATAGCATGATGGGTGCAGCCAGACTAAATAGAGGAGTAGGAATGACCACTTAAGCTACACCTGAGACCAGAGGTGTGGTCATACCCAGCAACAACACAGAAGCAAGTGAAACCAGAGAGGCAGTCATATCACATCACGTGCAGGCAGTCTCTTAGATCTTCTGACCCCTGTCACAGGAGAGACCGTGACACATAGGCATTGTTTGTCGTCAGGTCACTGTGCAGTGTGGGACTTGGAAGAAGACAAGGGAGCGGTGAGTGCATGGTCAGAAGCAGGAGAGGTGAGTTCATTTATTTATTTTATATCTGATCTGAGGTCTGATACAGATTGGGGGTCTGATCAGAGAAAGTTTAGGGGTCTGATTGGGGGATCTAATACAGATTGGCAGGGTCTGATCTAAGATCTAATAAAGATTGGGGGCGTTTGGTCTGTGGTCTAATAAAGACTGGGGGTCTGATCTGATGTCTGATACAGATTGGGAGTCTGATTTGAGGTCTGATAAAAATTGGAAGTCTGATCTGAGGTCTGATATAAAAAAAAATGGGGGAGATTTATCAAACTGGTGTAAAGTAGAACTGGCTTAGTTGACCATAGCAACCAATCAGATCCATCCTTTCAATTTCTGAAGGAGCTGTGAAAAATGAAAGATGGAATCTGATTGGTTGCTCTGGGAAACTAAGCTAGTTCTGCTTTACACCAGTTTGATAAATCTTCCCCAATATCTTTTTTCTGATTTTCTTCCTGTAAAACCTAAGTGCATCTTAAAAAGAGAAAAACACAGCGCATACTGAAGCAAACGAGTCTCAATAAGGAGACACCATACTGAAAGGCCAAACAGAACTGCATGAAAATCAATGCCGAATGGGGAACCGGAATTTAGGTTATGTTGCACAAATAGTTAGAGCTAAAGAGAACTAATAAAACTTACGTTACTCATGGAACACAAATCAACAAATTGTCGGATTTTATCTTCCACAAATCTTTCATAAATTCCAAAGAAGAAGAGAATCTGGAAATACAAAATCACATATTTAATGTATGAGTTGCAAATGTCTCATTTTGTTAAGCTAAAGAGCTCCTCCTCTACCAGGTTATACCTGTAAAGTACCGATAGAAAGCCACAAGGCAGTAGCCACGCCATATCGCAAAATGCGGCTCCACGGGGCTATGTAATCCTGTGCGTCTCTGGACAGGCTGGAAGAAGGGTCCCGCAATGCTAGATTTTCAAAACCAACAATCTGAAAAGCAATGAGGTCATTTTAAAAGGGATACCACAGAGGTCATTCACCTTACAGGAGCCCAGGATATTTTGCTAACGTAGCCATGCAATACATGGAGCAGAGCATAGAAATGATAAGCACGTATCCACAGGACATGTGCATGCAGACACACTGCGCATGAGTGTACTTTAACTTTCTGCATTTATTCTACTATAGTAATAAGTGTCCTTTCATAATACTCATCAAACGCTGATAAAGTCAATCAGCGCTCGCTTAAACAGAACTTCATCATGAAATGCAGTGCAATTTGTGGGCAGCGGGTTAAAGAGTAGGAGGAGCTGAGCAAATTGATATGTAGTTTTATGGAAAAATATTCAGTAAAACTTTAATTTAATTCACTGAAACGGTGTGGATGTTCTTATCAGTGATTGACAGCTATCTCCCTATACACAGTCAGTCACTGATAGGACCGCCAACTTGGGCTACTAAGCTGACAAAAAACAGAGATTTCACTGAATCTTGTCCCATGAAACTATATGTCAATCTGCTCAGCTTATCCTGCTGTATAACATGCTACCTGCACATCAATTTTTATCAGGACAAGTTCCCATTAAAGAGCCTTCACACCAGCTGATGGAAACTTTATGAGGGACAAACTATTGTGAATCCCTTATGCAGTTTCTACTACATTATGTGAGCAGCACACTTGTTGTTTACATGGGGAGATGTGCCGCTGACGAGCAAGCATATTTATGCCCGGATAAAAGATCCCATCAGCTGACAAACAAGCGTTTGCTTGACTATTGGCTGATTTCTGCCCTGTTAATATGGGGTCTGGGATCCCTTTTGTAGGTTCCAAATAATGGGAACAACATACAGTTGTGTTCAAAATTATTCAACCCCCAATGCTGTAAAGGGTTTTAGGGAATTTAGTGTACATTTGTAATTGTGTTCAGAATGAAATCTTACAAGGACTTTTTAAAGAACCAAATGCAACTAAAATGACATCAATTGTTTTTGTAATACAGTATTAAATGTTTTTTTTGTGATTTCTTCATTGACACAATTATTCAACCCCTTAAAGACGACCACTCTTAAGAACAGAGGTTCATTCAAGTGTTTTCAGGTATTCAGGTATTGAAAACCCCTGTGGATGTCAAGGAGCAGCAATCAAGTATAATAAGCACCAATTAGGCAGATGTAAAATGACTGTGATACTCCGCTCCTTCTAGACATTTACTGGTGTGTTTACAAACATGGTGAAGTCAAGAGAATGGTCCAGGAAGACAAGAGAAGAGGTGATTTCTCTTCACAGGAAGGGCAATGGCTATAAGAAGATTGCAAAGATGTTAAACATACCAAGAGACACCATAGGAAGCATCATTCGCAAATTCAAGGCAAAGGGCACTGTTGAAACGCTACCTGGTCGTGGCAGAAAGAAGATGCTGACTTCGACTGCTGTGCGCTACCTGAAGCGCAAAGTGGAGAAAAGTCCCGTGTGACTGCTGAGGAACTGAAAAAAGATTTGTCAGATGCGGGTACTGAAGTTTCAGCTCAGACAATAAGGCGCACACTGCGTAATGAAGGCGTCCATGCCAGAACTCCCAGGCGCACCCCCTTGCTGTCTCCAAAGAATAAGAAGAGTCGACTGCAGTATGCCAAAAGTCATGTGGACAAACCACAAAAGTTTTGGGATAGTGTTCTGTGGACTGATGAAACAAAATTGGAACTGTTTGGGCCCATGGATCAACGCTATGTTTGGAGGAGGAAGAACAAGGCCTATGAAGAAAAGAACACCTTGCCTACTGTGAAGCATGGCAGGGGTCAATCATGCTTTGGGGCTGTTTTGCTTCTACAGGTACAGGGAAGCTTCAGCGTGTGTAAGGTACCATGAATTCTCTTCAGTACCAGGAGATATTGGATGAAAATGTGATGCAGTCCATCACAAACCTGAGGCTTGGGAGACGTTGGACCTTTCAACAGGACAATGATCCCAAGCATACCTCCAAGTCCACTACAGCATGGTTGCAGATTAAAGGCTGGAACATTTTGAAGTAGCCATCGCAGTCACCAGACTTAAATCCGATTCAGAACCTCTGGTGGGACTTAATGAAAGCATTTGCAGCGCGCAGGCCTAAGAATGTGACTGAACTGGAGGCTTTTGCCCATGAAGAATGGGCGAAGATACCCGTAGATCGCTGCAAGACACTTGTGTCAAGCTATGCTTCACGTTTAAAAGCTGTTATAACTGGAAAAGGATGTTGTACTAAGTACTAAGATTGAATGTCACTTGGGGGTTGAATAAAACTGATAATGATGTGAGCACAGAAAAGACATTTGTGGTTATTTCATTATAAATGTTATGTTATATTTGTCTGACTTACAAGTGCCTCTTTGATTTAATTGTAAACAAGATGACTGAAATGATCAAAATCAATGTCAAACTGGCCAAAACACTCAATTTCAGTGGGGGTTGAATAATTTCGAACACAACTGTATATTTACCCATATATCGGAGTGGTGCAGAATTCTTTTGAATGCACATGTCCAGCTGTTCAATGTTTCAGTACTTTTGCAGCACAACTTGCTGCTCTAAGGAGCTTAACGGCAAAATTCACAACAGGTGTTTGATCTGTGAATCCCCCAATAAATCTCGTGGTTCAATTAGAATTGGTATTGAAACAGACCTCCTCATCATGCTGCTCACATTTTGACATCATGAGACCAAGATGACACCTAACAAGCAGGATGTTCTCAGATGGTAGTGGCCACTGAGCTTAGAATGTCACAGAGTGTCATCAGCAGAGATACAAAGAGACTGAAAGTGTCACAGAAAGGCATACAAGTGGACGTCCTTTGACAACATCCCACACTGATGACCACTTCATTGTTATCAATGTCCTGCGGAACCGGATGATGAATGCCACACAACTCCAGGCACATTTAAGGGAAGTGAGAGGCACCCAAGTGTCATGTCAGACCATTCAAAACCGTTTACATCAGTGTGGTGGGCCAGGGAGCATCTATGCTAGACCAGGAACTAGTGGTCCATTTCTGCTCAACCTGAAAGTCGATTCAGGCTAAGCAGAAATGATGGCCGGTAGGGATGAGCGAATCGACTTCAGATGCCTCATCCTAACTCGATTAGCATAAAACTTAATTTTTAATACACAGTATTAGAATGTATTGGCTCAGATGAGCCGAAGTTATTACTTTGCGAAGTCTCGACACTTCTTGTAATAACTTCGGAAATTAATTTCTACTTTAAAAAACCTTTATATCGAACTCTGGTTCGGTTCCAAGCGGTACCTTGGTATTAAAACAAAGTTTTATGCGAATCGACTTAGGATGAAGCATCCGAAGTGGATTCACTCATCCCTAATGGCTTGCAATGATGTTGGAGACATCAATGAGAGCGCTATGCATCAGCCAATGTTGTTACTAGTTGAGCTTTTAGTGGTGGTGTTACAGTGTGGGCAGGTGTCTAGTCAATAGAGAACTGCCCTACACTTTGTGAATGGTACAGCGACAAGCCCATACTACCTGATTAACATCATTAATCCAGTCATTGTGCCTCTGCATGAACAACACAGGCCTAATTTCATCTTCATGGACGACAAGCTCATCGAGGTCGCATCATTAAGGATCGGCTGCTGGAGACTGGGGTAGCCTGCACTTTCTCCAGACCTGAATCCCATTAAAAACCTATGGGATCAGCTGAGTTGCAGTGTAGAGGCTCGTAACTCGGTACCCCAGAACCTCAATGACCTGAGGGCCGGCCTTCAAGAAGAGTGGGATGCCGTGCCTCAGCAGACAATAAGTCAACTTGTGAACAGCATGAGACGTCGTTGTCAAGCTGTAATTGATGACAAGTTATTGAGACACTGACATCTTTTGTGGGGGTATACCCACCACTGCTTTTGTTTCAATAAATTGTTTGAGATGAGAAAATCACCAATTAATGATATATTATCACTGTAGCATAAACTTTTTATGTTTTCCATAAATGTCATCCGAAAGACAAATATCCCTAACTTTTTGTGAGTAGTGTATATATGGATATATATGGGAGTGCTGCCGAATTCTCTCTCTCCCTCTCTCTCTATATATATATATATGTATACATGTAAATAAAACTACAGTGGTACATACCAAGAGTTAGCCTTAAAGAAGCTTCACAGCAACAATATGCATGGGATTATATCAGCAGCACTTTATCCACAGTCAGTCCTGGTATCGCTCTCATCCTTTCACTTATGCTGGATTGTCACTTGCATGGACGTTTAATAGTGTTGGATGTCACATGTGTAATAGTGGTGCCTTGTTGCTTTATGTATGACACTTTTTTATATTCTGATTTGCATTTTGAAACAATGGATTATTGTACAAATTTGTTTTATTACTGTGAATCGTTCACTGCACTTTATATGATACATTTGTACATGTATTTTATGCACGTTGCCTTCTTTTCTATTTTTTTGAGTTTCTGGATACTGGTCATATTTCAGGGTCTGTATGGTATTTGACCTTATTAGGGTCTGTGCTGCTGTTGGTAGGGGGGCATCTTTATTTTATCTGTAAACACCATGTTTATTTATGCATTTTAATAGTTTGGTCTTCTGTTCTGTGCGATATATATGGCTTTATAAAATCAAATTTATTGGCCCATCTTTCTGGCTGTGCATGATTAGGCTTAGTTCACCTCCATGTAGCCTATTCTACGAAAACCATTAGCGCTGATGTGAACTTATCCTTACTTAAATGTGCCCTTGCTACTTTGTCTTTAGGGTGCGCCCAATTTCTTTGATATTAAATAGTTGACATACATGATATACATACGGTCCTTGTTTGATCAAACAACTACCTCAAGAAAGAATAGGACGATAAGAACTTGAAAGAGAGGATTGATTCTGCGCACAGTCTGGATTTCATTCCATTCATTTGCGATGAAGTACGTCCTCCATATACTCACTGGAGATAGGCTAGCTTTTCCGCCACCTTCCAAAATAACAAAATATTAATATTAATCGTGGGCATTTTCTGTACAGCAATTTATCAACATAACTTTTCAAGCACCATAGCAACATCAAAAGGTGTATTCGTACATGGAATCAATAAGGTGAGTCGAGTCATATTACTTTGTTAGACAAGCCCTACAAATATTCTTTTGACCCACTGAAGTGTAGCGTACTCATTTCATATTTCATTTTACTCCCTTTACAGCAGTGCTTCTCAATTATTTTCTGTCATGCCCCCCCTAGGAAGAAGAAAACATTTTGCGCCCCTCGCGAAAAAATAGTATCATTTGTCTATAAAATTGTTATAAGTACACCAATCTCCCCACAGGTGAGGGCCATTAACATCCCCCCCCCCCAAATCATGTGCAGGCTCCATTAACCCCCCTCCTCAATCATGTGCAGGGTCCAGGCTTCCCCCCTCCCCCCAAATCATGTGCAGGCTCTCCCCCCCCCCCCAAAATCATGTGCAGGCTCCATTAACCCCCCCCAATCATGTGCAGGCTCCATTAACCCCCCTCCCCAAATCATGTGCAGGCTCCATTAACCCCCTCCCCCCAATCATGTGCAGGCTCCATTAACCCCTCCCCCAATCATGTGCAGGCTCCATTAACCCCTCCCCCAATCATGTGCAGGCTCCATTAACCCCCTCCCCCAATCATGTGCAGGCTACATTAACCCCCTCCCCCAATCATGTGCAGGCTACATTAACCCCTCCCCCAAATCGGGTGCAGGCTCCCCCCAATAGGGTCCAGGGTCCCCCCACCCAATACTTACCTCCCTGGAAGCGCTGGATGCAGGCCTCTTCTGGCCTGTGTCCCGCTCTGCACTCTGCTCAGGCGGCGCAATGACGTCATCGCGCCGCCTGAACCGCTCTGATAGGCTGCCGGCACAAGGCCCGCAGCCTATCAGAGGAGCAGGGGAGGGAGACGCCTCTCCCTCCACTGCCGCACAGCACAGCGATCTGTATCGCTGTCCAGAGGACGGCGATACAGATCACTATGGAGATGAACGCTTCCACAGTGGAAGCGTTCATCTCCTGTCACCTGGAGCCCCCCTTTACGGAGCCTCGCGTCCGCCCCACTATTTGAGAAACGCTGCTTTACAGTGACTGAACATCTGCCAGCTGTATTGGATAACACAGCATTACATTCCAGACCTCAAAGGCCTCTTTCACACGGGCGTCATGTTTGACGCCAGGATAGGATGCGGGTGCGTTGCGAGAATATGCACGATTTTTCCGCGCTTGTGCAAACGTATGTAATGCGTTTTGCACGCACGTGTGAAAAATCGCCATGTTTGGTACCCAGACCCAGATTCTGGAGAATTTATTATTTTCCCTTATAACATGGTTATAAGGGAAAATAATAGCATTCTTAATAAAGAATGCTTTGTAAAATGAGGATTAAGGGGTTAAAAATAAAAAAACTTAACTTACCTTAGCCACTTGATCGCGTAGTTGGCGATCTGTCTTCTCTCTTCAAGCTTTAGCTACCAGCTAAGGGACCTGTGATGACGTCACATCACATGGTCCAATCACATGGTCCATCACGGACCATGTGATTGGACCATGTGATGTGACATCATCACAGGTCCTTTAGAATACAGCTAAAGCTTGAAGAGAGAAGACAGATCGCCAACTACGCGATCAAGTGGCTAAGGTAAGTTAAGTTTTTTATTTTTAACCTCTTCCACTTCATTTTACAAAGCATTCTTTATTAAGAATGCTATTATTTTCCCTTATAACCATGTTATAAGGGAAAATAATAAAGATCTTGTCCCGTCGCTTAGCAACCATGCGGGAAAATCGCACTGCATGCGCACTTGCTTGCGGATGCTTGCGATTTTCCCGCAGCCCCATTCACTTCTATGGGGCCTGCGTTGCGTGAAAAACGCAAAATATAGAGCATGCTGCGATTTTCACGCAACGCATGAGTGATGCGTGAAAATCACCGCTCATGTGCACAGCCGCATAGAAATGAATGGGTCCACCTCACGCATTGCACCCGCGCGGAAAACTCGCCCGTGTGAAAGGGGCCTAAGGCCTCTTTCACACGGGCGAGTTTTCCGTGCGGGTGCAATGCGTGATGTGAACGCATAGCACCCACACTGAATCCTGACCCATTCATTTCAATGGGTTTATGTACATGAGCGTTTTTTTTCACGCATCACTTGTGCGTTGCGTGAAAATAGCAGCATGTTCTATATTCTGCGTTTTTCACGCAGCTCTGGCCCCATAGAAGTGAATGGGGCTGCGTGAAAAACGCATTGCATCCGCAAGCAAGTGCGGGTGCGTTGCGTTTTTCACTGATGGTTGCTAGGAGATGTTGTTTGTAAACCTTCAGTTTTTTATCACGCGCGTGGAAAATGCATCAAAACGCATTGCACCTGCGCGGAAAAAACTGAACAACTGAACGCAATCGCAGGCAAAACTGAATAGCTTTGCCTGTGAAATCGCACAGTTTTCACTGAACGCATCCGCAACGCATCCGGACCTAATCCGGACACGCTCGTGTGAAAGGAGCCTAAGGGTTACATAGCATCCTAAATCAATATAATGCTATGCGACCCCGTCAGTGCTGGGAGGTCAGGGCGGGAGCTGCTGCATACTCACTCTGTGAGTCCAATGTGTGGAACTCGCTTGTCTGAAAGGGGCCTATAGGTGCTGCCGATTACTCAATATACAAGCGAACAGCTCGTTCATCAGTACTAATAACGTTTGTGCTGTCACCAAAATCATTGTTGGCCGGCAGCAGATCATGCCATGTGAACACATTCTGCTACCGGCAGACAATGATTCTGTATGGGGACGAGCGATGGCATTAGCGATCACTCCTCCTCATACTGTGGAGGAGATCGCTGCATGTAATTGCAGCGTTCTCCTTCACTGAAGAGCAGGCACTTCCTAGTAAGGAACCCTTCCTTCCCGACAATTGCCTGTTAAATTGTTCAGTGTAAAGGCGCCTTAAGAAACAAAGAACACATGATTGGGATCTCTTTCCTAATATCTTATAAGGCTACGGTGCTCACCTTCAGATTTTAATGGTTTGTTTTTTGGTCTCTCCCAGTCGATGAAGAAAATATGGATGGAAAGCTGCGAGAAGAGGGTGTGCAGGAACTGTAGTGCCTGGAATTTAATTTACATGAACATAACAAGATGCAAAATACAATGCAGCAGAATGCCAGTATCCATCCGGCACAATTACTGTGTACAATACATGCTTCTGACACTGAGAAAATTATCTAGGCCTCATCCTTCAAATTTTCTCTGTAATACCTCATCAGCTGCTCTATATAAAATGGACACCACTTACTTGTGTCGTTTTTTCATTTCTAATTAAAAAAATAAATCTGTGTCTACAGAAAATCGCCTATTGTAAAATGCATGATAAACACATTTTTTAGCATTTTTGGTGACATTTTTTTATACTTCCCTCACTGATGGAGGCATTAATTGGTGACAGAGAGTTGATTTTAGCAGTCTTCTACTCATGAGCTAAAATTAAGTGGTTGCCGAGAACCTGAATTACAATCATCAATGCCCGGGCCTAGAAAAGGCTGTCCGAGAAGAGTCACAGTTATTCATGAGCTCCTGTTTTTCCTGCGCACCGGCAGATGATGACAGTTTTATCCTCAGGTGTCTCCCCTAAAGTCTTAAGGGAACACGTTCTGCACATGCATAGTAAAAGGATGGACACCGCCGGGCAGATGGGCAATCTCCATCCCTTTACTCCGCATGTGCCAAATGCGCTTCCACAAGACTTCGAGCCACGCGTGGATGTTTTCACTGACTGGCCTGTTTGTCACATCGGTAGGGGCGTGGCATGACAGGGAATGAAGCCTTTGGGTGTCACTACCCTTAGACTTGCATATTATAAAAATACTTTTTTCTACAGATTGCTAGCACATATGGAGATAGCAGAGATATCATCAGACTGTGCAGACAAGCACCAATCTACAGTGGCCGGTCATGACAGATGCCTTCTAATTAACTGCAATATCTATAGTTCTAAAAATGTAATAGTTCATACTTCAAGTTTTTTCTTGGTTTAGAGATGTAAACATTACGCTTACTATTGTCTGAAAAAAATACGTGGGGAGAAAATACAATATCTCCCATGATTCCTCTAACGCGTACACAGTTCTCTTTGAGATGTTGCTGCATATTCATGCCCCAAACCACAAGATTCCAAAAGATGGCAAAAAACCATTAAGGAGTAAAACAAGGATCTGAGATACAGAATATGATGATATCAATACATGGTGTTAACCCGGCACTTACTGTAATCATGGGAGTCACATACAGAAAGTGTATGTCGGACACAGGGACCATTCTGATATCCAGATTCCAAGCCTCACTTCAAAAATGTCGGATGGAATCTGATTCAGGATACCGCTTTGTACACATGATGAATTTACTGCATCTGCAAGTACTGTACAATGTCCTCCACTGAATGCTATATAGAGTACATTACATACCTTCAGAGCAAAAGCGCACGATACATAAGTTATGAAGTCTTTTTCATCATTAGGTAGAGGTAGCAAGACAGAGACGTGCTGCTGGCCCTGTAAATGCACACAGACATGATCCAACTCAGGCTTAGTAGCAAACGTAGGGATAATGAGACTACCACTTCCATAATGCATAAACTTTGTGAGCGGCTGTGGATGGTCCGTCTCGTTTACATCACTACTTATGTGTGGGGAGGTAATGCATTTCGGAAATTTATACAGAAAGTGGAAAACCCTTTTGAATTTTTTTTCAGTAATTTGTGCTCCAGCATTTCTTCCGTGGTTGTGGACCATATAGACTGGCTACTGCTCCTGCTGCGTGTTAATGAGTCTTGGGCGCTCACAACCCTGTCATCAGCATATTGGTTGTCCTTCCTTGCATTACTTCTGGTAGGTACTGGGTACTACACACTGGGAAGAATGCCCCACAAGAATGACCAGAGATGCTCTGACCAAGCTGTCTAGCCATCAGAATCTGGTCCTTGTCACAGTCACTAAGATCCTCAACATATGCCCATTTTTCATGCTTTCAACACCTCTACTTCAAGAACTGGCTGTTTTCTTACTGCCTAATATGCCTCATCCCTTGAGAGAAGCCATTGTCATGAGATAATCATTGTTATTCACTTCATCTCTCAGTGGTTTTAAAGTTATGGGAGAACGG
Source organism: Bufotes viridis (assembly GCA_033119425.1). NCBI lineage: Eukaryota > Metazoa > Chordata > Amphibia > Anura > Bufonidae > Bufotes > Bufotes viridis. The sequence goes on from CM065593.1 coordinate 74,996,529, forward strand.
TGTATGTATATATGTATTAAATTATAAAATTTAGAGTCTATTAAATACAATAAAGGTAGAAATCACCCAGACGTTTAAACAATAAATGTTAGTAATGAATATGTTCTTATATTTTTTTTTGTGATTTTTATACTATAAGGATATCTTTTTCTCTAGGGCATGCAGCACAGGCCCTGCCATCACCAAGCATACACGTAATGTATCCTTCGCGTCTGCCCAGGATTAAACTACATGTGTCTATAGGTGGTTTAATTGCCAGACCACTTCATTTACATAACGTGATTTGCAAATCTTAGGGTACTTTCACACTTGCGTTGGTGCGGATCCTTCTGTTTATTTGTACAGACGGATCCGCACCTCTAATGCAAACGTTTGTATCCGTTCAGAACGGATCCGTTTGCATTAGCTTTAAAGAAAAATGACAAAGTCCAAAACGGATCCGTTTTGACTTACATTGAAAGTCAATGGAGAACGGATCCGTTTTCAAATGCACCATATTGTGTCACTGACAACGGATCCGTCCCCATTGACTTACATTGTAAAAAAAAACTGATCCGTTAGGCTCCGTCTCTTCAGACGGACACCAAAAAGCTGCATGCTGCGTTTTGGTGTCCGCCTCCAAAACGGAATAGAGGCGGAACGGAGCCTAACTGATGCATTCTGAACGGATCCTTATCCATTCAGAATGCATTGGGGCTTAACTGATCCATTTTGGACCGTTTGTGAGATCCCTGAAACGGATCTCACAAACGGAATCCAAAACGCTAGTGTGAAAGTACCCTTAGGGGATGCTCACATGGCGGACAGCCGTGTCTTAATTCCACCGAAAACCTGCCCGCAGTTGCGTTCTTTCTGCCTCCCATACATCTCAATGGGAGGCGGCGCTGAGGATCACGGATTGGTGGCTTATAGCTGTGCCCGCTCCGAGAAGGGACATGTCGTGGTGCGGCCGCAGCTTGAAGTGAAATTTATTGGATGCAGCTGCTGGTTGGTTTTTGGGGAAATTTCTGAAATTATGCTGTAAAACCTGTGGTGTGAATAGGCACTCGCTATTAGAGTACCTGAAGATCGGTGATCACGATTTCACCTACAAGCAGTTACAGGTTGAGACGATGATTTGTTAAATTATGTGTGTGATGGCCCTTATATAACTTAGCTAAGCATACCTTCTGTCCAGAGCTGCTGGTAGATGTAGGAATATTCCATATTTTACTAGAGACTGACAATATCAAAACTGTTACCCATCACTAAAATAAAAAACACTTACTTTGAAAAACAGCAGCCAGTATAATCCAGTGCCCACAGTCACCACGAAAAACACATTGGCCAAAACTCCAGCATATAATATCAGAAACTGAGTAACAGTCTAGAATTAAAAGAATGTCATGTTTAAAGTGGGAATTAATGTGAACAGTTAGAAAATGGATTGAAAGCTGAATGTATTGCTATGGACAGCAGAAGTCATAGTATAAAACAAAAGTCGCAGTATACCTATAGTCTACCTATAGTGTTACTATGTGAACATTCTAACATTTCAAATTGCTAGAGCAATTCTCCATAATTTTCAAAAAAAGAACCTCCTCACCCCCAGAGCCCCTCCCGTACTCAGCAATCCTCATCAGCCCGACAAGGTTGGCTGTTGCTAAGTGGATAAGCGAGTCCAACACTCCATTCAAATGGGGCCCCTTGTTTTTGTGATTGCTGAAGGTCCTGGTGTTTGGGCCCCAACTGATCACACACTTATTCCCTAGATGGTGAATAGAGGATAAATATTGTTTGTGGCAAAACCCCTTTAAGAGCTTTACATACATTGGGGCAGATATATGAAGTATGCTAGATGGGTCAAGTCACAGTGGCTCCTAAACTGGATGATAAATTTGGTGCATCTTTAGCACTTTTGTTTAATTTTACTCCAGCTTGCTATGCTCCCCTTTATAACACCTTACTTAGCTACAAAATTTTGAGCACAATTAGTCACATTTTAAGCACTGGGTGAAACCAGACCCATTTCCTGCCAGGTCACATTACAAAAAGAGAGATATGGTAACATCAAAGAGAGAAACTCCAGCTTCCATAAAACTGTGGATTATTTTGGTGAAATACAAAAAATGTCAAGAGTAAGGGTCTGATGTGGTGACCTGAAACGCGTATATCAAGGCCGGGTTGGCCATAGACCTTAAAGGAAATCTGTCACCAGGATTGAAGGATAGTCATAGCCTAATAGCACTTAGTACCTTATTTCCAGATGTGCCTTTATTCCAGCAAAAGATGTTTTTTATCCTCTGAAAATCCTGTTTATTTGGTATGCAAATGAGCCAATAAGGTGCCAAGAGGGCGTCATTCTTGCAGGAAGGAGCCCAGGCACGCCTCCTGCCACAATGTGTCCACCCACCCCTCCTACATCACATTCAAGCCCTAACTCTGCCCCCCTTTTCCCTGCTCCCAGCATGAGGGCGGGCTTGGGCACTAGCAGGAGGGCGCGCCTGGGCTCCTTCCTGCAAGAGTGACGCTCCTCTGGGCACCTTACTGGCTCATTTGCATACCAAATAAACTGGATTTTCAGAAGATAGAAAACATCTATTGCTGAAACAAAGGCACATCTGGAAATAGGAAACTAAGTGCTATTAGGCTATGACTTTATTTCAATAGCGATTATACTGGTGACAGATTTCCTTTAAAGGAAAATTTCCCCGTGGGCCGATGCCCAGGGCTCCACTCTGCCGCTTGCCAGTACATAATAAGCTCTGAACAGTAAGTAAGACCTCATGCACACAACTGTATTTTGTTTCCTTGTCCGTTCCATTTTTTTTGCAGATACGATGCAGACCCATTCATTTCAATGGGCCCGCAAAAAATGCGGACAGCACACCATGTGCTGTCTGCATCAGTATGTCTGTTCCGTAGCCCCGCAGACAAGTTTGAGGACAAGGATAGGCATTATTACAATGGATCCTCAAAAATAACGGATCCGGAAAAAAAACGGATGCCATACGGATCGTCATCTGCAATTTGTGGACCGCAAAACACATACGGTCGTGTGCATGAGGCCTAACACTGTGACAATCACGTACTCATGTACCCGGCCAGACATGCCCTCCTGCATTCAAATGCTATGTCCCGCATCTCATCTCCTAAGCCCCTTGCCTCTTAATCAAAGACAACTGGAGGAAGAGGACAGAAAATGGCATCTATTGAAGGCCACCTCTGAAGGAAAGCTTCTTAGGTAATATATTGTGCTGCATTCTGGTATATGGTTATGATGGGACGATATTTTGCACTATGATATTGCTGCATTTGGCTTTTACATCCTTCGCAAAGTAAAGTACAATTTTATGGAAGCTAAAGTCTTAATCCAGGTCATTCCATGCTTCTGTGTCTTCATTTGAGCTGAACTGGTGACATTTATCAAATGTTTTATGAAACGTCAGAAATCATGGCGCACACAATATTTGCACCATAATGGTGGGGCTTATCATTTACACCAGAAACTAGCATAACTAGCATAAATAATAGCTCAAATTTATATCAGCTTATAGCTGGGGTAGATTTGAATTTCTGCCAGGTGGACTGCCTGGAAATGTGCCAAATTTGTGCCAACAGACTGTATACCAAGACGTTTGTAATGCCAGTCTTAGTATATCTGCCCCATTGTGTCTAAAACACATAATAAATGTGGTAGAAAGCATATATGCCCATTTCTTTGGCACAAATTAAGCCAGAATTCTGGTGCATTTAGCTTAGTAAAACACATGCAATATGTAAAGTGCATGAAAAACAATTACTCTGAAAAAGTACAGTTAGTTATGCTAGAAAGAAATGCTCCTCTTAAAGGGATTCTGTCATCCGGATTTTAGCTACAGGCGGTGCTGGGCTCTAAGATAATGGGCGCGGCTGGGCTCCAACGGCCAGAGGAACAGCCCCTTGGGCTCCTTAGAGAGGTAATTAGCATATGAATAAAAGTGATTTTTAGCCAAAATGACCAGACATATGGGGGTAAGACTAGTATATTTTACACTAAATCGAGGTGACTGATGTAATGCTGTAAAAAGCTCTGTAGCTAAAACCCGGATGACAGAATCCCTTTAAAAGGACTGTGTTATAGAATTTTTTAGACAGGTGTATAAAAAGTGCCTGAAGTGTTCACCCACATTTACTTAAAGAGTTATTATCATCTCAGACAATGGCAGCATATCACATTCATTTTCAATGGGGCCGCCATAAATAGCCGAGCGCTGTCTTGGCTACTTCCGTCATGCCTATAGAAGTGAATGGAAGCGGTGGGTGGTTATGCGCAGTGTGCTCCCATTCACTTCTATGGGGAGAGAACTTGGTGGTGGCTGAACCGGAATCCTCCAGCCACCACTTTGCGGGGCTCCGTTCTCGGTATGGATGCAGGTCCCAGAGATGTGCCCCGATTGTCTGAGATGAGACAACCCCTTTAATGTTGAGACCAGAACCAAAAGTAGAAATGGAGTGGGGACCCAGTAAGAATTGTAAAGGCAGCAAGGAGGATCGGGGAGGTAAGTAATGCTTAATAGGTTGGGTGTAAGGGGTAAAAAAAAAAAAAAATAATGCTTAATTTATATTTTTTACACCGTTTTGCTTCCTATTTAAAATATGTTATCCTGCTGGACAAGTCGAGTGCCTAAACTTTTGCTACTCTATGCAGCAACTACAAGTCTCGTGGGATTATATATTATAAAACCGAACAAACTATTCTGCATCTAGATTACCTGCAAGTCAATCACTTGACTACCGATCCTTCTTTTCCAGGCTGCAGTTTTTAGAAGGGACCACAGGACGGCTAAACCACCCAGCACTCCCAAAGCTACCTGTGAAATTAGGGACAATTACAATATGTCTCAAATGGATGAAAGATGCCAGAGCATGCGGCTAACTGATCACTTACATCTGTCTGGATGAGAAAGTCTGACTGATTCATCTCGTACTGTATTGAGAAGGAAACCTGAAACATGAAAAGAGTCATGTAAATTATGATTTAAGTCAGTGTCCTCTAATCTAGGACCTTCAGTGGAGAAAATTACAACCCACATGAAGTCAGGGCATGCTGGAAGCTGTTCCTTCACAACAGCAGGAAACCCCAAAATTGGATATCACCGAAAGTATCCCATCTATGCATCATTCCTGTTTTAGGCTAGTTTCACCTTAGCGCTAAAATGTTCCGGCAGGCTGTTCCAGTAGGAGAATAGCCCGTCGGAGTTTATCACATTCTACATAGCCAGAAACTGTTGGAGCACCACCAGGCCTCATTGACTATATTGAGACCTGGCAGGGATACAGCCTGTATCTGGCTGCAAGCAGCGTTTTTTTTTTTTTAAACTCGTTTTATTTAGAGATAATAGAACAAGTATGGCACAAATACGACAGAGTAGTAGCCCACGCAGGGGCCTATCATAAACACTGCTAGTACACATAGAAGACTGTGGTTACATGCTGTAGGAATCATACATAAAAGATTACAGGGTTGATACACAGGTGACGGGATTGTACAATAGTTCAATGCAAATACATTACTTGCATATATGGGTGATCCGCAAGATGTGGGCATTGGTAGGTCGATCATGAAGCTTCATATGTGATAAGGGAGCCCTAGGCATCATCAGCCGTCGAGTGCAGGTGTGTGGCGCGCAGCGTGAGTGGGGATGAACACCAATCGCCCCATACCCTGTCAAACTTCTGTGGACAGCCCCTGTGTTTATACACAATATTTTCCATGGAGACCGTATTATTCACAAGAGCGAGCCACTGACTCTTTGTGGGGGGGATGTCGCCCATCCATCGCAGTGCAATCGCCTTTCTGGCAAGAAACAGTGTTTCCTCCAGGAAGATTCTTTGATAGTGAGTCCAAGACTCCTCGTCCATTATCCCCAGAATGCACATCTTGGGGCACAGCTGCAGCGTCGGGGGACCAAGGTTCTGAGGACCTCCAGCACCGAGTTCCAGTACTGTCGGATATCTGGGCAGTCCCAGATCATATGCCAAAAGTCAGCACCCTCCACGCTGCATCTATGACACCTGGAGTGATCAATCCTGCCCATCTTATGTAGTCTAACAGGGGTCAGATAGCTATAATGCAATATAAACAGCTGGGTCATCTTATTATTTATGGAGGGGGACACTCTAGTTGGGGCTAACAAGGCATCCTTCCACTCTTCAGAAGTAAGGGATGGTATAAGCAGCTTCCACCTGCCCTCAACAGTCAAGGGAGTCCCTAGCATGCGGTTATTAAGCAGGTGTGTATAGAGGGCGGACACGATCCCCTTGGGACCCTGAGAACGTAGAACTCCAATTAAAAGGGTATTTAGACATGCTTGTATTTCCGCCTCTGAACTGAGCCTGCAGTGCATGGCGCAATTGAAGGTACCGATAAAAGAGGGTGCGTGGCACTAGGAACCTTTCCTGAATTTGTGAGAAGCTGATTCCCCTCAAAACTGTCTCCCAATACTCTAACTCTAAATCTCAACCACTCTGCTGCCCCCTCTAGCTGTGACAGATTAGGGAACATACAATTATCCCATAAGGGGATCTCGCTAGGTAGATCCTTGTATGTGTTCAATTTCGACGCTTGCCATATCTGGTGGGCTAGTTTGTGGATTGGCAGGGTGCGTTTTTGTAAATGCCCAGAGCCCTCCAAAACGGGCCACAACGTGGATACTCGCAGATATTTATGTAGGTGGAATTCTGCATTGGGCTGAGGGGCCTCAGTGACCCAGGATCTCAAAAATCTCAACTGACCCGCTATGAAATATAAAAAGAAATCAGGGAGGGCAGCCCCGCCCTGTTGCTTTGACCTCTGTAGGACCGAAAGCGAGAGCTTCCTTCTGGATTTACCCCAAACGAAGGCCGTTATCAGAGCATGGATGCGCTTAAAGAATCCTAGAGGGATCGGGGTACAGGCATGGGACAGTAAATACAGGGCCTTGGGTAGCATTATATATTTAACCAGGCTCAGTCTCCCCATAACCGATAGCGGGAGAGACTCCCAAGTTTTTGCTTTATCTTGAAACAGGGCTTCCAGGGGTTCAATATTTAGGGCATAGGAAAGCTGCGGCTCTTTGGTGATCACGACTCCCAGATATTTAAACCTATCGACAACAGGCAGATTGTAATGACACTCCGGCCAATCATGGGTCCAAAGGGGCATGATGGCTGACTTTCCCCAGTTAATGTGTAACCCAGAGAACTTCCCAAAGGATGTTATGACTTCGATCGCTCTCGGAAGGGACACATCTGGGTCAGACATAAACAGGATCAGGTCGTCCGCGTATAGTCCCACTCTATCCTCCCTGTCTCCTGCAGACACCCCTTTATAAATTGGATCCTGTCTAAGTCTTATTGCCAAATGCTCTATTGCTATTGCAAACAATAGAGGCGATAGGGGGTATCCCTGCCTTGTTCCTCTTTGAAGAGTAATCTTGTCAGAGTGTGAACCATTAAGCTGGATATATGCCGTGGGGTTGCTGTATAGGATATCAATCCACCTTATAAATTTGGGGCCGAAGCCGAAGCATTTCAGCACGGCAGTGAGGAAGGGCCATTCCAGAGAGTCGAAAGCTTTAGCCGTATCTAGCGAGGCCAGAGCCCACCTCGCCTTCTCAGCAACTCCCACTTGTGCTATGACTTGCGCTCTCCTAATGTTGCAAGCAGCGTTTTTTGTACGGCTGAATCCCGGCACGAATGCCAGAAACAGGCTGGATCCCATTATAGTGAATGGGCTCAGGTGGGGAAAGGTAGTGTCCGGCTATGCTGGATACGAAGAACTCCGGCAGGCTGTTCCTCTATTGGAACAGCCTCCTGGGACAGTTTGGAGTTAGTGTGAAACTAGCCCTAAAGGGAACCTGTCACCTGGATTTTGGGTATAGAGCTGGGGCTGCTAGATCGTCGCTAGCATGTCCGCAATATCCAGTCCCCATAGCTCTCTGTTTTCTTTTTCTTTTGTTAAAAAAACGATTTAAAAGATGTGCAAATTAACCTTAGATGAGTCCTGCTTGAGAGATGAGTCCAGCGAAGGAGCCCAGCACCGCCCCGCATCCTCCGAATCTCCTCCTTGCTCCCCGGCGTCACAAAGCTAAAGCGCTGTAAACTCTCTAATCCCAATCTGGTGCATGCGCAGTTCATTCCCTGAGGCTAATGCCAGCACAGGGAAGGAACAGCATGCTGACACTGCGCGTGCGCTAGCTCGCGCATCGCGAGATTACGGCTCTCTAGCTTCGTGACGTCGGGGAGCAAGGAGGAGATTTGGAGGATGCGGGGCGGTGCTGGGCTCCTTCGCTGGACTCATCTCTCAAGCAGGACTCATCTAAGGTTAATTTGCATATCTTTAAAATCATTTTTTTGACACAAAAGAACAGAGAGCTATGGGGACTGGATATTGCGGACGTGCTAGCGGCGATCTAGCAGCCCATGTCCCCAGCTCTATACCTAAAATCCAGGTGACAGGTTCCCTTTAAGGCTAGTTTCACACTAACTACAAACTGTCCCAGGAGGCTGTTCCAAGAGGGGAACAGCCTGCCGGAGTTCTTCGTATCCAGCATAATCCAGGTGACAGGTTCCTTTTAACCTGCATGAGGCTCTGTTAATCATGGCTTCCACTTTTTAAGTAATCCATAAAAATATGACAGCTTAGCTCCATAATAGGTCATAATTAGAGTTGAGCGAACCTGCCTTTTCGGGGTTTAAGCAAACTAAATAATGGCTTCTGTTCTCACGGAATCCATAAGATAATTACATTCCGGCATGCCAAACGGAATTCCTTTAGAGGCATTATGTTTTGCATGCCGTCATAATACAAGTGCATGGCTAGCAGAACGAAACCTTCGGGAGTGGCCATACTCTTGTATTATGCAGCATGCCGGCATTGAATTACGTGATGGATTCCGTGAGAACCGAATCCATTACGTAATTCACTTAAACCCCAAACCCAAATTCTTTTTACAATATTCCCCAACGGGAAGCATAGGGATTTGACATGGTATTTCATGACCCCAGGCCAATTTACCAGGCAGCATTACTCTGATGATCTGAATGAGGACTATACCTGTACAATCTGGTTGTTTGGATTTTGTACTTGTACATCTGTGTATTCAACGATCATCAGCGGAGGGTAGATTGTTCCTTTATGTGTTCCGGGTACAAGGCTGATACTAAGATAGATATATGTAATTTTAAAAATACCACATATAAAGTCACTATTAATAGACAGTTTGAAACTGTGTCTTGACTTCATTCATACATGTATGTGTTTCAGTCCATTATACTGTTTTTAAAGGGGTTGTCCCATAAAGACAACTTATCCCCTACCCACAAGATAGCGAATGTGTCCGACTGCTGGGCCCCTGACAATTATGAGAATTGTTGGGGCTTGTGCTCTCCATTTGAATGAAGCCTGTAATCAGATATCTCCGGAAGCCCCATAGAGGTGAATGGATTCAATCAGTGGAGGACAGGAGCCCCCTTCTTGTGAACGGCAGGGGCCCCAGCAGTTGGAGGTCTTAGGCTAGGTCTACATGACATTTGTCGCGTGACAATTTTTATAATGGTAGTCTATTGCGACATGCTGCGACTGCGACAGTCGCAAAAAATTCATTCGAAATGGATTTTTCTGCGACTGTTGTGTCGCAATTGCAGCATGTAGCAATGCAACACAATAGACTATCATTATGAAAATTGTTGCGCGACATTGGTGCGACAAAATGTCCTGCGACAAATGTTGCAGTGTAGTTGTACCCTATGTGTCTTATACATAACAGCTGTCAGCTTGAATACCCATTTGATATACAGCTATTTACCCCAACCTCACCATAAACATGCACACTCAGCCGTGCATATTTATTTCACTGGGGAGAGGGGGAAAGCTGCGGCATAACACATGGCAGCAGTTTATCCACACAATAACTAAGGATCAGACATGTTGAAATCCAACATGTTCAATCCTTCTTTCTCCATGACAGCTGTCATCGCGGATCCATACGCATTGTATGAACACACGATTCCACTGACATTACCTGAAGGTTATTTTGCTGGCAATTCGGATTACACGTGCTAAGCTGGTTAGTGTGTTCTCTCGCCCACTTAGTGAGTCAACCAAGAATATGCGACGTGTCAGGATCCAGTTGTTAATATTCTTTCCTTGGAGAACAAAGACAGCAGAGATGGACTCATAGTGTTAGATGGAACCTGCTCTAAAAAACAACAGGGCATGCATCATAGTAGAGAGGTTTTGATCACTTACCTGTATTGATAAATTGGTCATTGTGCTGCAGGTTTAGGTTTAAGACAGGCACAGGCCAGATGTTCTGATGTCCATCACTCCCCCCATAGGTTACATACACATCAAAGAACATGGGTTCAGGATGATTGTGCAGGAGCTTGGAGATGGACATTTCACACTGTGGATAAAAGGCAGTAAATGTGTTTATGTTAAAAGGGTTATCCAAGGTGTAAAAGGTGTAAAACATTCCCCCCCCCCAATGCCCGGGCCCCTCATATAGATAGTACTTAACCTGGCACCATGTCGCTCCTGATCCCCACACGGCCGCCACTGCATCTCCCCGTTGCGCAGATCAAGGCTCAAAACATCCTGTGTCGAGGGGGGTTGTAATGGGCAGCCAAAAGCAGGCCTCCCAAGCATAGCGGGTGATGCTAGGGAGGCTTGTCCCCGTCGCTATTGGCTGCCCCACCCCTCAGTTGCCAGATGTTTTGATCAGCACGCCTGGAAGATGCAGCGGCGACTGTGTGGGGAGCCCGGGCATTGGGGTAGGGGATGTTTCACACCTTGGATAACCCATTTAATATAGTAATATGTGCAAATTGAGCTGTAAAGTGGATAGGATTTTACAAAACCTTATCCACAAATAGTGGAAAAAATCCATAGGGAATTAGAGAATTATTTATATCTAATATGATCATGTTACACTTGGACTAAGAGTGGCCACAGGCATAAGGATTTGTTGTCAGGATTTAAAGAGACCTAATATTTGCCTCTTGCAACTATATTGATATATTATAGTGCATAATATATATACTGATCAACCATAACATTGCAACCTGCCGGTAGGTCCCCCCATTAAAACAGCTCTGACCCATTGAGGCATTGCGCCTCAAGACTTCTAAAGATGTCTTGTGGAAACTACCATCAGATGTCCTATGAGTTGTGAGGTGCCGCCTCCATGGATCAGACTTGTTTTTCCAGAATATTCCATAGATGCTCAATCAAACTGAGATCTGGGGAATTTGGAGACCAAGTCAGCAAAAACCACATATGGAAGCAGTACTTGGAAGTAGTGAGAGTCAGCAGACTAGACCTTAAAGGGGTTGCCCACTCCTTTACTATTAGTGGCCTATCCTAAAAACAGGCCAACAATATCTGATCAGCAGGAGTCTAACATCCTGTACCCCCAAAGATCAGCTGGTAGAGAGTAGCTCCGGTGCTGGAAGACATCTGCAGAACTACACAGCTTCATCGATTGTGTAGTGGACGGAGCTGGTTACTATAGTGCTGCCCCCACTTGTATGACAGCAGCACTGCAGTTACAAGCTCCATCCACTACACCAGGGATCAGCAATCTTCGAACCTACAACTCCCAGCATGTTCCTTTCACTTCTGTGGGAGTTCAGAGAACAGCTAAGCAAGTGTACATGATGGGAGATGTAGTTTCACAACACCTGGAGTGCCGGAGGTTGCTGATTCCTGCACCACACAATGGATGAAGCTGTGTAGGTCTGGAGCGGTCTTCCATCACGGGAGCCACTCTGTAACAGCTGATCAGAAGGGGTGCATCATAAACAATGCCCCATGAATCTGGATAAGACCATCCTTCTGCAGACAGAATTCATGACCTATTAGAACTCTCATAAGCACTATAATGCTAGGGTTATTCAATTCTTACATTTTGTTCATAAGTTGTTCCAAAAATAAATGCAGCATCCAAACGTTTGTCAATGTCAGGACAAAGCTGCAAAGAAAGAAAATGGAATAAAAATAAACATACCAGAAAATGTTTTTTATTATATTATTTTTAAAAGTATTTTGGTAGTATTTATCCACTGATTATGGACTCAGTAATGATAACAGCACTTGCCAACAGATTTAATCTCTGCACAAATTTATTCATTAAAAGAAATTTTGATATTACACAGAAAACATCAATTTCTGCAAAATATGATCCACTGCTACTACCCAATGTCCTAGACAACTATAAAGCTACAAATTAGTAAAAAAAAAATCTGCAGTACACCCAGTCTAGCAGAAAACATGGTAAATTTGGCACAATTTTAGCATGAAATTGGCCAAGGCTCTGTTCACACCTCAATCATGATGTCTGTTTTTCTGTCCAAAAAAACGAAAGTAATGGAGTGCACAGTCTGTCAAATCACAAACACCTTATGGACCACACTGACTAAGGCCTCTTGCACACATTGTGTGCCCCTGGCTGTATTGTGGCCTGCATATGGCGGGTCTGCAAAACACGGGCAGCGGTCGTGTGCACCCTGCATCAAGGATGTGGACCCATTCACTTGAATGGGTCCGCAATCATGGAGATGCGTAACGGAAGCACGGATCGGAACCCCACGGAAGCACTACGGAGTGCTTCCGTGGTGTTTCTGTCCGTGCCTCCGCACCGCACCAATGCACGGAACAGACCCACTGATGCACGAAACGGACCCACAACAGCCGTGTAAAAGAGGCCTAATTATGGGGTTTGTCAGGGTTTTGTCATGCTGTGCTATATGTTCAACGGTAGGATGAGAATGATTGGCGCCTTCACAGAGGATGTATGCACTGAATTCAGAAGTGAGAGTCAGCAATAAACATAACTGGCACTCCCTAAAGTTGATGTTTTTCTGTATTTTTTCAACTTTTTTCTAAGTTATATTTACAAAATTATTTTTGTGGGCTTTAACTCAATTGGGGGGCCTCTCCCATTGATGGATTCCCTTTAAAGATCCTTTGCTTACTTGTAACAGCCCTTCATTCAATGACCTCCATCCCATGAACTTTCCACGAACATCATATACAGCTGCTAAAAATTTAATTCTTGTGTTCCGTCCCTGAAAGACAACAAAAAGTGAAACTAATTATGAAGTTCTTACTTCAGGACAGCTAATAAAAAGAGTACAACCTGAAAAAACAGAGACACAAAACCAAAAGACCATCTTTTCTTTTTAAATTGGATCGTTTTTATTATGGTGATTTTGTAAAAAATATTGTCTAATCAAAAAGATCTGTCTCTAGCTGTAAGGCAACTGGCTGTAACAGGTGTCCTCCCCACTGTTTTAAGCCCTGCCAGCTAGGAAAAGACCTTACTCCACCAGGTGATGGTTGAATAGTAACAGGTACCAAATATTTCAGACTGTAAGATGCACTTTTTCCCCCTAAAAGTGAGGAAAAAAATGGCAGTGGGTCTTTGAAAGCGGTCATTAGCATGTGGGAGGTGCAGGGCGCATTGAGGGAAGCATGGCGCTGACTCTACTTACCCTCCCTGGTCTTCTTCCAGGTCCTGCTCTGCACTATTCCCTGAGTGTGCACAGCATCAGGACGTAGTGCACATAGGTGCACACTATGACCTGATGCTATGCAACACAGAAACACAAGGGGGGGGGGGGTCAGTCAGCACGTCCCTGTATGCAGGTGCACGTAGCCATGGCAAAATATACATACAAACACAGAAATAGTATTCGATTGTAGCTGGGCACACTCAAGAGGTCAGGGCCATAGAGAAAATACATTTAATGGGCACAATATACATAAATAAAATCAGACCGGCAGTAATTACAAAAAGCTAATGTACTGCTCTAATACTAGAATAGGTGGCATAGACAAACGTAGTGGGTTGATAACAATAATCACCGGGAACCCGACTGATATTGTCCACATATAGTATACATTTAGGTCTCAAACAGGTACGCTAATGCTCTGGATCCTGTAGTGTGGTATAATAGTAGGTGGATGGAAGTAAATAGGACTGTATTGATGTATTAGTCTCTACAATGTTGGAGATCTCATACGAGTATTAAATAGTTCAGTCCTTATTTAAATCCACATCCTGACCAGTCTATGGGTGAATAGAATAAGTTGGGATCCCCCTTTATAATAATGCGGAGCGGCGTCCCGCTCTTACTAAGTGTGTGGCGGCGTCCCGTCACTACTAGTATATGAAAGCTCTTAAGGTAAAAGTGGAAGCCCGTTAGATACAAGTACAGGGTAGATCTTACCCGACCAAAGGGTAACTGTACTCCCTTCGTTGCGGTGTTCTCCCCTCAAAATCGGGGATCTCGCTCTGTAATGGCAGGTCTCCGGTCAGCGGCGTCTCATCGGAGTAACACGTGCATCTCCTCTCTTTCCAGCGTGTTTTAGCTGTATTCCCGCTCGGAGTCCGCACAATTACTTACAGGATGATGAAGGTGTAGTATAGTAATCGATGTTATAGGGGGGCTTCTACGTCCAGTCTCAGTTTACAGGGAAAAAAAAGCACCATACGCGTTTCAGGGTTTGTATTTCACCCCTTCCTCAGTGGCCAAACCCCGAAACGCGTATGGTGCTTTTTTTCCCTGTAAACTGAGACTGGATGTAGAAGCCCCCCTATAACATCGATTAACATCGACTGGATGTAGAAGCCCCCCTATAACATCGCTGGAAAGAGAGGAGATGCACGTGTTACTCCGATGAGACGCCGCTGACCGGAGACCTGCCATTACAGAGCCAGATCCCCGATTTTGAGGGGAGAAGACTGCAACGAAGGGAGTACAGTTACCCTACGGTCGGATAAGATCTACCCTGTACTTGTATCTAACGGGATTCCACTTTTACCTTAAGAGCTTTCATTCACTAGTAGTGACGGGACGCCGCCACACACTTAGTAAGAGCGGGATGCCGCTCCGCATTATTATAAAGGGGGATCCCAACTTATTCTATTCACCCATAGACTGGTCAGGATGTGGATTTAAATAAGGACAGAACTATTTAATACTCGTATGAGATCTCCAACGTTGTAGAGACTAATACATCAATACAGTCCTATTCACTTCCATCCACCTACTATTATACCACACTACAGGATCCAGAGCATTAGCGTACCTGTTTGAGACCTAAATGTATGCTATATGTGGACAATATCAGTCGGGTTCCCGGTGATTATTGTTATCAACCCACTACGTTTGTCTATGCCACCTATTCTAGTATTAGAGCAGTACATTAGCTTTTTGTAATTACTGCCGGTCTGATTTTATTTATGTATATTGTGCCCATTAAATGTATTTTCTCTATGGCCCTGACCTCTTGAGTGCGCCCAGCTACAATCGAATACTATTTTTAACCTTGGTCTAGTGGGTGTGGCTTACTAGCGAGGTGCACCTCATCTGATCTCACCTACCCTAGTGCGACTTCTCCCCTTTTTTACAAACACAGAAATGCAACAGCACTCTGCAACCAGCACTCTGCCCTGCCTCTATACTAGAAGTTGTCAGAGGCGTTAGTTTTGATCAAAAAGTAATAAGCCACTCGCCGCACCAAGGCCGCCTCTATGAGTGGTCCTAACGCTAAATCCTACCTCAGCATGCATGTTGGTACCTGCGTCCCTGGATCTGAGGCTGTTATGGCACCAGAAAGGGTTAATAAGCACGGTGGATCCTAGCATGCATGCTGGGCCCTCACTCCCTGGATTTTATGTGGCTGTCATGGCCCATAACAGGTAGGATTTAGCGTTAGGACCACTCATAGAGGCGGCCTTGGCGCGGCGAGTGGCTTATTACTTTTTGATCAAAATGTACACTAAGGTCACTTTTACACGGGCGAGTTTTCTGCGCGGGTGCAATGCGTGAGGTGGACGCATTGCACCCGCACTGAATCCGGACCCATTCATTTCTATGGGGCTGTGCACATGAGCGGTGATTTTCACGCATCACTTCTGCGTTGCGTGAAAATCACAGCATGCTCTATATTGTGCGTTTTTCACGCAACGCAGGCCCCATAGAAGTGAATGGGGCTGCAGGAAAATCGCAAGCATCCGCAAGCAAGTGCGGATGCAGTGCGATTTTCCCGCATGGTTGCTTAGCAACGGGACCAGATCTTTATTATTTTCCCTCTTAACATGGTTATAAGGGAAAATATTAGCATTCTTAATAAAGAATGCAAAGTAAAATGAAGATGAAGGGGTTAAAAATAATAAAACTTAACTTACATTAGCCACTTGATCGCGTAGTTGCGATCTGTCTTCAATCTACAGCTAACAGCAAAAGGACCTGTGATGACGTCACATCACATGGTCCAATCACATGGTCCATCACCATGGTATGATGGACCATGTTATAAGGGAAAATAATAAATTCTCCAGACTACTCTACCCGAAACCGGACTTCAGTGATGAGGTCCGGCTTCGGGTCTGGGTACCAAACATGGCGTTTTTTTACACGCGCGTGCAAAACGCATTACAAACGTTTGCACCCGCGCGGAAAAATCGCGCATATTCCCGCAACGCACCCGCCTCTTATCCGGGCGTCAAACATGACGCCCGTGTGAAAGAGGCCTAACACCTCTGACAACTTCTAGTATAGAGGCAGGGAAGAGTGCTGGTTGCAGAGTGCTGTTGCATTTCTGTGTTCTGATGCTATGCAATGTCAGCTCACAGTGTAGTGCCGGCCGGAAGAAGACTAGTGAGTGGATCTGCAGAGTGGCATCACTGTCCGAAGCAGGAGAGGTAAGTTCATTTATTTTTTTTAATGTCTGATCTGAGGTCTGATGGGGGTCTTAGCTGAAGCTGATGGGGGTCTTAGCTGAAGCTGTTGGGAGTCTGATCTAAGGCTGATAGAACTTGGGGGTCTGATGAAGAATGGGGGTCTGATCTGAGGTCTGATAAAAAAAAACAAAAAACTTATTTTCCTCCTGTCTTATAGTCTGGTGCATCTTATAGTCCAAAAAATACAATATTCATTTTCTTTAAATACAAACTTATTTGTATAAATTTCATCAGACATTGTGATAAATGTGACATAGTTTCCATCCTCCTGGTGTAATTTTATCCTGTATAAAGTTTCTACACCAATAGAGGGTCTTTATGGGACTTTAAAGAGGTTTAGTGAGATTTTTATACTGATGACCTATCCTTTGGATAGGTCATCAGAATCTGATTGGTGGGGGTCCAACACCCGAGACCCCCGCCGATCAACTGATAAGCTGCTGCGAGCAGGGTTGCCTTCTCTCACCTTTTCCTAAGCCAGTGACGACAGGTTCATGTGTCACACAGCCTAGGAGCAGCTCAGCCCCATTTAAGTGAATGGGCTGGGTGCAATACCAAGCACAGCCACTATACAATGTACGGCACTGTGCTTGGTGAGCTTCGAGAAGGCAGTGGCACAAGCGCCGGTGGCTTCTCTGAACAGCTGATCGGCGGGGGTCTCAAGTGTTGGACCTCCACCGATTAGATACTGAAGACCTATCCTGAGGATAGTTTAGCAATGTAAAAATCTTGTACCCTTTTAATTATTGGTCGTCTACTCTTTGAATAGACGATCAATATTAGATGAATAGAGGTCTGACTCTCAGCATCCCCACCAACCAGCTGTTTGAAGGGTTCACAGCGCTCCAGGAAGCGTCACGTCCTCTTCATTCTTTACCAGGGACACCTGCGTTCTTTTAACAGTGGATGTCTGGTATTACAATCCACTACAGTTTTAGTGACTGGAACGGAGCTGTAATACGAGACACAGACAAAATGAAAAGTACAGCTCTGTATCTAGTGTGGCAATGTGAACACTGATGTGTGCAGTGAAGCCCCAGGGAAACCGTCAGACAGGGCTGTTTGCACCAAGAGCGTGTCACCAAGGTGCCTGGCCTTGGTGGAGTGAAAGCCCAAGTATTAGTATTAGTATAGCTGGCTCAGCCAGTTCCAGGGCGGGCTTTTACTGGGAACAGGTAATGTGCTGGGTGGGTGCCTGTTCCCCATGCTCCAGTCCGGGATTTTGGACAATGCCCATGTCCAGGGATTCTATTTAATCCTCTTGTTGGACATGGGTGGGGTCTCACTCTGGGAGAGAGTGGTTTGTGTAGCAGAGTCCTGGTGAGGCTCTGGGAACGTGATCTCAGCTGAGGAGGGCTGAGGGGCCACGGGGCTAGGTGCTAGCCACAATTTATGGACGTTCGGCTGGGAAAGCCGCATGAGTTCCCGTGTGTGTGAATGGGGTCTTAGGTGAGTCAGCGATCTTATGTATTAGGTAGTGCCTAGACGGGCAGGTGTTCATTTATTTTGTTTTGTTTGAGAAGACTGCCAAATAAATGCACTGTTTGGACATGAAATCCGTTGTCCGGAAGGAAGTTTGTGTGAATGATCCCCGAGACCAGAGCTAAACCCCCACATTTGGTGGAGGATGCGGGCAGTCGTCCCTGCTGGAGAAGGAAAAGCATTGCTGGGAGCAACAAACAAGCAGAAAAAGCAGGTGCTGCTGAATGCTATATTTTTTTTGACGGTGAGAAAGTTTAAAGAGACTGTTATGTCTGCGGTGCAGTGCTGAGATTGTCTCTACAGGGAGACACCTGGAGACTGGTCTCAGATTAAAGTGGACGTGTTAAAAAAAAAAAAAAAAAAAAACGATTATTTTTTTCTCTGGTGTCTGGACTGTCTGTTGCTATGGGGTGGATGGAGGATCTCGCCGAGCAGCTGAGGCAGGCCAATTTGGAGGGGGAGGTTTTGAGGGCGCAATTGCAGTTGGCCCTGGAGAGAAAGCCTTCAAATCCGAATGGACAGTTTGTAAAAGTCCAAAGTGTCGGTGATGCGGCTGGAAAATCAGACGAACAGGTGTTGTGTGCCGTTGCCAAGGGCAACCGTCGGGAAGAAAAGAAGAGGGAGAGCGGTGCGGCTCTCGAGAGTTCAAGTGTTTGCTGCATACAGAGTCCTAGAGAGGATATGCGGAGAAGCAGTAATGCGGTTGCTAGGTTCAACCAACCACTACAGAGTGCAGCGGGATGGCAAAAGAGAGAGTGCTGCTGGAGATGCCGTCAAGTCACAAAGTGTGCACCTGATTGTCCTATGGCCAGGAGTCAGGTAACCAGGAATCAAAGGCTGGAGGTTCCTAATGTCCAGGAGCAGGAGGGTGACCTTGGGGAAGATGTTCCTGGAACTCCCTCATCGCCTGGGACTGCCGAACCCATGACATCTGAGGGTAAGACTGTTCCGATTATTACTCCGTGTGTTGCAGAGGGTCAGGTGATCCTGGTTCAGACCAGCCCGGTGGCTGAGAACTGTGTGCGGGACATTCATGGGGATAACATGAACTGTCCGGTGGCTCTCACGGCGTGTGAGACTCCAGTGCAAACAGGGACTCGAGAAATTCATGATGCAGTTTCACGTATATCTGATATGTTGTTTGGTCAGGATATTGAATCGTTGCTGTGGGGTAAGGCAGACCCTTCTGCAGGAAGTGACAAGGCTCCTGCAGAATCGGTAGCGACCCCTTTAAGTGATGTGACCATTAAAAACAGTGGCGCTGATAAGGTGCAAAGCGATTGTGCCAAGTTTGCGGAAATGTCAAATGAAAGTATGATGCCATGTGATGTTGATATGCATTTTCCACTGCAGGCTGTGACCAGGGAGAAGTGCTCCCTGTAGGTAAAAATGTAAAAGTGGGAAAAATGCCGATAAATGTTGAGAGCACAGAGTTGGGGAACCCACTGTAGGGAATGTGCAGGAAACAGTGGCTAGAGAAGTGTCCAAGGTGGGGATTAGCTCAGCAGTGCCCCTTGAGGGAAGGATTGAGAATGACATGAGCGGTATATATGACGCATGTGCTGTGACCGATAGCAACTCAGAGAGAGAGGCTGCCGTGTTGAGGTCTGGCCAAACTGATATGGTTACTGGTAGCAACCAGACGATAGTTATACCTGACGTGACAAGAGGCGAGTGGGGAGATGGCGGCCTAGTGTCTGAGACCCATACCCAGGCAGGGCTAGATGACAGGACATGTCAGTACAGCTGCAATCATGAAGACGGTTTCTCTCTCCCTACATGGTCCCTAGGTACAATAGCGAAGGGTCTACTGCCTGATGCCCAGAAGAAAATGAAAGTCTCCAGAAAGTTACACAAGCCTGTAGTAGACATTGACAAAAGTCTTGGCGAGGTCCTAGGAGATACTCCTACGTCTGGTACTGCTGCAGAACAGAGTAAAGAGCCGCTGGATCCAGAGGCCAAAAGGGAGTGCATCCAACAAGCTGATGCGAAAAACTCAAATAGAAGTGGAAATTCTCCAACTTCAAGAGGAACTTGCAGTTTCTGAGCGATCCAGACTTCATGCAGAGCAGGAAAGAAATGAACTGGCTGATGAGGTCTTAAACAGTGCCTCAGAAAAATCTGCCCTCTTGGAGGAGCAAAGACATTTGGAAGCCAGTATGGCGCAACTTCACCAAGAGTTGTGTGATCGAATAGTGGACCTGGACAACCAGAGACAAACTGTGTCTAGATTGGAGAAGAAACAGAAGATGTTTGACCAGCTCCTGGCTGAAGAGAAATATGTTGCGGCCCGATATGCCGAAGAACGTGACCGAGCGGAGGCGGAGGCTGATGCTCTGGAGAAAAAGTCCAAGGCCATCTCCTTGGCTAGAGCCCTTGAAAAAGCGCTTAAGGAGCGAGGTGAATTGGAGAGGCTGAACAAGCAACTCAGAGCAGAGTTGGAAGTTCTCAGGAGCTCAAAAGATAAAGTCTATGAGTTGGAGAGGCCTAAGCGTGCTCCTGCGCAGCAGGTGGAAGAGAATGAGATACCTGAAGAGGAAGATTCTCTAAAAGATGCCAAGAAGGCAGAGCCTGTTAAGAATGGGTCTGGAGATGGTGGCGCTGTGGTCCCAGCCGAGGCAGAGAAGAAAATGGATGATGTATCTGCTGAACCAGATGAAGGTGCTGAGGTAGATGCAAAAGCCCAGGGACTCGTGGCGGTGTGTGGCCAGGACCTGGTCATGAGAGACATTCCCTCTGCTGTCAATGCCTTCCAGAAAGCCAGCAGTCTGCTGGGGAAGAAATACGGGGGACCGACGACCAGGATGAGGGTCCTGTCTACTCCGATGGGCTGGCTCTCCTGAATCCTATCCGAAGGGAGAACCATATCCGGGGTGAATCTCTGCAGGGATTGCCAGAAGACGACGAGTCTGGTGAAGACCCTGATGTACCCTGTACCTCCAACCATGATGAGAAAGAGGAGGAGTTAAGAAATCAAGTATATGATGCCGTGTCCAAGAAGGATGAGAAGGCTAATCAACAGAATGAAGACTCCAAAAGAGACTCAAAGGCTAAAGAAGCTAAGGCCGATGAGTTGGAGTGGGAGAAATCCTGGTATGCTCCAGAGACCAAAGAGAAGGATGAAAAAGAATCTGCTGAAGTGGGGCATGCCACTGAAGAAGCAGAAGACTCTGAAAGTGGAGCCAAACTTGACGTAACCCCTGTGGGGAGTAAAGGAAAAGAAAGACGCTATTTGTTGATAAAATAAAGAGACAAATAGAGGCAAGTCTTAAGAAGCGTGCTCGGTTGAAGCAGCTGTGTAAGAAAAAGGAGAGAGAGATAAAAAATAGAAAGAGAGGGTCTGCCTGTCCCGTGGAATTGGGAACCTCTTAGACACTATTTCTTGGGCAACAGGTCAATGTGGGTGACAAACCAAGCCTTGCTGGCTTGGGTATGGCAAAATAAAGGGAAAATGATGACGCTGACCACATCTTCCAGAGGGAATGTTGAGACAGAGGCTAGAAAGGGCGGATGCCCTGTCAGGAGCATCCGGTTGGTGTATGTGTTCACCCCACAGGTGTGAACAGAGGGGGATATGTGGCAATGTGAACACTGATGTGTGCAGTGAAGCCCCAGGGAAACCGTCAGACAGGGCTGTTTGCACCAAGAGCGTGTCACCAAGGTGCCTGGCCTTGGTGGAGTGAAAGCCCAAGTATTAGTATTAGTATAGCTGGCTCAGCCAGTTCCAGGGCGGGCTTTTACTGGGAACAGGTAATGTGCTGGGTGGGTGCCTGTTCCCCATGCTCCAGTCCGGGATTTTGGACAATGCCCATGTCCAGGGATTCTATTTAATCCTCTTGTTGGACATGGGTGGGGTCTCACTCTGGGAGAGAGTGGTTTGTGTAGCAGAGTCCTGGTGAGGCTCTGGGAACGTGATCTCAGCTGAGGAGGGCTGAGGGGCCACGGGGCTAGGTGCTAGCCACAATTTATGGACGTTCGGCTGGGAAAGCCGCATGAGTTCCCGTGTGTGTGAATGGGGTCTTAGGTGAGTCAGCGATCTTATGTATTAGGTAGTGCCTAGACGGGCAGGTGTTCATTTATTTTGTTTTGTTTGAGAAGACTGCCAAATAAATGCACTGTTTGGACATGAAATCCGTTGTCCGGAAGGAAGTTTGTGTGAATGATCCCCGAGACCAGAGCTAAACCCCCACACTAGTAAGTGATATAGGGGATATGGTGCTCATCAAAGCAACATAGCCTCTTCAAGCAGATGATTGCCAGTGGTGGTGAAAATCAATCAGACCCCCAAAAATCTAATCTTGGTGGACTATGCCAAGTCCTGGATAACCCGGAATCTGCCCTTCTGTCTCCTCTATATTTCTAGCCCACTTTGATCTTCACTCACCTGGTCATTTAACTTAAAGCTGAAGTTTTCCGGAAATGGAGAGGCTGTAAGGACCCGGGCTGCTAAACCTGGCTGGTCATCATAATACAACCATGGGATATTAGTTCTCCTGTGGAACACATTAAAATCAAATTATATGAACAGTCGCAACATTTCATAATTCCTATAGTATTGGGTTTTTTTCGTACCAGAAAGGAATGAAATGCACTATTCCAAGTGCAGCTGTATTGGTGAATATGTACCGAAATACACCACACGCGTCAGCGCTCTGGGGGCTTACAGAATGCATGTTCATCACACACATGTTCCCTAATGCTTGACATGCTGTCTGGTTGGAGTACAGCTACAAAAAGGATATAAAAAATTAACTACAATTAAACAAGACACATACTGAGTTTACTTTTAAAGTATAGGTTCAGTCCTTATAGATCTTTTATTAATAGGCAGAACGTTTTATCAGACACAAATATGTCTAATATTCTAATATTACCGTTTATGTACTCTGCCTTTACATAATCGTAATGTATCTGCAAATAACTATATAATAATATAGAATGTAAATATCTGATAGCGGCGTCCGACTGCTGTGACCCCAGCAATCCTGAGGACAATGGGTCCCAAGTCACCTCTCTGAATGCAGCAGCAATTCACTCATTGGAAATCGCTCCATTCAACTCTATGGGACTGACAAAGACTGCGCTCCATCAGTCCCAGAGAAATGAATGGAGAAAAGGACTAACATTTTTAAATTTATTTTACTTATTTATATAGCGCTGACCTATTCCGTAGTGCTTTACAGACATTATCATTGTTTGCTTTCCTCATGGGGCTCACAATCTAAATTCCTATCAGTATGTCTTTAGAGGGTAGGAGGAAACCCAAGTAAACATGGGGACAACATACAAACTGTATGCAGATGTTCTTCTTGGTCGGATTCAAACTTAGGACCCTAAAGCTGCAAAGCACCAGTGCTAGCCACTGAGCCACCATGGTGCCTAACTGCCTACCAGTACATTGACAATGGGGACTCAGGGCCCCCTCATTCATGTGACAGGTGAGAAATGCTGCTAAAAGTCAATAAGACATCATGCAATATGCTCCCTCTAGTGGTGCCTGCTGGTAGCCAGAATGTTATGATTTAATCCAGGCATTCTCAACCTGCAGCCCTCCAGCTGTTGCAAAACTACAACTCCCAGCATGCCCGAACAGCCTACAGCTATCAGCCTACAGCAGGACATTGTGGGAGTTGTAGTTTTATGACAGCTCAAGGGCCGCAGGTTGAGCATGCCTGATAATCTATGCAGGGGATTTGGCACTCTGTATTAGAAAAAGTAAAAACTAAATAAAAAAAAAACAAGCTTCAACTGTTATAAAAATATATTAGAAAATTAATCAGCATGAATACGAGGGCACACATATGCTGAATCCGAATGCTTACCAGACAAGCGGACGCTGTGGCCTGCAAATGCGTGGAAAGCCACTCAGATCGTAATACTATTCCCTGAAAACAAACAGATATGAGTTTACCTTGAGTTTATACTCTTCGCATCACTTATGTAGTCAACTCTGCTAAATACAAGTACTTACTAGTTGTCCAAATCGTATAGTTGAAAGAAGTCTAGACAAGAAAGGACCTGTGCTACTGAAGCATATGCCACCAGCCTATAAAAATACAAGCCGAGTCAATTCACTTTGTCAAATACACCTACTAGCAATAACCAACATATACCTCGTTTGAAGTACTAGACCTACTCAATTACCAAACTTTAACCCTTTCCCACATTGAAATGTAACTGTACGTTGATTCTGACAATGTGTTCCTGAAAATAGACGTATAGTAATGTCCACGTAATGGCATGGGTACAGGCGCTATACCTGTGCCACCTACAGGAGGAAACATCTCACTGCAACGTGCAAGATTAGAGATAACTCTGATCCAAGCAGTTTAATCCCAAGACTGCAACATAAATATGATTTCAGGGTGCTGTTGGGTTGCCATGGTAGGCTTCATATGAGACAGATGTCGACAACCGCTTGTTCAGCCAAAGGTTATCTTAGGTGTATGGCTGGTTTAGGCTACAGTACTTACAGAAATATTTGGTTGGTAGCAGTTGCAGGAGTTGGTCTTATTGATAAATGTATGATGGCACCTCTCACACCTAGGAGAACATCAACAATTACATAGAAGTCAATATCACTCCTGAGTACATGGGAACAATGAATATCTTATATAGAGATACATCAATTACAGACCTGCATGATGACCAATAAAGTGATATAAGGAAGTGCTAGTGGCCACCTTACTCTAATTTGTGGTGGTCTAGGGCAGTAGCATGGGTAATGAGTACGTCCCTGGTGGTTTAGGCTAGTGAAGTGGTTGGTGTCCCTGTCATTTTGTTTCCTTCATATAAAAATGCCCAAAATGTTATGATTAATTATCTAAAGTATCAGAATTCTCTTCAAATACCCCTTTTCTTTAATAAAATCAGTTTCCCATGAAAAAATTCTGCCTACATGCAGCCACCACCAAAGGGAGATATATAGGGCTCCTATTGTAGTGAAGACAAAATAGAGGGTTAGCCAGGTAACACGTGCACTATGCACACTCCAGTCCGAGGGTTGTATGTGAGCAATGAATGGCAGTGAGCGCTACCTTTCAGTAACAAACTAAGAAATAGAGCCACATAATAAAATAAATGTCCGAAGAACATACCGAATTCCAGAAGCATCAGGCCATGTAAAGGATGGCTCTGACCCATCACAGTAGATGCATTCCGCTTCATGCAGCAATGTCCCGTTTACATCTCTTTCCACTAAATGAAATTAATGAGCGGGTGAAACTGAAATTCTAAACATACACCTCGTAAGCATAAAAGGGGATCCATGGATTGCAACCCCACCTAAGTGCCTTACTGGAGAACAATATAGCAGTGAAGACCATTCTCCTATCTAGGAGAAAAGGGTAAATTAGGAAAGCAGCCGTAGAAATGAATGGGACAGCAGCACAAGATGGACAAACACCCAACCCTGCTAGATTTTTTCCAATTCTGGAGTTATTGTCGTGGCAACCTGAGAGTCACATTTCGACCCCCGTTCATTTCTATAGCTGCACTGCGATCCTTAGTCGTGGGACAACTGTCGTGCTCAAGATTGCTGCATAGCCTCAACCTTTAAGAACAAAGCTCCTTGTGCAACACCATTTGATTCCTACTTCCCAGCCATTATATCATCAGATCTTATCTGACTTAGGCCAGACATAGATGAGTTCAGTGTGAGAACCCGCGGCGTGTGGCAGTGTGAGTTCTCGTTCTGACCTCTGACACGATTATACAGCAGTATAACGATTTATAAGGGTGTGTATTCCTGTCCTGGAATCTATTAAATTACACTGGCATAATGCGGTCCTTTAGTGAAATTTAGTAGATTCCAGGACTCTTGGGGTAACACAGCATAATAAATCATTATAATGCTGTGTGATCCTGTCAGAGGAGGAGAGGTGAGAACGGGAACTCACACTGCCACACGTAGCGAGTTTCTCACACTGAACTTGCTCGTCTGTGCCACACGTAGCGAGTTTCTCACACTGAACTTGCTTGTCTGTGTCTGGCCTTAAGCTGTGTGCAAGCAGAACAAAGCTACTTTCGCACTGGTGTTTACTTGTTCTGGCAGAGCAACAGCCTGCCGGATCCGTAACTACAGTGTACATCCACGAGCTGCTGGAAGTCCACCCAGCCCCATTCACTATAATGGGGAGCGGTGTACATCCGGCCGCAGCACGGCAAAAACAGCTGCGCGTACACTGTAGTTACGGATCTGGCTGGCTGTTCCCCTGCCGGAACAGCCTGCTGGAATGAGTAAACGCCAGTGTGAAACAGGCCTTAGACAAGCAACATTGTATATGGATTGCAGCAAGCACCATTCAGATGAATGAAACAGTCACAGTAAATTCACCCTAAGGTCTCCTTGCCAAAAAAATTAAAAAACACCAGCATTTATTTTAATACTACTTATTTTTTTCTGCGTTTTTGTTGCATTTGTGCAGTGTATTTTTTCTAAGAAATACTGTTCCTTAGTACATGCATTTTTTTCTGCCATTTTTTTTTGCCATCCATGCATTTTTAAACAGGAAAGCATGTACTCCTCAGATGTCATTTCCTCTGTAGATCTCTATTAAAATAAAAAAAGCAAACACACATTGACACATGTATTTTTTCAAGCTGGGGCAAAAAAAAAACAAAAAACTGTGGATGTCAATGGCATAAAACCGGCAGAAAATGAGTCAAAAAGGCCATAGCCAGATGCAAGTTTAAAAAAAAAAAACACCATGAAAACCCAAGAAATGCAAGTGAAGAACAATGGCAGTAAAAAAATGCGCTCCGGCCACGGGTCTGTGTTCCATGAATTCCCGTACACTTTCAGCTAAAATCTGGAAGCGGTATTCCTTTACTATAAAATGTTTAAAAAAAACAACGTTAAAGAAATGCAGCAAAAATGTCCAAAAAACCTATGTGAGGGTATATGCACATTGTGTGTATTATGCACAGATGTTCTGAGTGGATTTTGCTGTGGAAAATACTCAGCATACAATAATACAGCACCAGCTAAGTAGATGAGATTTTCAAAAACTCATATACACAATGCAAAATTTTTCTACACGGGTGTGGATTTTGAAATTTTCAGCAAGTAAACTGTTTGTGTGGATTTTCAGTGCAGATATGTAATGCAAAGGATGAGATCTGGGGCAAATCCACATCAAAATTCGCAAGTAACACGTGTGGATTTTGGTGGCAAAATCCAGTGAAAAGCCCACAAAAATCCACATAGAAAATCAGCACAAACTATATTGCTATGTGCATGTACCCTAACGGAGCATTCCTGTAGAAAGGCTCATAATAATCTAAAGCTGCAGGAGGACACGAAGAATGAACACAGGATAAGCTTTTAAATTTGTCCCAATTTTGTAAGATTTGAGATCATGTAGATTGTAAGCCCTCACGGGCAGGGCCCTCTATCCTTCTGTACCAGTCTGTAACTTGTCTCGTTCATGCTTAATGCAATTGCCTGTATTATGTATGTGCACCGCTTATGATATGTACAGCGCTATGGAATGAATAGCGCTCTAAAAATAAATAATAATAATAATAATAATAATAATGAACCTTTTGAACATACATTTAATGGGTTCATACTGGGCAACCAGATATTCATCACAATGACATCCAAAGGGTACGGGCCACATTGTCAGGTTTTCTGATGCAATTTTGGAAGTCAAAACCAGGAGTGAATTTATGAAAGAGAAGTTGAGTCTGTCTTTTATATGTTCTTTGCTTTTATGATCCACACCTGATTTTAGCTTTCCAAAAAGAAAAGAAAGCAAAGCCTCTGATGCCACCACGTGTAAGGTAGCTATCTTATGTCAATGCTCAACCTTTTAAACAAACCTTGAGGCCTTACTTGGACAATAGGTGAGCCAGTACATCATCTGCCGACAGCTGTTTCATGGCAATTACCAATTATCCCGAAACAGCCTACAGACACTGTCTACAGATGAGGTACTGGCCTCAAGGCAAGTTTTAGAGGTCGAGCATTGACTTATAGCAGGGATTGCCCACTTGCGGCTCTCCAACTGTTGTAAAACTACAATTCCCAATCATGCCCTGCTGTAGTCTGGGCATGCTGGGAGTTGTAGTTTTGCATTAGCTGAAGAGCCTCAGGTTGGCCTTCCCTAACTTATAGGATAGCTACCTTACATCTGGTGGCATCAGAGGCTCCACTTTCTTTTCTTTTTGCCTATTACCCTTGTAGTGCAACATCACTGTGTTTATTATCCCTATACTGTGACATCACAGCACTCGTTTATCCCTGTGAATTAGGGAGACTACAATAATCAAACAGCTTTTCCTGTACTGAACTTGCAGCTGAATGTGGTCAGGTCGGAGTGTAGCACCATTACAAGTTTTGCTATGGGAACCCATGACCCCTGAAGATGAATGCCTACCCTGACTGCCTTGCATTACAAACTCCTGCCCGCCAAGTCTATAATACATTCAGTAGGGAAACATCCAAGTGGCCCCTCTGCCACTACTTCAAATGACCAAATAGTAAATTCCAAGTGTCATGGGCATTATATTACATATATTACAAACCGAGGATCTTCCCAGAAGGACACTGGCAGCTGCCGTATGACGTTAATCCAGCAGGACATTTAATACAATTCCACCCATCGGTTGTAACTCCCTAAAACAAAATATAGATCCACATAAGACACGGTGGAACCATACGAAATATCTGGTCAATTACATTTATTTTACAACCAAGTGAAATACTCACCAAGCCGTCAGGACACTTCTGGCAACTGACACTATTATCATTCTGTGAAAACAGCTTATATCCGGGGAGACACTCACACGACAGGCCTGAAAAAAGTAGTGCAGCATGTCACTTTATGGCAGCAGTTAAAGGGGCTGTCTGACTTTTTTTTTTTAATTGGCCATGTGGAAATAGCATAAAACTGTGAGAGATGGGAATCCATTTTGTCTCTGAATACAAAGGGTCTTGGTATAGAACTACAAAATGCTGACATGGCACTCACATGCCCCCATTATCTGTATTCTATTCCCTGAAAATAACATTTTGTTTCAGTTTTATGACCTTGTATAATAACTTTTCTTGAGTTTGGTTTTGCTGACAACATAAGCAAGCTGTCTTGTGCCTTTGGATGATACCAATAAACTTGCTATAAGAAGTATATGTTTTGAAACAATAAACAGACTACTTGATTCAGCCATTTTGACTGTCAGTTTCCTCTGTGCGCACATAAGACCTCACTGGATTTGGACCCTGATAATCATAGAGGAAGGGGTAATTGGCCAAACAAAACTTGGCGCCCAACGTGGAGCTCGACTATTGGACCCCTTATCGGTGTCCCGATAAACCCGGACAGACACTAAGAGGACGTACAGACTTTCAAAGACAGCGCTGCAAGGTAAGAGCCTTTATCCTACTTCCACTCTGTGCCTCACTCGGTGTCTGTCTGAATCGGTACATCCTTGAAGACTAAAGGTCTGTTTACAGTCAAGCCAGATTTGGTAAAGAATCCCATATATATAAATAAATATAGAAACCAAAGAGAAGCAGCAGCACAGTTGACGCAGCTGTGCTAAAATGCAAAAAAATTTGCATCTCCTGTCAACATACCATTGGTGATTTTTGAATTTTAGCACAGCTGTGTCATGCAGTCTCTGTGTGTGTCTAGGCCAAGCCTTTGGTTTTAACTCTTTGCACACCTAGCTTAATTGCGTGGGTACATGTTTCCACCACACAGGCTGGAAATTGCACTGCACTATGAAGATATAAGACTATGTTATAATCAAGTTATGATGTACACTAATTATGTATATTATTAATGCACTTCACTATGTATGTTAACGTTTTTATGAGTATAACACTTTTAAACCTTTACACCATGGGTTAATTTTACTATGTCATGTGATTTGATTGCAATGAAGGATTTTGGGTATATAAACCCCTTTGTTACACTGTTGTATTGCTTGACAAAGGTCTAATTGAGAAGACTGAAATTTTGCCTGGGGAATAAAGAGGGGCACTTTTTTTTTCATATGCTGGAGTGCTGCCTCGTCTTTGGACTAGATAAATAAATATATATATAGGCTTGAGAAAGGCTCTAGTTGTTAGCCGAAACATCGCGCTGCCCACATGGGTGAATAAAAGGTGATTTTGCTTTTATTTTTGGAGTGCTGCCTATTTTTGTCAATTGAATTTCACCCCAGAAAATTATCTATCCTTTGCTGGACACTATTAAACTTGGCCAGCCACAGCTGAAACCACTGATTTACGGTATTGCTATTTTGGCAATTGAATTTCACCCCAGAAAATTATCTATCCTTTGCCGAACACTATTAAACTTGTCCAGTCACAGCTGGAACACCAGATTTACTGTATTTTTAATTTGTTATATATATATATATATATATATATATATATATATATATATATATACATAATTCCTATGATTATTGGGTAAGGACAATATGGACATTCATGACGATTGGAATGTTGTTGGTTTAACTCTTGGAGTACTGATATATGTCTGTTTTGTTCTTTATGCTTTATTGAGAATTACTGTTAATGCCAGGAAGGGTAATCAAGAACCTTGGAACCCCATGTTAGGGTGTTGAATCTTGATTATAAAATTTATTTCAGTCTAGAGTACACTAGGTAGACATAGTGAGGAAACTCTAGGGAAACTGAAGGTAAAATAGACGTCTGAACTAATTTTCTGGCATTGTTGTTGATATCATTTGACATAAAGTAACAATGGGGAACAACCTTAGTGTCCCAGAAAGTTACAAGACAGCAAAGACTTTGGTTGAAGAAAGGGGAGGGAAAGATGGATTGAAGAATGTTGATAAGGTGTTGGAAAAGGCAGGTATGAAACATGGTAAATTGAATCTGGAAGTCTGGGAGAATTTTAAGAGGACCCACAGTGTTTGGATTAAGGATCATGGATGTGAAGAAGTAGTTGATATTTGCATCAAAGTTGCACGTGAAGAAGAGAATGAGGGATGGAGAGGAGAAGTTGTTAAGGGAATATTGTTGTATACGCAGAAACAAAGGACTGACAAAGCTGACGTGACTCACAGAACAGCTGACATACCACCAACCCTTCACGTACCGCCACCATATGCTTCAGCCCCACCCGAGGACTGCAAGTAACAGACCTGAAGGGTGGACATGTAGGGATTGTGGGAATCCCGCTGGTATATACCCTGTGTTACCAGGACCCAGATCATTCCTAACCCTCCGACTGTGATGCCCGGGTCCGCTGACAGTTCTGATGGGGCAGCAGCTCAGTCAAGCGCTTCAGGGATAGGAGGACTGCCTTATA
Organism: Bufotes viridis; assembly: GCA_033119425.1. Lineage (NCBI taxonomy): Eukaryota > Metazoa > Chordata > Amphibia > Anura > Bufonidae > Bufotes > Bufotes viridis. Next base: position 75,028,057 of record CM065593.1, read on the forward strand.
CTTTAGCCGCTACCTCAGAATATCATCCCTGGAGCCCTAAAGACGAACTAGGACTTTTGACCAGATTACCTGACCCGTTAATAAGACCCATGCCTACTGCTAGGATGTTACAACAGATCCAGTCGACATATAAGGTAACTTGGGCAGATTTGAAAGATATTATGTTGTTGAAATTAGAAGAAGCACAGTATCAATTGGTTGATACTTGCTTGAGCGTGTGGTCAGACCCGATGGTCTAGCAGTAGACGACTAGGAGAAAACCCATCAGTCCGGATTTGAATATTGCCGCCAGTTCACAGACTGGCTCAGAATAAAGAGAATGAGAGTGCCAGAAGTTTTAAGGATGTGGTTCAGGGTCCACAGGAGACAGTAGAGATATATGCTGCCGGCCTGAGAACCATTTGGACCGATATGGGTTGGGACCAAGCGGGTCCCATGGGGAAAAAACTGTTGACATCTGCCTCCATGGAAGGTCTGCGACCTGCCCTCAAGCTAAAAGCATGCAAGCCTGAATGGCGGGTCACACCATTACCTCAGTTAATTGCTGCTGCAAAGGGTCTGTAGCTGGACATGAAGAAAATCCCTGTAAAATTTGTTGGCCAGGAGTCCAGTTAGAGACCAAATAAAAAGGAAATTAAATGCTACAATTGTGGTAAACCTGGCCACGTAAAAAGAAATTGTCGTGCCCCCAGAAGGCAGCAAAATAGCAATCCTGGAGAAACTGATGCTCAGCCTAAGCAGGCACTGACCATGCCAGAAGATAGGCAACGCCGTGCCGGTACTGCATACAAAAACCAAAGAGGTAGGGATTCAACTTCATCTGCCTGTGTCTGTAGGGAATAAGAAAGCAGTACCCTTTTTGGTCGACACGGAGAGAGCTAAGACTGTGGTAGACCAATCTTTCCTTCAACCTCACCAATTGTCTCCCTGGCATGTACCGGCAGTGGGATTCACCTGGGAAACCATATACATTTGTGAATCTGAACCTGTAAAACTAAAAATTAAAGATAGTACAGTGGTTACGCAACTCCTGGTGAAAGAGGATTTGCCCGAACCTCTCCTGGGGACTGATGTTCTTCAAGCCTTGGGGCCCACATACATTTCTACCCTGATTTTGACACTCCTGAAGAGAGTGATGGCTTTTGTGTTCCTACAGGACTCTCAGATTCCCGAGCATGATGCCCCAGACATAGAGGAACTCCAAGCAGTCCCTCAGGAACTGTGGGCAACCACTAAAACAGATATAGGGAGGATGCCAGTGACCCCTGTAGCAGTTCATCTTAAGCCTCGTTGCCAGCCTTCCCAGGCTAAACAGTATCCTCTTATACATGCACAAGAGATGGCCGTGGCTAGTCAGATGGATGCATTTCTTCAGGCAGGAGTGGTAATTAAAACTGTGTCTCCAGCCAACACTCCCCTATTCCCAGTTAAGAAGAACCTAGTAAAGGGACAACCTGTTAGCTACAGAATGGTTCATGACCTCTGAGAGGTGAACATGGTAATAGTCTTGCAGACACCTGTAGTCCCAAATCCACACACTTTGCTGTCACAGGTCCCTTCCACTGCTACCTGTTTTACTGTTGTGCCTTCTTCAGTGTTCCTTTACATCCTGACTGCCAGTATTTGTTTGCATTCACATTCAAAGGCAACCAATATACCTGGACTGTTTTATCCCAAGGTGTACAGAATTCACCTACCATGTATACGCAGGCTTTGCAATCTGGTGTCACGTACATGGACACCTCCTGGATCGGTAGTACTTCTTCAGTATGTAGATGATCTGCTTTTATGGCAGGAGTCTTCACTGTCACTGTTGAGTTTCCTTTATCAGAATGGTTGTAAACCCTCAAAAGACAAACTACAATTTTGCAAGGATCAGGTTGTCTTTTTAGGGCACTGCCTCTCACATGGTGCCCGTCATTTAACACCAGAAAGAAAGGAGGCAGTAGAAAGGATACAGGTACCCAAGGGAGCACAGTCTTTGCGTGTCTTTTTGGGTCTTGTGTCATATAGCCGCCCATGAATCAGACATGCCTCTATGTTAATGCAACCTTTGTCTGACTGCTTGCCACCTGAACCATTCCGTTTACAGAAGAAACTGTGAACAATTTTCATATACTCAAACTCTGTATCCTGTCAGCCACTGCATTAGGCATTCCAAAGGATGATGAGGAATTTAACTTGTTCTGTTCTGAAATGCTGCAGTACTGCTGTGCTTACTCAGAAACATGGAGACCATCAACGCCCAGTGGCATGCTTTTCAACCAGATTGGATCCTGTTGCTCTAGGCGCCCCCTCCTGCATCAGGGCAGTCGTGGCAGTGCAGACAGTGATTTAAAAAGCCTTGTTGGGCTACCCGGTTAATGTGCAAACCCCCCCCCCCATGACATACAGGGCATTCTCACACAGGTGCAACCAAAACATATTTCTATGGCTAGACAACTCAGACTCCAATGTGCACTCCTCATGCCAGACAATATTTCTTTCAAAAATGTACTACTCTGAATCCTGCTACTTTGTTATCAATCACAGATTCAGAAATTGGGGAAGGTAGCACAGGTAGCCTTTTTTCTGATTTAGCTGAAAATGATCCTCATGATTGTATACAGTTGATGCAACAAGAAACTTCTGACTTTTCTCATGTGCATGAAAAAACTCCTGATAACCCCAATCTTGAGTATTTTGTAGATGGAAGCAGGTTTATGGGAGAGGATGGCATAGTGGATATGCAGTGGTCACACAGCATGAGGTAGCTGTTGCTGAACCACTCCCTCCGCAAATGTCTGCGCAAGAGGCAGTGCTGAAGGCAGTCACTGATGCGTGTAAAATGTCCGAAAGAAAGAAGGTGTGCTTTTGGTATTGCACAAGACTATGGACCCATATGGCGGGCTAGAGACTTTTTAACTTCTGCAGGTCAGCCTATTAAAAACAAAGACTCTGTGCTTGAACTGATGACCTCTTTACTGTTGCCAGAGGAAGTTGCTATTGTGAAAGTCAAGGCTCACACAAGGTGTACCACGGCAGAGGCAAAAGGCAATGATAGAGATGACAAGGCAGCCAAGCAAGCTGCGATCCGGCCACTGAGTGCTGATGCCACCCCAGTAAGAGCCTTTAAACCGGTAGATATATCCAAAGACACTCTGATTAAATAGTTTGAACAAGCCCCATCTAAAGAACTATGGACTAAACAAGGGGCTGGGCCAGATGAATATGGAGAAACAAATACAGAATTTGTCTACCAAGCCATCTATACCCTGCTATGGCTCAGGAGGCCCATGGGCCTACACATCTGTTGAAAGGTGCTATGGTAGGTGTGGTTAATGCAGGGTGGATTGCTCCATGATTTTCTACAGTAGCTGCACGATTTGTACAAGGTTGTATGGTCTGTGCATTAAAAAACAATGGCCAAGTGGTAAAGACTCCATGCAAGCACACCCCTAGGCCACTTTACCAGTTTCAGAGACTGCAAATAGACTACATACAACTACCGAAGGTAGTAGGAGTGTATGAATTTGTTCTCGTGTGTGTTGATCTGCTTTCAGGTTGGACAAAAGCCTTCCCAATAGACAAAGCCAGTGCCAAGAACACTGCAAATAAAGTGGTCAGTGAACTAATACGCAGGTATGGTGTTCCTGAGGTTATTGAGTCAGATAGAGGTTCTCATTACACGGGTTGTCTGTTGCCATTATATAGACCCCCAAGGTAATCTCTGGGTAAGAGCAGGAATGGAAAAAAAATGAAGGAAATGCGTGAGAAATGGCTCAAAGCACACAGTATCAAGAATGATAATTGGTAGGGTGACACATTTTCATTCCTAAATCCTGCAAATTGGTTCAAAGGTCTTGGAGGTTGGTTCATGGGAATTCTACAAGCAATAGTACAAGTAGTTATAATAGTTTTAGTAATATATATTATTATTAAAGTTGTTTTAATAAGTGTCAATAAAATGTGTACAAGAAAGGGAAAGTATCGAGATTATTAAGACAATCTGGATGACCACGTCACCTTCAGGGAATCCAGGATTTAGAGTGGCAGGTGGGAGAAGCCCATATGAAGTACCTGAGGTGAGGCTTGCGGTCCCCAGATATCTCAAAATGGGGGAATTGTGAGATATGGGAATCCATTTAGTCTCTGAGTATAAAGGGTCTTGGTATAGAATTACAGAATGCTGACATGGCACTCACATGCTCCCATTATCTGTGTCCTGTTCCCTGAAAATAACATTTTGTTTCAGTTTCATGACCTTGTATAATAACTTTTCTTGAGTTTGGTTTTGCTGAAAACGTACGCAAGCTATCTTGTGCCTTTGGATGATGCCAATAAACTTGCTATAAGAAATGTATGTTTAGAAACAATTAACAGACTACTTGATTCAGCCATTTTGACTGTCAGTTTTTTCTGTGCGCACATAAAACCTCGCTGGATTGGGACCCTGATAATCATAGAGGAAGGGGTAATTGCCCAAACAAAACAAAATAAAACAACCAATGCTTAACGAGAATCTGTCACCAGCGACCGCTCTATTTAACTGTTTGCATAGACACATAACTGTGGTTCACCTGATTAAAACGCTGTTTTTATTTTTGTTGTTCCAATGTTTTGTTCCTGAGCTTTGACACTTCTTCTTTCTATGCAATGTAGGTCTTTAATGCAATGGGGGCATCACCATTGCTCTTGTTGCACCCAAGCACCACTCCTTACTGTGGTCAGCCACTCCCTGGCTGCTTTGATTGACAGGGCCAAGCAGTGGCAAAAGGATTTTTTGTGCATTTCCTCAAAAAAAAAAATCCCTTGAAAAGGGTGAAATCCGTGGGGTTGGACTCCTGCCAGTCGAGGACCTATACTGAAGACCAATAGTGAATTTCTAGACTACCTCTTTTAAATAGGTATACTAGCGAGAACCACTACTACTCACTGTATTAGTGATGTTAGATCAGTGAGGGTGCGACCACCGGTACCTTGACTGATAACTGGTCACCCCACACACCCATGAGCGTCGTACTTTGAATGGAGCAATCGGTTCAAACAACCCAAATGGGATTTGATCTGTGGGGGTCCGACACCTGGGACCGACTTCTCAGCTGTTTGAGAAGGCACCAGCGCTCACAGTAGCGACACGGCCCACTCCGTGCTCACCAAGCACAGCACCGTACATTGTATTGTGACTGTGCTTGGTATCAAAGCTCAGCCCCAATTATTTACATGGGGCTCAGCTGCACCTAGGCCACGTGACCAATGAACGTGACATCACATGGTATCTTCTCAAACAGATGATCAGTGCTCAGATACTGAGAATAGGTTATTAGTTATAAAATCTTGGAAAAACCCCTTTAAAGGGGTTATCCAAGACCTATATACGGCACCTGTTGGCCACTGGGAAAGTTCAAGGTTGCGCAACCCCATGGAGGCCAAACCTTTAAGGGGTTATCCAGGACTTATAATGCCCCTCACACAGATTGTACCTACCTCGCTCCCTGGCACCTGTGTCGCTTCTGATGCTGGAACACCTACTGCTGCATCTCCCGGTTGCACAGATGAAAACATCTGGCATGGGGGGCTGCAGCCAATAGCAGGCTGGGGAGGCTCGTTCCTGTCGCGGCCTGCTATTGGTTGCACCCCCCACCCCATTTTTTTCATCCGCGCGACAGGGAGATGCAGCCGCGGCGGTGCCGGCATCAGAAGCAACGCGGGTGCAAGGGAGCGAGGTAAGTACAATCTGTGTGAGGGGCATTATAAGTCTTGGCCTCCATGGGGTTGCAGAACCTTGAGCACTCCCAGTGGCCAATAGGTGCCGTATATAAAGGTACCGTATTGGTACTGAAAAATTTGTGACCATTGGCCACACTAGACGGGCTGATGGCTCCCACATGGAGGGCCAGAATATAGGGCATAGGAGCAACATAACCAAATACAACAAATTGTAACAAATAAATGTATATATATTACTGCAGCCACACTGACAGATTAATATTGTGCCCTGTTACACCTGTTTCTATATATTTCTACAGACCTCATGTATACACAGACAAGGTGGAGCAGTTGCCCATGATAACCAATCAGATTCTTGCTTTCATTTTCCCGCCAGGGTATATAAGGAATACAATGATCTGATTGGTTGCTATGGGCTGCTCCCGGGCGCGTTGCCTGCGCCTCTGTATATATAAGAGGTCCTCGTCATACGTTCAGTCTGCGGGCGGATCTGGGGACTGTACCGTCCTGGCTGGGCCGCTGTGTGCTCGGGCACTGTACGCAGGAGAGGTTCCCCGGGTGGTAGTGCTGCTGTGCCGTGCAGTCCTGCGGACGCTGCAGCGGGATGGCGTAGCCGTGGCCGGTGCGCGGCAGGCACACCGCCGTTATGTACAAGCACTGCAGCAGCCCGAGGCCTCCGTGCCGGGAGCCGGAGATGAACCGCTTCTCAGTGTCCATGATACAACAGGCGGCGACCCCTGAGGAGGAGGAGGGGTGGGGAAGGGATAAGTAGGGACATTCAGGAGGAGGGGAGAAGGATGGCGGGAGCGGCATGTGCAGCAGGGGGCTTGTCTCTGTGGTGCTCAGGTTTGCAAGCTGTGCTGGGGAGGTGTGCAGACATGGCGGCTGTGTGCCGCGGTATATAGCTGCACAGATATCATGGGGGAGGTTTATACAACTAGTTTGTAGGGAAGTGAATTCCCCATACAGTCCAATCCGGTGGCTGCTTTCATTTTCCAAAGGCCCTTTGAGAAATAAGAGCTAGATTCTTATTGGCTTTCCTACTGCTGCATTGCAGAGAGGATCAGACCCCCAAAAGTTGAGTTCCCAGAGTGGAACAAAAGTGAAAATAAAGTATTTTTCTTTAAAAAAAAAAACACGCCCCTTTCCCCTAATACACATATAAAGTTGTAAAAAGAAAAATACGTATTAGGAATTGCCACATCCGTAACGACAGGCTCTATAAAATTATCACAATCTAAATGCGGTAAAAAATGTTGCCAAACACATTTTTTTGTCACCTTACATCACAAAAGGTGCAATACCAAGCGATCAAAAAGCCATATGTACCTGAAAATAGTACCAATCAAACCGTTACCTGATCCTGCAAAAAATGAGCCCCTTTATAAGATAGTCGCCCCCCCAAAAAAATATTGCTCTCAGAAAATGGAGACACTGAAACATCATTTTTTTCATAAATGATTTTGTGTAAAACTGGAAAAAAAAGTACTGTTTCCCCGAAAATAAGACACTGTCTTAGGCTAGTTTCACACTAGCGGCACGGACCTCCGGCAGGCTGTTCCGTCGGGTGAACAGCGCGTCGGATCTGTCCTGCCGCTAGTGAACGTGTGCCCCCAGCCTACCGCTCCGGCCCCATTGACTATAATTGGGGCGGAGGCACGGCATCGCATGCCGAGAGGCTGTCGGAATAAAACTACGACATCTTAGACCTCTTTCACACGGGCGTTGCGGGTGCGTTGCGGGAATCGCCGCGATTTTTCCCTGCGAGTGCAAAGCGCTGTCATGCGTTTTGCACGCGCGGGAGAAAAATCGGCACTTTTGGTACCCAGACCCGAACCTGCACTTCTTCACAGAAGTGCATGTTTGGGTCAGAAATTGTCCCGCTGGTATTATTTCACATTATAACATAGTTATAATGTGAAATAATACCCTTGGCCATCTTCCTAATGTTGAACCCGGTGCTGAATGGGTTAAAAATAATAAACGAATAATAACTTACCAGGTCCATTTGATCGCGAAGCCCGGCATCCTCTCCATTAGCTTGCTCATAGGAAAAGGACCTGTGATGATGTCACAGCATCACATGGCCCAATCACATGCTCCATCACCATAGTGATGGAGCATGTGATTGAGCCATGTGATTCATCATCACAGGTCGCTTTCCTACGGCGCAAGCTAACGGAGAGGATGCCGAGCTCGCGATCAAATGGACCTGTAGGTATTATCGTTTATTGTTACAACCCATTCAGCAGTAGCATTAGGAAAGATGGCCAAGTATTATTTCACATTATAACTATGTTATAATGTGAAATAATACTGAACGATTACACATCCCGATGGTTGCTAAGCAACCATGCGGAAAATCATAACGCATCCGCACATGATTGCGATTTTCCCGCATCCCCATTCACTTCTATGGGGCCTGCGTTCCGTTAAAAACGCAGAAGATAGAGCATGCTGCGATTTTCACGCATCGCAAAAGTGATGCGTGAAAATCAACTGTCATGTGCACAGCCCCATAGAAGTGAATGGGTCCGGATTCAGTGCGGGGCAATGCGTCCTCCTCACGCATTGCACCTGCGCGGAAAACTCACCCGTGTGAAAGGGGCCTTATAGTTTTATTCCGCTGGCCTCTCGGCGTGCGCTGCTGTCAGAACTCCGCTCCGCCCCCATGATAGTCAATAGAAATGGAGTGGCAGTCCGGGGGCACAAGTTCACCCGACGGAACAGCCTGCCGGAGGTCCGTGCCGCTAGTGTGAAACTAGCCTTATATTTATTTTTCCTCAAGAACACACACTATGGCTTATTTTCAGGGGATGTCTTATTTTTATTAAGTATGGTACAACAATTTACATTTATTCAAATACAGTTAAGTCATCTTGGTATTTGTGGGGGGTGAGAGACCCAAAGTGCTGAGTAAAACGGCAGCCACGGCTTTACTTCTTCCCCCTGAGGACACCCAATACCTACAGCAGAGCGTCCTGCCCCTCACTTCACTGAGGAGACTTTTACTTTCACTTTCTGTCTCCCTCTATACCTCAGCACACACAGAATGACCGGTGTTCTGAGAAAAAGCCTTAACTTGAAAAATAACCTTACCCCCCACGTAACTTCCAGGGGTGTGCGCCTGCACGCAAGCGCAGAACCAGGGCATGGGAAAGGTAAAATTACAGTGAGCGTTAATTCATGGACACCGCGCATGTGCTCTCAGTGGTAAGGAGATCTGACGGTCTTTTGTCTTGTTAAATCTTCTTAGCCTCACACTGTGCACGCGCGGATTGTAAAAACTCCTTACCCTCACTACACAGCGCGCTTCAGATTCATTGCTGGCAATCAATCTGTGCGCAGTGTGAGGGTATAGAGATTTAACAAGTACAAAGACGGTGAAATCTCCTTACCACTGAGGGCGCATGCACGGTTGGGTGCACTCGCGGTGTCCGTGCACACATCCACAAGTCAACGCGCGCTGTAACTTTACCTTTCCCTGGTACTGCGCTTGCGTGGAGGCGCTGTGCCGTGGCACTGCGCATGCGTGCACCCCCAGAAGTCACGTGGGGTAAGGTTATTTTTCAAGTTTAGGCTTTTTCTCAGAACACCGGGACCTGACAAGGGGAGCCGACCTTGTTGATGGGGCAGCCCGCACCTCCGAGATAGAAGCTGTCAGGATGGGGCAGATGAGAAGGGATGCCAGTCTTCTTTACCGCTCCTCTTAGCCACGCCTATCACTATGTCTTATTTTCGGGTTATGGCTTATATTGCGCAAATACTTAGAAATCCTGCTACATCTTATTTTATGGGAAACACAGTAGACATATTCGGTATCACCGCATCCCTACAACCTGCTCTATAAAAATATCACGACTTACCCCCTAAGGTAAACGCTGTAAAAAAAAAAAAACGGTGTCAAAACAACCAATTTTTGGGTCATCTTGGCCCATGGAGTGTATTATTGATTGATCAAAAAATCATATGTACCCAAAAATGGTACTAATAAAAACGTCAACTCTTCCCACAAAAAAAGAAACCCTACAGAAAATGGAGACACGATTTTTTTTTCACAAATGCTTTATTATGTCAAACTGAAACAAACACAAAATACACATATTTGATATTGTCACATCCATTCTTTCTTCGCTTCTCTTGTAAATGTGATCAAAAAGTCACACTCCAAAATAGTATCAATAATCTTTTTCTCAAAGTTCAAATAGATTTTTACACTATTTAGACATAAAAAACCTGTACATATGGGGTATCGTTGTAATTGTACTGACCCAGAGAATGAAGGGCATCGATCAGTTTTGCAGCAAACGGAACAAAACCCATAAAACAGCTTTGCGTTTTTTTCCCCTCTTAATTACACCCTAGTACATGGAGTACTGTGTACAGTTCTAGGCTCCTGTGAACAAGGCAGACATAGAAGAGCTGGAGAGGGTTCAGAGGAGGGCAACTAAAGTAATAACTGGAATGGGGCAATTACAGTACCCAGAAAGATTATCAAAATTAGGGTTATTCACTTTAGAAAAAAGACGACTGAGGGGAGATCTAATAACTATGTATAAATATATCAGAGGTCAGTACAGAGATCTCTCCCATCATCTATTTATCCCCAGGACTGTGACTGTGACGAGGGGACATCCTCTGCGTCTGGAGGAAAGAAGGTTTCTACACAAACATAGAAGAGGATTCTTCACTGTAAGAGCAGTGAGACTATGGAACTCTCTGCCTGAGGAGGTGGTGATGGTGAGTACAATAAAGGAATTCAAGAGGGGACTGGATGTATTTCTGGAGTGTAATAATATTACAGGCTACAGCTACTAGAGAGGGGTCGTTGATCCAGGGAGTTATTCTGATTGCCTGATTGGAGTCGGAAAGGAATTTTTTTCCCCTTAAGTGGGGAAAATTGGCTTCTACCTCACAGGTTTTTTTTTTGGTCCACTGGGGGGACAGATGTCTTTTTTCGGCCATAGATACTATGTATATTTGGAATGTTTTTCCCGCTTCCCACTACATTGTACGCTATATTAAATGGTGGCATTAGAAAGTACAACTTGTCCCGCAAAAAATAAGCCTCAAAAAAAGCTATGGCTCAAGGAAGAACGCAAAAACAAAAAAACCTACAGTATTACTACTTATTTATATAGCGCCATCGTTTTCCGTAGTGCTGTACAAAGGGTTAGGGCTCACGCACATGGCCATTGTGCGGCGGTTCCGTGCATTGGGGACTGCAATTCTCGGTCCCCAATGCACGGGCAACATCCGTGTGGTGGCTGGATCAAGACCCATTCAACTTGATATGGGTCCGTGATCTGTCCGCACCGTAAAAAAATAGAACATGTTCTATTTTTTTCCGCTGTGGAGGCACGTACAGAAACACCACCGAAGCACTCTGTAGTGCTTCCGTTCCATATCTCCCGAATTGCGGACCCATTCAAGTGAATGAGCCCGCATCTGTGATGCGCACGGCTGGTGCCTGTGTATTGTGGACCGCAATACGGCCATTGCCGTGCAACGGCAGTGTGCACGAGCCCTTAAACATCACACTTTTGTCTAAGGCCAAACACACACGAGCAAGTTCAATGTGAGGAACTTTTTATTTGGGAGAAAGAGGATGATTTGATTTTTTATAATTTTTCATTTATTTAGAAGTGCCATGAGCAAGAATCCAGTTTCATCATTCCTGTGTAGAATACAGGCCGGCAGCGTCTTGCACAAAAGATAAATCTCTGAAAATGCCCTCATGGTGTCATTTGTGTTAGAGAAGCAAACTCCTATGATATGCTGAGGGCACGCAATGGCACACTTCTATGCTTGGTAGGAAACGTCACACTGGTCACATAAATTCAGAGCCTTCTTTGGGTGTCCTGTCGTGGTTTCAGTCACTTTCACAGCATGCAGCACTTCTTGACTTCAAAATGATGGTATGAAAGGACCTGATTCTAAGTTACGGTGGTCCATTGCCCACGCTCAGTCTACATGTGCGTTCTGTTGAGTGCCACGTGGTTTAAGTTACTTTTCACAGCAAGTAGGGCACATAAGCAGTACTTCTCTTGCCACCAAAATGGGGGAAGCCCATATGTTAGTGAGGTCAGTTGGCCACCGTTTGGAACCATGTCCTATTATTAGCAGAACCAATGAAACTAGTGCAACCTAAGCCGTCTGGGACTTTGAGGGCGACATCATCCGGTTTCTATTAATAATAAAATTCTTAAAAAAAAATAATTCTCTTATTGCTCCATCTGCATGACATCCCCTTAATGCAACAATAGGTGACCAGGCATTTGATTACCTAGCACTGTGCTCTGGATTTCTAGAAAGGAATAAACAAATGTGGATGTGGTCCATGAAGACACAAGTAGTGATGATGGAGACTGGAGAGAAATTTGTTACGTGTTCATTTTAAAAGAAACCTTAGGCCTCTTCCAGTGATCCAGCTTTGTCTCCCTCCAGCATGGTCCAGAAATGGGAAACCGATCTCGTGCTCTTCTTATGGGAGCAGTTTCTGCAGTCTCTCCCAACACAGATCAGAAGTTGCGCGCAGTGTTTTTTTTAATTCTGTCTACAGACGTCTGTTGCACAAAAATATCAACAGTTATGTCAGTCTCAGGCAGAACACAACTGGCTGATGCGACTGATCTATATGAATGTAGCGCTCTTCTTGCTTGACTTTTTGGGGCAGATTTACTAACCCTATAGATAGCGTAAAAATGTAGGCTGTCTAGACTTGCTGCAGGGGCTCAGGCTGGATGATACATGTGGTGCAGGGACAGACACTTTTGTCTAACTTCATAATTACTTATTGGCTTGGTTTCATAAAAATTTTTAGGCCAGAATTGTGGTTCAATATGTTGTATATTAGACATGGCCTATGTCAGATTAGCAGTGATAATGTCTTTAAGCCTAGATGAACCAAACTGTGCCGCAATCTAGGTGCACTCACTAGGGATGAGCGAATCGACTTCGTATGAAACATCCAAAGTCAATTCGCATAAAACTTTGTCTCAATACTGTACGGAGCACGCGCGCCGTACAGTATCAGAATGTATTGGCTCCGATGAGCCAAAGTTATTACTGTGCGAAGCCTCACGAGACTTCGCATAACTACTTCAGAAATTGATTTATACTGTAAAATCTTCCTCTCACAGCAGCAGTGAACAGACAATGATTTCCCTGTGCACATAGGAGGTCTTTTCATTTGTGTTAACTGCCACAGAAGGAAAATATTTAGCATTTAATTAATCATAGTACTGCCAAAATGAAAAGGAAAGACAGACGAAAATGTAAAAATATATATATAGTTTTCCATGAATATAGAGTTGAAAAAAACACTAATTCTGATGGAACTGTCCCTTTAAATTTAGACCACTTAGAATTAAACCAGGCAGATAGAAGATTCACCAGTTTTATCAGTGGCTCACACTGTGTGATAGACTTGGCACATCTTGCTATACATGATACACCATCTCTGCTTACTAGACAAATATAGTGCACCAACATTTCTTCCATATTTTAAGTCATGCCCTTTTCTTGCCCTATTCAAAACGTGAGGCACAAAGTGTCTGAAACACAACAATAAATCTGGCGCACGGCATGTATGCCAATGTGCCCAATGACTAGAAAATCTGGAATATGTCACATCAGCTAGGGAGAAGCCATTGGGGGCACAGAGCTGGACTACAGATTTTTGGCTATTATATTAATCTTGAGGTTAGGGTGGCAGGAGGACATGGTTTCCCTTGCTGGAGCTTTTGTTTTGAAGGATTTCGGAGTTGAATATGGTGATATACAGGGCGAGTCAAAAGTCTCAGGACACCCTTTTCTTTCAGAAACGAAATGGAAAATGAAACATCTGAATACCCCAGCAAGTAATGGGTGAAGGGGACTCATTTTTTTAGGCTATGTCTATCCGCCATCTTTTTCCAATGGGAAGGGGTTCATGTAGCACAGGGATGGCCAACTTGCGGCTCTCCAGCTGTTGCAAAACTACAACTCCCAGTATGCCCAAACTGCTTACAGCTATCAGCCTAAAGCAGGGCCTTGTGGGAATTGTAGTTTTACAACAGCTGGAGAGCCGCAGGTTGGCCAGCCCCGAAATTGTAGCATATCAAAGAAGACCAGAATTTTCTCAGAAATCGATTGCAGACATAGCCTAAAAGATAGGTCCCCTCGCCCATTACTTGCTGGGGTATTCATATTTCATTTTTCCCTTTTGTTTCTGAAATAAAAGGGTGTCCTGTGACTTTTGACTCACCCTGTATAATTTATTATTACCGAGATTTCCAATTTGCCTTTTGTTTAAAAGACTATTCCAAGAGCCATAAGATTTATAAATCAGTCTTTGAATACAACCACCTTTTACGCTGTCCCCGTGCTGTATGTTCTTATATGTGTTATAGTTATTGTAACACTGGTATACCCATCTCTATGTAAACACATGCAATTTATTAAGACGACAATTATTACCTAGTAAAACGCTAGCATAGTCCGACAGACATCTGTCCAGCTGTATGTCTAAGCATTTGCAGATACCCATCCTTTTATTAACCAATGTTAGGCCCCTTTCACACGAGTGTGACGGATTGGCTCCAGATGCGTTCAGTGAAACTCGCACCATTTTTCAAGCAAGTTCAGTCAGTTTTGTCTGCAACTGCGTTCAGTTTTTTCCGTGCGGGGGCAATGCGTTTTGATGCGTTTTTCATGCGCGTGATAAAAAACAACATCTCCTAGCAACCATCAGTGAAAAACGCATCGCACCCGTACTTGCTTGCAGATGCAGTGTGTTTTTCACTGAAGCCCCATTCACTTCTATGGGACCAGGGCTGCGTTAAAAAACGCAGAATATATAAAATGCTGCGATTTTCACGCAACGCACAAGTGATGCGTGAAAAAAAACGATCATGTACACAGACCCATTGAAATGAATGGGTCAGGATTCAGCGCGGGTGCTATGCGTTCACGTCTCGCATTGCACCTGCACGAAAAACTCACTCATGTGAAAGGGGCCTTAGTGTTCATGGGGTAATACGTGACCAGCCCCATTATGGACAGCGCTGTACATCGTTCTCAGTGGAAGGACATGTATTTTCTATTTATCAGAGGACTACATGCTGCTAAATGTAAAAAATAAGCCACAGATTTGGTTTTAAAAAACTTTTATTGCAATTGAATGAGAAGCTGAGCGTGTCCTGAAAGTAAAGAAACTACAGTTTGACTGTAAGGATCATCTTACCATTATTGATAGGTTTATTGGTATAAATGCCCCCCCCCCCCCTACTACGTTGGCAAATACCATTGGACTATACCGAGAAGAGCTCCTTTTCACAGTTTGGTCACTCCATGTTCAATACTTACAGAAACACGTTGCCGATTATGATAGAGCCTGAAAGAGGAAATGGAAAAAAAAACACACACACAGTTACACAAACGCGTATGGCACAATGGTTCATGCCATATATTGGTGATATTCCCATCTGCGACCTGATTTCCGTTTCTCTCTTCCAATATATTATCCCATGTGACTGTTTTTGAGTTGCAAGCTTTCGTGAAGAACAAGGATCCGACTAGATGCATTTCCCTGTCCTGGCCTTTAATTTCTACAGAAAAAAGTGACGTCTCAGCAGTCTAACGGCAGCTGGTTTATTGAGAGCCACATGCGGTTCAGACTCCTAAGGCTATGTTCACAGCAAATAATTGCCGCGGAAAACAGTAATCCACGAACGGTAATCACCGATTTCAAAGAGAAAAACACCACCTTGTGCACGCGGGGCCGTTTATTTCTGCCGCTGAATTCAAATCCACTTCAGAAGTGACATTTTACTTCTTTCAAGTGGATTTTAGCTGCGTTTCTCGCTGAAGTAAGTAGGGAAGGGGTAAAACAGCTAGATTTTTTTTTTTTATGTTTTTGGCAGCATTTCCAATGCCAAAAACACAGTGCTCGCAAAAGGCAGACAGTGTCTACTGATCCGCCACTGTTCTTTACGCAGTAGATTTTGGCCGTGTGAACGTAGCCTAGCAATAACCACAGGTTAAATATATTTTAACAACCAAGTGACTGTGGAAACAGGGCTCTGCAGGAAATACACTTCGCTCTAACCAGCAATAAAGACAAAATTCTAGTCCAGGTCCAAAAATCAGTTTGGCGGACGCCAGTCCATTTATTTTCCTTGGTGTTGGTATATGTCATGAGTAGTACCTGCAGCTAAGTTGCATTCTGTACTGGAGTCAGAAACTCACCGCAAGCTGCTACCCTTTCTTATGCTTTGTACTACAGCGGCGCTGTAAGGTCCGATTCATACAACCATGCTCGGTCTGGGAAACACAGCCCATGTGTTGGATGCATCTCGCTGACCAGAACTGACTGCATCATAGTGATTTATGATAGTCAGTTCCTATCTGATTGCAGGTCTGTTGTACTGTACTCACATCATATGAGTACCGTAGACCTGCAATCAGATAGACACTGATAAATCATAAATCACTTGAGGGCGGTCAGTATGGTAGATGCGTCTGAGACGCAGGCCATGTTTCCCAGACTGAGCTGGGTCATGTGAATCGGGTCTAAGATCTCATGCACATGTAATACAGTATGAATCTGTTTTGTCCACCCAAAGCCTACCAAACGAGTCGTAGCACGGACCTGTAGTGTTGTCACCGGCATGAACACTGGTGTACGGCGATGCATGGAACCAAAGCACAAGCCCACAGGGAAGTTGGCGCGTGTAGAGTCGTTTTTGCTTTCAGCACTGCCAGAATGAGTATGGACTCCACACAACTAAACCACCTGCAAGAAAATGAGTAAAGAAAATCAGATAAGTGCCGCACGTCTTCCTAGAAATATACGCATCGTTTAAGGGATTTAGGAAGTTTACAAAAATTGCATGCCTCAAAATGTGAGATAGTTGCATCATCTAGTTCAGTGTTTCCCAACCAGTGTGCCTCCAGCTGTTGCAAAACTACAACTCCCAGCATGCCTGGACAGCCTTTTGCTGTGCGGGCATGCTGGGAGTTGTAGTTTTGCAACAGCTGGAGGCACACTGGTTGGGAAACACTGATCTAGTTCATGGATCAGAAACCTTTAGCACTCCAGCTGTTGTGAAACTACAACTCCCAGCATGCACACTTGCTCGGCTGTTCTTGTAACTCCCACAGCAGTGAAAGGCGGATTCTGGGAGTTGTAGTTTCAGAACAGATGGAGGCTGCTGTTCCTGTATTAGGCGTTTATTTTAGATTAGCTTTAACATTTGTTTGTAATGAGCATTGAGATAATTATATTAATCATACATTACTACAACTGTAAGAAATAAAGCACTATGGCCCAATAATATATACAAAATGTTATTACCATAACTGCAGGAACAACTTAAAAGCACCCACTAAACCACAAATTGGCCAGTGGGCTTTTACAGGAGGAACTCTATGGCATCAATGTCCAATAATTACACAAAGTACTACAATTACTCATGCATATACACAAATAAAACACCCTTAACCCTTTCAGCTCCGGAGGTTTTTTTTCAGTCTTTTACTCCCTGCATTCTTGGAGCCATAACTTTTTTACTTTTCTGTTCACATAGCCGTGTGAGGGCTTGTTTTTTTGCGGGACAAGTTGTACTTTCTAATTCCACCATTTAATATTGCGTATGATGTAGTGGGGAGCTGAAAAATAATTCAGAATGGGGGTGAAATTGAAAACAAAAACTATGGGTTTTAATTTTATGGCGTTCCTTATGTGGTAAAACTAGCCTGTTGCTTTCATTTTCCAGGTCAGTACGATTACAGCAATACCTTATAGGTAAAGTTTTGCGTTTTAATACCAAAAAATAAAAACCTTGAGTTTTTCTTTTCATTGCCATACTCCTACAACTTTTTTGTAGTTATCGGCAAATCATAAAGTCGTTATTATGGGGGACTTCAACTACGCAGATATAGACTGGGAAACTGAAAGCTGTACATCCCAAAAAGGAAACAGGTTCTTGCCAATAGCCAAAGACAATTTCCTTTCCCAATTGGTTCAGAACCCGACTAGATGGACGGCCATACTGGACTTAGTATTAACCAATAGACCTGATAGAACAACAGACGTGCAGGTTGGGGGACACCTAGGAAATAGTGACCATAAAGTAATAACCTTCCAATTATCCTTCAAACGAGAGTTTCTAAAGGGAGGAACAAAAATACCAAACTTTAAAAAAGCTAAATTTAGCCAACTAAGCGAGGCCATAGGCCTAACTAACTGGGACAAAGTCCTCAAAAATAAAAATACAACCATAAAATGGGAGATTTTTAATAGCATCCTAAAATCTCATTGTGAGAGGTACATACCCTATGGGAATAAAAGGTTAAGGAACAAAAAGAAACCAATGTGGATAAATAGAACCGTAAAGAAAGCAATAAATGACAAAAAGAAAGCATATAAATCACTAAAACAGGAGGGGAGTCAGGAAGCTCTGATAAACTATAAGGAAAAAAATTTAATATGTAAAAAACTAATAAAAATTGCCAAACTAGAGACCGACAGATTAATTGCCAAAGAGAGTAAAACTAACCCTAAAATGTCCTTCAATTATATAAATAGTAAAAAATATAAATCTGAAGGAGTCGGCCCTCTACATAACATTGAGGGGGGTGTTGCAGAGAGCCACGAGGATAAAGCAAAACTATTAAATATTTTTTTCTCCACTATATTCACTGAGGAAAATAAACTGTCAGATGAAATGCAGAATGTAAAAGTAAATTCCCCTTTAGAAGTGCCCAGTCTGACCCAGGAAGAAGTACAACAGTGACTTAAAAAGATTAAAATAGACAAATTGCCAGGACCGGATGGCATACACCCCCGTATCCTAAGGGAATTAAGTGATGTCATAGCCAGACCCTTATTTCTGATATTTACGGACTCTATACTGACAGGGAATGTTCCACAGGATTGGCGCATAGCAAATGTGGTGCCAATATTCAAAAAGGGTCCAAAAACAGAGCCTGGAAATTATAGGCCGGTAAGTTTTACATCTATTGTTGGTAAACTGTTTGAAGGGTTTCTAAGAGATGCTATCTTGGAGTATGTCAATGAAAATAAGCAACTAACACCATTTCAGCATGGCTTCATGAGGGATCGGTCATGCCAAACGAATTTAATCAGCTTCTATGAGGAGGTAAGTTCTAGACTTGACAGCGGCGAATCAATGGATGTCGTATATCTGGACTTCTCCAAAGCATTTGACACTGTACCACATAAAAGGTTAGTATATAAAATGAGGATGCTCGGACTGGGAGAAAATGTCTGTATGTGGGTAAGTAACTGGCTGAGTGACAGAAAACAGAGGGTGGTTATTAATGGTAGATACTCAGATTGGGTCACTGTCACTAGTGGGGTACCTCAGGGGTCAGTATTGGGTCTCTTCAATATATTTATTAATGATCTTGTAGAAGGCCTGCACAGTAAAATATAAATTTTTGCAGATGACACTAAACTGTGTAAAGTAATTAACACAGAAGAGGACAATATACTGCTACAGAGGGATCTGGATAGATTGGAGGCTTGGGCAGAGAAATGGTAGATGAGGTTTAACACTGACAAATGTAAAGTTAAGAGGACCTTTCATCACCCTAACAAATCTAAACTAAGTATACATACATGGAGAGCGGCGCCCAGGGATCTCCCTGCACTTACTATTATCCCTGGGCGCCGCTCCGTTCTCCCGGTATGTCCTCCGGTGACTTCAGCTCTGCGTCTCAACTGGGAGGAGCCTGCCCTTGTTCTCCTGGCGTCTCCTTCTCCCAGGCTGTAGCGTGACCACCGCAGCGCTCAGCTCATAGCCTGGGAGAAGAAAACCTCCCAGGCTTTGAGCTGAGCGCTGCGGTTGGTCAGCGCTACAGCCTGGGAGAAGGAGACGCCCAGGAGAACAAGGGCAGGCTCCTCCCAGTTGAGACGCAGAGCTGAAGTCACCGGAGGACATACCGGGAGAACGGAGCGGCGCCCCGGGATAATAGTAAGTGCAGGGAGATTCCTGGGCGCTGCTCTCCATGTATGTATACATAGTTTAGATTTGTTAGGGTGATGAAAGGTCCTCTTTATGCACATGGGAAGGAATAATGCAAGTCACCCGTACATACTAAATGGTAAAACACTCGGTAACACTGACATGGAAAAGGATCTAGGAATTTTAATAAACAGCAAATTAAGCTGCAAAAACCAGTGTCAGGCAGCTGCTGCCAAGGCCAATAAGATAATGGGTTGCATCAAAAGGGGCATAGATACCCGTGATGAAAATATAGTCTTACCACTTTATAAATCACTAGAGGAGGGCAACTAAAGTAATAACTAGAATGGGGCAACTACAGGACCCTAAAAGGTTATCAAAATTAAGGTTATTCACTTTAGAAAAAAAGACGACTGAGGGGAGATCTAATAACTATGTATAAATATATCAGGGTTCAGTACAGAGATCTCTCCCATCATCTATTTATCCCCAGGACTGTGACGAGGGGACATCCTCTGCGTCTGGAGGAAAGAAGGTTTGTACACAAACATAGAAGAGGATTCTTTACGGTAAGAGCAGTGAGACTATGGAACTCTCTGCCTGAGGAGGTGGTGATGGTGAGTACAATAAAAGAGTTCAAGTGGGGCCTGGATTTATTTCTGGGGTGTAATAATATTACAGGCTATAGCTACTAGAGCAAGGTCGTTGATCCAGGGAGTTATTCTAATTTTTTTTTGCCCTTAAGTGGGGAAAATTGGCTTCTGCCTCACAGGGGTTTTTTGCCTTCCTCTGGATCAACTTGTAGGAAACAGGCCGAACTGGATGGACAAATGTCTTTTTGCGGTCTTATATACTATGTTACACATGTTTGGAGCTGTCTGAGGGCCCATTTTTGTGGGGCAATCTGTACTTTTCATGGATATAATTTTGAGGTGTGAATGACTTCCTTGATCACTTTTATTCAATCTTTTGTGGGAGGTGAAGCGACCAAAAAAAAAACAGTGAATTGTCACTTTTGACTTTTTTTGTTTCACTGTATGGCGAAATATTTTTATATTTTAATAAAAAAATGTGCGCTAAGAGCAACGCCCAAGTACCTGGGACTTCTCAGCACAAAATCAATTTAGCTGGTTCCTGCAGTGCCCTGAATAAAAGGAGACTGGTAAGGAGACTCTATAAGAGGCAGTATCTGTAATGTTAGGGACCCTTGTGCGGAGGCCGCTGTGACGTGGCACTTGGGCCCGACATACTTTTGATCAAAAATGTGCGCTAAGAGCTTCCTTCATTCCATTTTGGAATGAGCCCCTCTTTTTATTTTTTTCTATTAGTTTATGACAGGGCTTGACAAATTTCCTTGGAATCCAGGAGCCAGCTAAAAAAGTTAGGAGCCAGGGGGAGCCGCGTCATAAAGCCCCCAATAGATGCCCCCATAGTGCTCCCCCCCCCACTTCTCCATACAGCCCCCCAATAATGCATGCCAGTACATAGGGCCCCCAGTACATACCCCCATAGTGTTCCTTCCCCTGTTCTCCATAGTGCCCCCCATAATGCTTCCCCTCTTCAATAGGTTATATGACACGTCAGATGCTGCCAGCGTCTAAGTGATCGCCAATTGCGGCTGCCATGACATGTGGAAACCCTTACAAGGATTACAGGGTCCGGAGGGGAGGGCAGAGGGGTCCGGAGGAGAGGGCATAGGGGCTTGGAAGGGAGGGCAGAGGGGTCCGGAGGAGAGGGCAGAGGGTGTCCGGAGGGCACAAACACAGCGGGCACCATGACATTTTACTGAGCACTACAACCCCCAGCTGGCACTCAGCCTCTGCAGTCCCCGCATCACTACAACGCCCAGCTCTTTCCCCCTCTTGTCATTCACTTTCCCCCCTTGTCATCCCCCCCCCCCATCATTCTCTTTCCCCCCTTGTCATTCACCTTCCCCCCCCCCCTTGTGATTCTCTTTCCCCCTCTTGTCATTCACTCCCCCCCCCTTCCTCTAGTGTAGCGTGGCCGAGCTCTGTATGGTCCCACGGGTACAGGAGCTTTAGTTTCCTGTACCCGGGCCGACTGACAGGAAGTTCACACTGTGTGCGCACTTCTTGTCAGTCCGGCCGGGTACAGGTACAGGGCTCGGCCACGCTACAATGAGGAACTGACAGGAGGGAGCGCTGAGTGTTTCCCTCCTGTCAGTCCCTCTCTTCATGCTGTGCCCGGGCGGTGCGCCCTCATGGACGCGCCAGCCCGGGCAGTGCTGCAGCCGCCTGAGGCTCTATATAGAGCGCTCGGGTGGCTGCAGCATGAAGGGGGCCGGCGCTCCTAGTCCGCGCCGGCCCTGCGCCCTGGCACCTGAGAGAGCGAGCTGACAAATACCCAGGCGCCAGGACCAAATTCCTGGTCGCCATGACGACTTGGGATTTGTCGAGCCCTGGTTTATGATGTATTGTGCAGCCATCTTTTAACCAACTTTATTTGCCTTATGGATATGCACTTGTGAGTGTAGATGTATATTTTCTTAGTCTGAACTCTGTCTTATATTATCCTGAGAATAGGTGATCAATAAGAATAACTTGGACTACTCCTTTAACCCCTTCAGGACCCTGAGATTTTCCATTTTTGCGCTTTCATTTTTCACTCTCCCCACCTTCCCATAGTCCTAACTTTTTTATTTTTCCATTCACATAGCCTTATGAGGGCTTATTTTTTGCAGGACAAGTTGTACTTTCTAATGGCACCATTTACGGTTGCATAACATGTAGTAGGAAGCGGAAAAAAAATTCCAAATGGGGTAGAATTGGGAAAAAAAAAAATCTTTTATACTCTACACTATGCTGTAAAATTGACCTGTTACCTTCATTCTCCAAGTCAGTATGGTTACAACTTATGACGTACATATATGTCATAGGTCCTTTAGGGGGTAATGCCTCGTTCATGTCTGACATGTGTGGTCTGCATTTTCTGCGGTCAGCACACGTGTGTCTATTCACATAAACATGCACTACTTTGGTCCGTGATGCGGACCAGACACGCCCATTTAAGTTTATGGGTCCATGAAAAATCACTGACACAAAACAGATGACATTCGTGTTTGGCCCGTTTTTTAACTGTCCGCTGATAGATGTTCTGGAAATTAATTTTCAGCTAAATCAGTGTCCTTGGTAGGGTTGTTTCGGGTATCGAAGTTTCAATACCCATTCGATACTTTTAGCCTGGTATCGATACGATACCGGGATTTGTCTTTTATCAAAAACAGGCTGTGCTACTGCACAGCCTAGTATCAGAGAACGTGGCCGCGTAGCTCTCAGCGCGGCTATGTTCCCTCAGCAGCACGGGGAGGAGGCAGCCTCTCCCTCCCCCTGTGCTGCCGCTGCCAATGAGGAGAGTGGGGCGGGCGCACTGGCCACCAATGACTAGTAACGTTTCATATACAAATGCAGGCAGCAAGACCACATTGCCAGCACCCTGTCTGTGACCGAGCGCTGCGATACGCAGCAATTAACTCCTCAGGTGCCAGACCTGAGAGGTTAACTGCCACTGATCGTAGCGCCCTGTCAGATGTCGGGTGCCAGCAATGTGTTTCTTCTGCCTGCATTTGTACATTAAATGTTACTCATCATTGGTGGCCAGTGCGACGTCCCCAGTATTGAAGACATTGGTGGCCAGTGTGCCCTCCCACCCCCAGTATAAGAATATTAACCAGTGCACCCCCCCCCCCTTTCCCCAGTATTAAAGACATTGGTGGCCAGTGCGCCCTCCTCCATACCCCCCTTCCTCCCTCCCCCCAGTATTAAAATCATTGGTGGCAGTGGCCACAGGGTCCCCTCACCTCCTCCTCATTGGTGGCAGTGATCGGAGCCCCAGATCGGATACTATGGCAACCAGGACGCTATTGAAGTCCTGGCTGCCTTGGTCAGCTCCCTGCTGC
This sequence comes from Bufotes viridis, assembly GCA_033119425.1. Lineage (NCBI taxonomy): Eukaryota > Metazoa > Chordata > Amphibia > Anura > Bufonidae > Bufotes > Bufotes viridis. Next base: position 75,051,655 of record CM065593.1, read on the forward strand.
TGTGTGCACAGAGCACAGGGAGAGGGCGAGATCCTATTCACCCTGATAGCGCTGTATTAGGGTGAATAGGATGAAAATGATCCCAGGTTCTAGCCCCTAAGGGGAAAATAGTTAATAAATAATAATAAAAAAAAAAAAAGAAAAGTTAAACGTACACCAAAATATTAAGTATAAATCATCCCCTTTCCCAATTTTTACATATAAACTATATAAACAATAAATAAATAAAATTACATATCTCCACATCTCAAAAGTCTAAACTATTTTAAAAAATCCTCTTTTATGCGGTGAACGCTGTAAAAAAAATAAAAAAATAAAAGAAAAACTGCATGATTCGCCATTTTCTTTTAGTCGCCTTGTCCCCCCCAAAAAAAATAGGATCGGACTGTTCGATTATGGGCCAGACGTTCCATAAAATGCGGAATGCACGTGGCTTTTTTTTGGCATTTTAAAAACACGGATAAAACACGGACAGTTTTTTTTTACGGATGTCAAACGCATATAGGAATGTGAAGGAGGCCTTAATTGCTGCATCTGAACCATTCCTACAATTGTGGTAATACATTTTGGATATGGTATTGATGGGTCATAGTGCATTATCTTTTTACAGTTTAAGCAATGTGGGATAAATATAGGTTATCTAGGTGCTTTTGGTTTTCCAAAATTGACTAGTACTCGATACTTTGTTTGTAATGTGACGGGCCCTTGGTCCGTATGTAGGTGATAATTGACTACATCTTGTCCATATGCTAAATCCAAATATGTGGAAATTATTTGTTACATTTAGCTGTAATATTTAAAAAAAAAAAATAGAAAAGGTTGACTGTAGGGTGTCGCTGTTCTTGTGTGTTAGGGCTCTTTCACATGAGCGGATGCCGTGCATGGAATCCGCTGCGTGAAAGAGTGCCAAGCCCCGCTCTGGACAGCAGAGACAAGGAGCAGTAACATGATTGATAATGCTCCGTGCCTCTCTGTGATCTTTTTACTAAAAAATCACAGTGACAACTTTATCTCACTGTGATTTTGTAGTAAAAAGATCACAGAGAGGCACGGAGCAGTATCAATCATGTTAATGCTCCCTGTCTCTGCTGTCCAGAGTGGTGCTTGGCACTCTTTCACGCAGCAGATTACCCGCATGGCATCCGCTTGTGTGAAAGAGCCCTTATAGCTACTGAAGATGTCAAAAGTATACCTAAATCAACCACAGAAAATGGAATTTTCCCAGCTAAGTCTGACGTGATTGAATCTCATTACCAAATCTTTCTGACCTTTAGTATGTAACGCATTTAAAATGATTTTGATCATTTGCAAAAACCTTACTTAAAGAGGCTCTGTCACCAGGATCAACCCTACTAAACCTGACAAACTGCATGGTAGGGCTAATCAGAATAGCTTTCTTTGGTCTGTACGATAAATAGCGGCAGAGATATCAGCATTGTTAATTATATGCAAATGAGAAATTGGAGCATCAGGAGGCAGGGCTGAATCCTTTGAGCACTGCTATGTAACACCCCCTGTGCTCTGCACACTCCCCCTCCCTTTGATTGACAGGGCTAGACAACAGGCTGAGGGCAGAGCTGTGTACTAGCAATACCATATCACTATGTACTATAGCTCAGTGTTTCCCAACCAGTGTGCCTCCAGCTGTTGTAAAACTACAACTCCCAGCATGCCCAGACATCCTTTGGCTGTGCGGGCATGCTGGGAGTTGTAGTTTTGCAACAGCTGGAGGCACACTGGTTGGGAAACACTGCTATAGCTTCACCACATTAAGATTTGCTACTAAAGACACCAGTAATGTGTGACAGGCTTCTAAGCATAAAAAAGCATGCCTCTCTATGTGGTGATGTTATAGCTTCGTGGCATATTGTTTTCCCATGTATCTAGAGATCCTAGGTTTAAGTCCCAGAAGAGATGTACGGTAAGTTTCCTGTTATTTTCCCTCTCTCTCTCTCTCTCTCATTTAAAACCATATTAATTTATTGTATATAAACCCCTGTTATTCAAGAGTTTTGAGGGTACTGCACTATTTCTTCTGTTTCCTCTGTAAAGGCAGATCTGATCTGAAGTTGAAATCAGCAGTCGGTGGCTCAAGGCGGGATCTGGCAACCAGTTGGGAGTGTATGCAGTTTTTTTTTTCCTTGTGAACGATCCATCTGTGACTGCTACTTCCGAAAGTTGGATATGAACTTGTTGCCCTAGTGTATATAAGTGTTGCTCAACGACATCCATATACCACCGTTAAATAGCGCGGCTCCCACATTTATTTGTAAGACTGGTGGTGACCCATGGAGGGCTGAGCATTGGTGAGAGGGAGCTACAGGCTCCCTCATGGTGAAAACTTTGGTATATTCACATTATTTATTGCAGAATTGTATGTAGTGTGTGAATATACGCTTGCTGTTCCAACAACAGGCAGATTTGCTACTCATGCAACAAAGAAAAAACAACAACCTCTGTTTCTTAGCTGGCACAGATCACTGTAAGGGGAAGCGCTGAGGATTGTGGAAGGCAGCTTAAAGCCACAGTGGAAATGGACATTAAGCCGCCGCTCCGTGATCCTCAGCGCTGCCTCCCACTGAAATTAATAGGAGGAAGAAATTTCAGCACCATTCATTCCTATGAGTGAATAAAATGTGCGGACAACATTCAGTATGTTGTCCGCAAAAATATGAAGCTTGCACTACTATTGTCCGCAGCCCCATTCAAGACAATGGATCCGCAAATTGCGGAAGACATACACGGTTCCGTTATTTTCGGACCACAAAACGGAAAAGCATTACACACGGTCGAGTGAATGTACCATTAAAGATATTCTAATACTGCTTTATTATCAAGTATGCACAGCCCTGAACTGGAAGTTATTGTACTACTGTTTTGTTACTAAAGAATATGGATGTCTTTTGATTTCATTGTTCATTTCCTTCCTAAATGCAAGATTTAGAAACTTTTTTGCAGACCCATTGACTTAAAAAAAGACAGAACATGCCCTATACTTGGTTGCAAGTCCCACAGAAGTCAATGGGTCAGAAAAAATAAAAAATAAAGACTCAACACAGACATTATCTTGATGGGCCTAAGGCATCATGCATACGACCGTATCTTGTATCCAAATAAGTCATCCGTGTGCTGTTCAAATCTGTGTGTCTACTATGCAAATTATTATAGTAATTTCTAGCAATGCAAGTGAGAAAAATGCAGATTGTACACGGAAGGTGTCCTTATTTTGCAGATTTGTAGATTGCAGACCGCAATATTGTCATATGCATGTTGCCTTAGAGATAGTGACAGGTGGTTGAATACAGAGGATGTGTGTGGAGGGAGTGAAGAACGTCCAAAGAGGAGCAGCACACAGACTGTAGAGAGGGAGAACAGCACTTACAAGGCAGTTTGCAAGGTAAAGACAGCAGAATCCTGGACACACAGATCCAGTATATATTACTGGGAGGGCTACCCTTACATGGAGAAAAATTCTGAAACTGTATATTAGGCCTCATGCACACGAACGTATTTTCTTTCTGTGTCCGTTCCGTTTTTTTTGCGGACCATATGCGGAACCATTCATGGGTCTGCAAAAAAACGGAAGGTACTCCGTGTGCATTCCGTTTCTGTATGTCCGTTCCGCAAAAAAAGAATAGAGCATGTCCTATTTTTTTCTAGTTTGCGGGACAAGGATAGGCATTATTACAATGGATCCACAAAAATAACGGACGCCATGCGGAACGTCATCCCTTTTTTTTGCAGATCAGCAATTTGCGGACCGCTAAACACATACGGTCGTGTGCATGAGGCCTTAAGGGTCTAAAAAGAAAGAAGGAATGGAGATTGCAGCCTGCAACTATGTATATTATTTAAAGGGGTATTCCCATCACGCTATTTCATACTTACCTGCTCCCGGCGCGCCGTTCACTTCCTGGTTTCGGAGGGGGGCGGGCTCCATCTTGATTGACGTCTTCTCCTGGCCGCGCGTTGGACTGAACGCGCACGTCGCTGCGCATGCGCCTTGGTGACTTCTTCCTGGCAAGTATACTATACTGGCCAGGAAGAAGTCACCATAGCGCATGCGCGGCGTCGGCTTTCAGGACTGCCGACGGCCCAGCCGGGAGAAAAGAATAAGTCGTCTGCGCAAGCGCGGCGACCGCGATTCGGGAGGAGAGCGGTGGCCGTAACCAGGGGAGACGAAGACAACAGTCAGGTAAGTATATCTTCCTTTTCTTCTAAGGGGTGGGAATTAGTTAATTAAATATATTTAGAAAAATGATCACTGTTAAATTATTAACAGATTTAACCCCTTAAGGACTCCGCCCTATTTCACCTTAAGGACCCGGCCATTTTTTCAAAATCTGACCAGTGTCACTTTATGTGGCGATAACTTTAAAACGCTTTTTCTTATCCAGGCCATTCTGAGATTGTTTTTTCGTCACATATTGTACTTCATGACAGTGGTAAAATGAAGTCAAAAAATTTCATTTATAAAAAAATACCAAAAATGTTGAAAAATTTGCAATTTTCCAAGTTTCAATTTCTCTACTTTTATAATGCATAGTAATACCGCCAAAAAAAGTCATTGATTCACATTCCTCATATGTCTACTTCATGTAAATGCCATTTAATTTTTTGGGGACATTACAATGCTTAGAAGTTTAGAAGCAAATCTTGAAATTTTTCTAAAATTTTCAAAAACTTACTTTTTAGGCACCAGTTCAGGTCTGAAGTCACTTTGTGAGGATTACATAATAGTAACCACCCAAAAATGACCCCATTCTAGAAACTACACCCCTCAAGGTATTCAAAAATGATTTTACAAACGTCATTAACCCTTTAGGTTTTCCCACAAGAGTTAATGGCAAATGGAGATAAAATTTCAGAATTTAGATTTTTGGAAAATTTTCCATTTTAATCCATTTTTTCCAGTAACAAAGCAAGGGTTAACAGCCAAACAAAACTTAATATTTATTCCCCCAATTCTTTAGTTTGCACGAACACCCAATATGTGGTCGTAAACTGCTGTATGGCCAAACTGCAGGGCGCAGAAGGAAAGGAACGCCATATGGTTTTTGGAAGGCAGATTTTGCTGGACTGGTTTTTTGACACCATGTCCCATTTGAAGCCCCCCGATGCACCCCTAGAGTAGAAACTCCATAAAAGTGACTCCATCTAAGAAACTACACCCCTCAAGGTATTCAAAACCAGTTTTAAAAACTTTGTTAACCCTTTAGGTGTTCCACAAGAGTCATTGGCAAATGGAGATGAAATTTCAGAATTTCTATTTTTTTTGTTACCATGTCTCACAAGAGAATCAGGGCAATAAATATTGAGTTTTGTTTGGCTGTTAACCCTTGCTTTGTTACTAAAAAATGGATGAAAATGGAAAATTAGCAAAAAAAAAATAGCTGTTTTGGGACCATTTTTATTTTTTGTTATTTACATCGTTGAACTGACAGGTTAGATTGTGTGCCATTTCTATAGAGCAGGTTGTTACAGACACGACAATACCAAATATGATTACTTTTTGGGGGTTTTTGTTTCGTTTTTACATAATAAAGCATTTTTGAAAAAAATTATTTTTTAGAGTCTTCACATTCTAAAAGCCATAGTTTTTATTTATTTTTTGGGCGATTGTCTTATGTAGGGGCTAATTTTTTGCGGGATGAGATGGCGATTTGATTGGCACTATCTTGGGGTGCATATGACATTTTGGTCGATTGCTATTACACTTTTTGTGATGTAAGGTGACAAAAATGGCTTTTGACAATGTATATATTTTTTTTGCTGTGTTCAGCTGAGGGGTGAGATCAGGTGTTATTTTTATAGAGCAGGTTGTGACGGACGCGGCGATACCCAATATGTATACTTTTTATTTATTTATAAGTTTTACACAATAATATTTTTTGAAACAAAAAAAAATAATTTTAGTGTCTCCATAGTTTGAGAGCCATATATATATTTTTTTTAGGCGATTGTCCTATGTAGGGGTTCATTTTTTGCGGGATGAGATGGCGGTTCGATTGGTACTATCTTGAGGTGCATATGAGTTTTTGATCGCTTGCTATTACACTTTTTGTGATGTAAGGTGACAAAAAAAATGGCTTTTGACAACGTTTTTATTTTTTATGTTTACGGCGTTCATCTGAGGGGTTAGGTCATGTTATATATTTATGGAGCAGGTCCATACAGACGCGGCGATACGATATATGTATACTTTTTTATTTTTTTATTTTGGTTTTACACAATAATATGCTTTTTAAAACAAAAAAAAAAAACATGTTTTAGTGTCTCCATAGTCTGAGAGCCATATATTTTTAGTTTTTAGGCAATTGTCTGAAGTTGGGTATAATTTTTGCGGGATGAGGTGACGGTTAGACTGGTACTATTTGGGGGGGTCATATGACTTTTTGATCGCTTGCTATTACACTTTTTGTGATGTAAGGTGACAAAAAAAGGCTTTTTGACAAAGTTTTTATTTAAATTTTTTTTACTTGAGGGGTTAGGTCATGTGATATTTTTATAGAGCAGATTCTTACGGACGTGGAGATAACCAATATATCTACTTTTTATTTTATTTTTTTTACATTTAACACTAAAAAGCATTTTTGAAACAAAAAAATCATGTTTTAGTCTGAGAGGAATATTTTTTTATTTTTTTTTGGCCAATTGTTTTAGGTAGGGGCTCATTTTTTGCAGGATGAGATGGCGGTTTGATTGGTACTATTTTGGGAGGCATACGCCTTTTTGATCGCTTTGTAGTACTTTTAGTGATGCAAGGAGCCAAAAAATGGCTTATTTACACAATTTTTTTTTTATGGCGTTCACCTGAGGAGTTCAGTCATGTGATATTTTTATAGAGCAGGTTTTTACGGACGCGGCGATACATAATATGTGTAGTGTATTTTATTTTTTTTAATTTTTATTCAGTGATATTTTTCTTTGACCCAGACCCACTTGGTTCTTGTAGATCCAGTGGATCTGGTGTCTGTATAATACAGTACAGTACACTATAAAGTGCACTGTGCTGTATTTTTTACTTTCAGCACCATGGAGAGCAGGACGCTTTTGAAAGCGTCCTGCTTCCATGGCAACCATCACCCGCTGCCATAAGAGAGCAGCGGGTGATGGATGGGGAGGGAGTGGGGCTGCAAAGTCGGTTGGCTGCAAAGGCACAGAAGCCCCCGGATGGGAGGGAGCTCCCTCCCTGTTAACCCTTCCATACTGCGGTCCGTATGGACCGTGGTATGGAAGGGGTTAAACGGCTGGCATCTGCTCAAGCACAGATGCCAGCCGTTTCTATCAGAGTGTCAGCAAGATCCACTAGCCACCAATTATGTTAGAGAGGAGGCGGGTGGCGATCCCGCCTGTCGCACTGCCCGCAACCATCCCCCCTGCACACCCGCAGCCACAATATAATTGGGGCTGCAGGGTGGGTGAAAATTTAACACTTTGGGGGCATTTAGTCTCTGTGACCGCGGGGATCAGAGATCGCACAAAGCGCTGCAAACCACAGGTCTGAATTGACCTGCGGTTTGCAGCGATCGCCGATACGGGGGGGGGGTCATAGGACCCCCCTGGGCATTGTAACAAGGTACATGCTGAATGATTTCAGCAGGCACCTTGTTCCGATCACTGCTGGCTGAGCAGCAGTGATCGAAACTACTCATGACGTACCGGTGTGAATGGAAAATGATCCGCTCAGGTTGCATCAGTTTGCCTCCGTTCAGTCACCTGACGAAGCGGAGCCAAACGGATCCGTCCTGATACACAGTGTAAGTCAAAGGGGACGGATCCGTTTTCTCTGACACAATCTGGCACAATAGAAAACAGATCGGTCCCCCATTAACTTTCAATGGTGTTCAAGACGGATCCGTCATGGCTATAGAAGACATAATACAACCGGATCCGTTCATGAGGGATGCATGCGGTTGTATTATTGTAACGGAAGCGTTTTTGCAGATCCATGATAGATCCGCAAAAACGCTAGTGTAAAAGTAGACTAAGTCTTGCACAAAAATGGGAGCCAAGTTGTGCATGATGCGATTTTCTTTCTCTATGCAGGGTAATTACACAAGTGAATTGGCTCATTCACCATAATGGTTCAGTATTCAGTCCGTGTGCTACACAGATGTGAACAATGCTTATCTGAATGAGCCATAAGGTAACCACTAAAATCATAAAAATAATTGCCCATAGACCCCTACCTGACACAGCTATTTTCCATTTTTTTTTTATTGCAAGGCGATCTATATTTTTACTGATACCATTTTGGGGTATGTATTTATTTTTTTAATCATTTTTTGTAAATTTTTATTTGTAAAATGGGGAATTAATTCTTTGGGTGCTCCCGGTTAAAAGTTTGTGACTGAAGTTGTAAATGAGCAGGCACCTCTTGGCTATGGTGCTTGATGAGCTCCTCGGGATGTTGGAAAGGGTTTAAATGCTTTAATCATAGTGATAACCACTAGAAAAACATTTCAAACCTTTAAAGAGTAACTAAACTTTTATATAAACTTTAAATATGTTGTCCCTAATAAAACTTCTCTAAATTTCTAATATACTTTATAAATTAATTTTCTAGTTTTACTACACTTTTCCCTGCCAAAAGCGCACCATTCCCTGGTACACTTAGAACTCTGTACACCGCTGACAGCCGCAGGGAGGGGAATGGGGCCGCAGCAGCGCAGGGAGTATGGGCAGGAGCGCATATTGCTGCTCCTTCCCCTGCTCCCTGGACTATTACTAACTCTTAGCATAGCAAACGTGTACTAGTCTGTACTCATGTACTATGCCAGGATTAGCTAAGCGGTCCGGCCACCACCAAGCCGGCTCCCCTCAGAAGTGAATTTGAATCTTTGTGATATCGAAAAACCCCTTTAAGGCCTCTTTCACACTTGCGTTCTGAGGATCCGGCGGGCACTTCCGTCCCGCCGGATCCGTCAGAACGCAAGTCGCCTGAAAGCATTAGAAGACTGATCAGTCTTCGAAATGCTTTGAGGTTACCATGGCAGCCAGGACGCTATTAAAGTCCTGGTTGCCATAGTAGTAGTGGGGAGCAGTATACTTACAGTCCGTGCGGCTCCCGGGGCGCTCCAGAATGACGTCAGAGCGCCCCATGCGCATGGATCACGTGATCCATGGGCGTGGGGCGCCCTGACGCCACTCTGGAGCGCCCGGGAGCCGCACCGACTGTAAGTATACTGCTCCCCCGCTCCCCACTACACTTTACCATGGCAACCAGGACTTTAGCGTCCTGGCTGCCATGGTAACCATTCAGAAAAAGTTAAATGTCGGATCTGGCAATGCGCCAATCCAAATACAAACTATACTTTCTAAGTCTATAGTCCCTAGACATCCTCAGGATAGGTCATCAATATCTGATCGGTGTGGTTTTGACTCAACACCCCGGCGATCAGCTGTTTGAAGAGGCCTCCTCAAACAGCTGATTGGTGGTGGTGGTGCTGGACCCCACGATCAGGTATTGACAACCTATTCTAAGCATAGGTTATGAATATTGTACTCCCAGAAAACCCCTTTAAAGCTCTTCCAGTTTTCATCTGTATTATTGTGTGACAATAGCTGCTCCCAGTCTATGCCTTGAAGTGCTGCCCTCAACCCGAAATAGTTGGCCTTTTTAAAATTTTGGCCAGTTTCAAATGAGGGTATTCAGTTCAGGAAACAAGCTCCGTGTGAGAGCAGTATTTCTCAGGATGAACACTGCTCCTGGGACACGACCTGCCAGAATTATAATGATTTATAATGCTGTGGGTTCCTGCCCAACCTAGGATCTACTGAACTGTACTCACATCATACTGTTAGGACAATTCAGTGCAGCAGTGGGCAGAGTGGACTTCACAGCAATATAATGCTGTCAGTCCGTGTCACAAGAGCCATGTTCAGCCCAGAAAATACTGCTCTCACACGGAGAGTGTTTCACAAACTAAATATGCTTGTGTGAAACTGGTCTAAAAGATTTTGCCTATTGTGAGCACTATTACCAAGTGTTACATGAACAATGACATTCCCAACAAGACTGCATTACCAGTTCCATCAGAGCATCGCTTCTAATAGGATCTTCTACAAACTGGCCTATAAAGTCATCCTACAGCAAGCTGAGGAATGTTCTACCCTTCGCGGATGAAGCAGAACCAGGACCCCAATAAATATCAGGGATGTTAAAATCTCCCATTATGACTACTGTACCCGCCTTATAGACTGCTCTGTTTTCTTAGGCTACTTTCACACTTGGGTTATTCTTTTCCGGCATAGAGTTCCGTCATAAGGAACTGATCAGGCATATTCCCATGCAATCTGAATGGATAGAAATCCGTTCAGTTTGCATCAGTATGCCTTCTGTTCAGTCACTGTAAGGCATTTTGGCCGGACATAATACCGCAGCATGCGGAGGTATTACGTCCGTCCAAAATGCCTGATCAGTCGCCGGAATGCCGGATCCGGCCTTAATTTACATTAACTTGTATTAGTGCCGGATCCGGCATTGCGAAACAACTGAAGGACGGATCCGTCTATCCGCATGACAAGCAGAGGGATGGATCTGTTCTTGCAATGCACTTGTTGACGGATCCGTCTACAAATGCTGTCAGTTGTGACACTAAACGGCCGATCCGGCAGGCAGCTCCGACGACGGAACTGCCTGCCGGATCACACAAACGCAAGTGTGAAAGTACCCTTATACAGCTGCCTTATCTCCTCAGTGATGTTAGGGGAGGGGTCGTCTATAGATTTCACCAATACTATTTTTTCAGTGTTTGTTCCCCTTTGTAATTCTACCTATAAGTTTCAGCATCCTTACCCACAACTGCTTCTTTTCCATTTGCTTTCACATCATTCCTCCCATACACACCCCACCACCTTTTCTATTTGCCCTGTCTTTCCCAAAAGTGTAGAACCCTGAAGATTAACAACCCAGTCATGTGAAGAGTCCAACCAAGTCTCTGCGTTTCTCCAGGGCAATGGACTCAAGCTTCACTATTTTGTTTGCTAAATGTGAACATACATTCTACTATTTCATTTTCCACATTTAGTTTCTGGAATCTGAATTCCTGAGGACTTGTTGGCACATTGGTTTTCAGTGTTGGTTTGTAACATGCAGATCTCCCCACCCACTGACCTAAAAACCCTCCATAATCCATTTCTCCACCCACCAATATATTCTGACCCCTCTACCATTTCAGTTTTCTGCCTTAGCCTCTCCCCTGCTAAAATTCTCTCCCCCAGCACAGCAGACCCCTTCCATTCAGGTACATTATCTGCCGAATACAGTATGTATCCCAATGAAAAGTCTCCCCAGAGATCTAAGAACCCAAACCCTTATGACTTAAGCCATGCTCGGAGAGGATCTCGGCACACAGTCTGTACAAGTATCGATTATCAGAATTGTAAGTGCAAATACGGCTGCGTCTAGTGGTTTTCCTAATAAGTCACTTGCGACCTGTGACTATCTATCCTATTGCAGACTGCAAGATTTTATACATTTCTTCATCCCAGTTATAGGCTGCTTTTGCCAAATTAGTGACCAAGTTAGAAATCATTAACAAGCAGCGATTGACAATTTAGAGGTTCACTGGCGTTCAAAAGTTGTTCAATTACACAAAACAATCACTAAATATTTTTCGCTCTTTGCTAATAACTGCGTACGTTACTCATTCGTCCCTACAACATTTACATGCCAAATACTGACAGATTTATGATTAGATGAGGGGATTTGGTGGCAACTAACGATCAGGCAGATTTGTCAGATCTACAAAAAAGCTACTATAAATTCTGAGAATTTAAGCAATAATCTCTCTATCTAATAGACCCCTGAAAGTAGTAGAACGGTAATTAAGACTTGAAGAACCTGTTACTGAGTTGGATTATGATACTGTTTTTTGGCAGCAGTAAAGAGTAGGAGAAATATATTAAGAACACATTTACAGTGTATACTCCGTTAAGGAAGCACTCTGGCGATTTTTCCTTTTATTATCTGTATAGTACTCACCATCAATATATTCGTTGTCTGTGTAATCTCCTCTGTTTTCTTCTGCTCAATGCAACCCCTACTGCAATCCAAGAGGTCAGACTACTTCAGTCTGACCCACCAGCAGGTACTTGAGTTTCTGCACAGACTGGAGCTCGGTATCCCACGACGTGTCTGACATCAGCACTGTTGTACAACTGGCCCTGTCCTGGTCTCCTCCTCCACTCTGCCCTGACGTGTTAAGTGTCTTCTCCTCCTCTCCAGAGGTACCGACAATCACTGCTGTGTGACTCCAACCCCTGGTTTCAGAGTATATTATGGGGTTAACAAGCACAATACAGAGCGTCTGCCATGAAAATTGAAGCTGGTAATCAAGTTATACGTCTTGATTACCATTTTCAATGTCGATGCTACTGTGAGTAGGAAGGTGTAAATAAAAAAAAATCCCTAGAGTGCTTCCTTAAAGGGAACCGGTCATCAACTTCATGCTGCCCATACTAATGGCAGAATAAACTAGAGACAGGTGAGTTGATTTCAGCCGTCTCTCATTTAGAAGTTAAAAGTAAGTGGTTGCCAAGAACCAACATCACAATCATTGCAGACTGGGCCTGGAAAAGAGTCCCGGCCACCTGAGAAGAGTCCTGGTTATTCATGAATTCCTGCTCTCCTGCCCACCTGCTGATGATTGACAGTCTTCTCCCTCCTTTCCCCCTAGTAGAGAACTGCCAGTCATCAGCAGATGGGTCGGGGAGAGCAGGAGATTATAATAACCAGGACTCTTCTCAGGTCGATTTGACTCTTTTTAAAGCCTGGGCTGCAATGATTAGGATGCTGGTTCTCACCAACCACTTATTATATAAAAGTAAGTGGTACACCGCTTAAATCAGCATTTCTGTCACTATTTTATGCTGCCCTCAGTGAGGTCAACATAAAGTTGATGACAAGTTTCCGTTTAATGAACTTTTTTTTTTTTGCCTTTTCAAAGCATGCTTCACACTTACCTTGAGTCCACGGCCAGTTTTAGGTGGGATTTAACATTAAACTTACCTGGCATCAGCTACATCAGCCTTTCCTTCACAAATGGACTGCAACTTTGGATAAGCAATGACCAGGACCAGTGTATCTCCGAAGTCCAAGATAGAGCCTACCATGCAGCTGCACATTTCACCGAAAGTCGCCCTCAGGTAAGTCACCATAAGGTCTCATGCACACAAACTTGTTTTTGTCTGTTTCCGTTCCTTTGCAGTCTATATGTGAAACTATTCATTTCAATGAGACCACAAAAAAACAGAAATGACTGTGTGCATTCCGTCTCCATAGGTCTTACGATTGTCCGTTTTGCGGACTAGAATAAGACTTTTCTGCAGGAGCCAAAAATAAATGGTGGCATGCCCTCGGGCGGAATCTGTGTTTTGCAGATCCAGTTTGCAGACCGCAAAACACTTATGTTCCGCATCTGAGGTGTTATTTCTCTCCAATTTAACTCTGTTCTTCCACAAAACATATGCGTATGGTTTCCATATGCGATCCATTTTTTTGCGGAGCAGAAACGGAAACAGTAACTTATTAATCACCAAACACATGAGCAATATGGGCTGGGCACAGCATTTCTACAATATCGATCCGCAAAATAGGGATGACATACGGATGTGTTCCGTGTGCATTCCGTATTTTTTGCGGATCCATTGACTTGAATGGGGCCTCGGACCGTGATTTGCGGACAATAGGGCATGCACTACTTTTTTTTTGCAGAACAGCCATGCGGACAAACAGAAACGGAATGTACACGGAGTAAGTTCCGTATTTTCTACAGCCCCATTGAAGTGAATGGCAGCACAAGAAACGGAACAGAAGCGAAAAGAAAATACGTTTGTGTGCATGAGGCCTTAGGGTGTGTAAAAATAGCGGCAGCAGAAAGTGAAGGGAAATGTCCAGTCTTTGGTGTACTGCTTTTTTTTTGGGAAACTACTGGAGGTGCTACTGCTTATAGGCAGTAATCAGACACCTTCAAGTGGATATGTTCACATGTAGCAGTTACACTGCAGATCTTCTGCCCATATTTGTGGGCATTAAATCAACAGATTACAGTAGCAGCAAAGTATGAGATTTTAACAAATCTCATCCAAATACTGCAGAGAAAAATCTGTGCAGAAATTGAGACATGGTGCAGATTTTAAATCAGTAGAATGTAAAATTCTTTGAGAATTTTACATTTTCTTAATTCATAGGGTGAAAAGTGCTGCAAATCTGCAACAAAATGCAAACGTAAAATGTGGATTTCGCACAGATTTCACGGCAAGCTCTGCAGCAAATCCGCAACAGATTTTTTTCCCATCCATTTTACGTTACGTGTAGACATCGCCTTATGGGGCACTTCCATGAAATATAGAGGATCCAGCGATGAAATCTGGGGATTCTGACATCCACTTTTACCATTCTGCATGTTCTTCCAGAAAGGCCTTACAAGGTGAAGGATCATGGACATGGCGGAAATGTGAGGACTCCGTTAACGGATGTATTCCACCACAAGCATAGCGCCATAATACAACCACTGGTGACCAAGGATTCGTTTTTTAATGAATTCTATGACCTCGTTGGGCGACTTTGGCCACGTAACATGAACATCACAATGTTGCTCTGCTAAAATCACAACAATCATGAACGTAGTCGTGATGAAATCTAACTGTTTTGTATGACAGACTGTCATGTCTCGATTTATGCCACAATGCAACTACATTCACTATTAGTTGCGAATTAGCAGCGCAAAATTGCAATCTTGATGTCACGCGGACACAGTCCCATGTGGACCTAAGTGTTCGGACAGCTTGTATGGAGCCATAATAGGGCCATGAACCATTACTTTCAAGCAGGGATTTGAATATCAAAAAGATATAAAAGTCCAATGGGTAGAGTTACACCAAAGCTAGAGCAGGTTCTTATAAAGGACACAATACTTCTACACATTCACTACCATGCTGCAAGTGAACCAATGAAGATAGTCAACAAGGAGTGTTTATGAAATATAGATTTTTTTTTTTAGATTTTATTAAAAATAAAAAATAAAACAACCAAAAAGTTGCAAGACGAATGGCTGCATCTGCTTCACAATGTGTTCCCAAGCTCACCGTAGTTCATCGCTCCATCAGGTGTCATTTCTTGTCATCCCGGATCAGCAACATCCGCCGGCGGTGCGTCATCTGTGAGGTCCAGGCCACATCCATTAAGGGTTTTGCTTAGGTCTGATGTCATGCGACAAAGCCAAAACTTCGGAAGTTTTGGTTGGCAGTCAAGTCTTCTGATCCTGCTATTAGCAGTGAAAATGAGGAGTGCCTCATTTATCACATACTAATAATCCATAGTAAGACCTTATTCACACGACCGTATTTTTGGTCTGCGTCCAATCCGCCTTTTTTCCGGATTGCACGCGGACCCATTTATTTCTATAGGACCACAAAAAAATGCAGACAGCACACGGATGTCATTCATGCGCTGTCCACATCCATGTGGCCATGCAGCAAATGATAGATCATGTCCTATTCTTGTCCGTTTTGCGGAGAAGAACAGGCATTTTGAAAATGGAACCTGAAGGGATCCACGCAGCCAGTATCCACATTTTGCAGTTCTGTGGAAGGCAAAACGGATACGGTCGTGTGAATGTCACCTAACAGAGCGGTTCAGCAATGTGATGATATTGATGACCCTCATACTTATGCTATTAATAAGGACAAAAGTCTAAGGTGTGATGGGTTAAGAATCTGTCTGTCAAGTGACTGGAGGGTGGAGGTGGGAGAAACTGAAGAGTAAAGCCTGTATCACACAGCCTGACTGGACAGATGATTGTCGGGCAATCGGCATCAGTATTACACTGCAAGATGATCGCCAACGGACATTCATACGAACGCTCGGTACTGATCATCTGACGAAAAATCGGCAGGTGTAATACAGGCTTAACTATTCTGAAACTTTATAAACTCAACTTCTTAAAATAAAAAATAGTTTTGCTTTTTCCATTTGGTAACCCGTTTCAGTAAGTGCTGGGAATATGACCTGTGGCAACAATTTTTAGCCCTACTTCTAATGCCTGAAAATAGGGTTGGGGGTTAAAGAGCAAATGATGAGCAGCATTACTTAAAGGGAATCTGTCACCAGTATTATGCCTCGGGATACAGTCACACGAAGTGGCTGTGAGACTAGAACCCCACGGCCAAGTAAACTGTGGCGGTATTAAATTAGCTCATTAGAAACACTTTATTCAGCTTTCATCGGTTTTGCAGGTTACTGCACGATCATTAACAATGAATGCTGAATAAACAATCTGTTTCTAATTCGTTAACCGATTACCCGCAAGGTTCAAACTGCTCTACGACTCTACTCATATGTGAGCACAGTGTACCGTATTTTTCGCCCCATAAGATGCAATTTCTTTTCCACCAAAGTGGGGGGAAAACGTCCCTGCGTCTTAATGGGTGAATAATAATGAGCGCTTCTATTATGGAAGCACTCATTAGTACCGAAGGACCGGAAAGTGGTGAAGGTTCTCTACGCACCACTTCCTGGTCCTCGGCTGTGCTGTGGCTGAGCACAGCGTGAGGGCGCTCTGTGACCTCCTGCTGTGCATGTTGGGTCACAGTACAGCTGCGGTAGGAGGAAGAAGATCGCTCTGGAGGTGAGGAGCGGCGGCGTCCAGAGCAAAAGAGGCAAGTGTTTTTATTTTATGTCATCAAACGAGGCATGGGGGCTGATCTGAGGGTCTTATTAACATTGGGGGTCTGATTGCGGCTATGAGCTGAGGTCTTATTAACAATGGGGGTCTGATCTGAGGTCTGATTGAGGGCCTTAGGCCTCATGCACATGACCGTTGTTTGTTCCCACGTCCGTTCCGTTTTTTTCACGGATAGGATGCTTCCCCATTCATTTCAATGGGTCCATCAAAAAATGCGGATGGTCAACCGTTTTTGTTCCGCATCCGTGATCCGTGTTTTCATTCCGTCAAAAAAATAGTGCATGTCCTATTTTTTTTACGTTTGCGGACAAGGATAGGCATTTTTACAATGGATCTGCCATAAAAATCGGATCCGTCAAAAAAAACGGTCCATCATCCGTTTTTTTTGACAGACGCAAAATTTCCAGGAGGAGCGGAAGCGGAGGCAGGCAACGGTCGTGTGCATGTAGCCTTATTAACATTGGGGGTCTGATTGGGGCTGCGAGGTCTAATGAAAAATATTTTTTTATTATTGTCCTCCTCTATAACATATAAGTGCGTCTTATAGGGCGAAAAATATGGCAAGTTACCGACAGAGACCCTACTTTTTTTTTGTGGCCATATTGAGAAGCTCCGGCGGGCCCCTCAGTGCTGGAGTCCGGTCAATGTGAAGCACAAACTCAAGAGTCCACATTTTCATGAGCTCCCAGCTCTCCCCGTCACAGATTTTTCTTCTAGACACACTACAGGAAGAAAGCTGCCCACAAGCGGGGGCAGCACCAGCTCATTAAAGGGTTGGGATAGGGGATAACTAAGCAAATTGGCGGGGAGCTGACTGCTGGGAGTGGTGTACTCAGCTCCCATAGAAAAAGAGTGGACAGGCAGTGCGCGTGCACGACCAGCAGCTCCATTAGAATGGGGGAACGCGACCTTAGGATCAGTGGGGGTCCCAGCGGTCGAACCCTCAGAGATATGCCAGTTATCCCTTATACTGTGAATGAATTTAAAAACTTGGTACAATCCCTTTAACTTTCATTATTTTCTTGGAAGGGGAATAAAAAAAAAAAATGCAATTCTGCCTTTTTTCAACAACATTTTTATAGTAACATGTTGGGGGTACATATGACATTCTTTCTAATCTATTTTTAGGGGACAGGAGGAACATAAAATAGCATTTCTGACACTTAAGGGTAGCAATGTTTTTTGTGGCAATTTATGTTTTTTTGTATTTGCATTTTTTTATTTTTTTTTAACTACCGTGTTTTTCGCCTTATAAGATGCAACAAACTGCGGGGAAAATGTCAGTGCATCTTATGGGGCAAATAAGCATTCATTAGTACAGGAGGACTGGGGAGCAATGAATGCAGTGCTCCCCGGACTCTGTACTCACAGCTTCCCGACATTCCCCGGCCGCTTGCTCTGCTGTGACTGCATACAGCGTAAGGAAAAAGAAGAGAGGGATCCTAGGAGCAGCAGCGGCGTCTGGAGCAGGAGAGGCAAGTCGATTTTTTTTTTTTTTTGAGAATGTGGAGGGGGGTGTCTTATTTAAAATGGGGCTCTTATCCAAGGGTCATTCAAGTTGGGGGTCTTATCTGAGGTCTGAATGGGAGGGCTCGTCTTATTTACATTGGAGCTCTGATCTCATTGCGGGTCATTCACATTGGGGTCCTATTAATAAGGGTGGTCTGATTGGGCCTCTGAGCTGAGGTCTAATGAAAAAAAAAAATGTTTTCTTACTCTCCTCCTCTAAAACCTAGATGTATCTTATTATACGATATGCAGGTTAAATAATGTGATCATTTTATAGTTTGTGTCATTAAAGAGGACCTGTCACCCATTTGTAGGACTGTGTTGTACCATTCCTGTATTATTCCTGCTAGAAGTTTACAAATAAATTGCCAGCAGTCTGCAGTAAAGGTACTGCTGGGTGTTACCAGTAGCTACTGTGTCTGACTGTGAGGGACCCACCTCCAACTGGTAACACCCAGCTGGATCTTTACTGCTAGCAATTCATTCATAAACTTGTAGTAGAAATAACAGAGGAATGACCCAACATAGAGTCATAAGAATAGATTCTCCAGAATTATTATTATTAGATGAGGAATGTAAGTAGTCACTACAGACATGTCAGGAGAAGGGACGTCAGGGAAGTACTTTCTCTATTTTTTTTTCACTTAAACAATTTAAAGGGGTTGTCCCACTTCAGTAAATTGTATTAAGGCCCTATTCACACGTCCGCATCTATTCCGCAATTCTGCGGAATAGATGCGGACCCATTCATTGTAAATGGGGCCGGACGTGATGCGGAGAGCACACTATGTGCTCTCCGCTTCTGCATTTGCAGAGCCGCGGCCCCGAACGTCCGGGTTTCGGCCCCAAAACATCCGGCCACGGCTCCGCAAAAAATAGAGCATGTCCTATTCTTGTCCACAGCCTGCGGACAAGAATAGGCATCTCTATGGGGAGTGCAGGGATGATGTGTTGCGGATCCGTGTGAATGGGGCCTTATCATGTAGATAAAGTTATCACAAGGCACTTACTAATGTATTGTGATTGCCCATATTGCTTCCTTTGCTGTCTGGATTAATTTTTCCATCGCATTATACACAGCTTGTTTCCAAGGTTACAGACCACCCTGCAATCCATCAGCGGTGGTCGTGCTTGCACACTGTAGAAAAAAACGTCGGCCTCTCTAGTGGCCGGACCATGGGAGCACATATAGGCTAGTGCTTTTTCCTATAGTGTGCAAGCACGACCACTACTGATGGATTGCAGGGTGGTCTGTAACCATGGAAACAAGCTGTGTATAATGTGATAGAAAAATGAATCCAGCCAGCAAAGGAGGCAATATGGATAACAACAATACATTGGTAAGTGGCTTGTATTAACTTTCTCTACATGATAAATCCCACTTACTGAAGTGAGACAACCCCATTAATGTGTAAGAAGGGGTTTCTTACAAATATTTTTGTTCTTACATTTTATTTCAGTTCCATTTGGACACTTGATCGCTCACATAATACATTGCAATACTTCTGTACTGCAGTGTATTATGCCTGTCAATGTTAAACTGATTGTTTTTGTGCCCAAGCGATCGGAGAGCTGTAGTTCGGCGCTGGACCTCCCGCCAGTACTGTACTTTTAGGGGTTAAATAAAGTGTTGCTTTATTATATGGGTCATTATGATTGTGGTGACAAAGAATCTGTGTCATCCATATTCCACAGACACTGCTCAGCTGAGCCTCGCCTACCAATAGTCTGAACACGGACCACTGACAGAACACGGATGCCGGTCAGTTAAGGACACAAACAGCTCAAGTCTGTGATTCACTGAAGTGCGAACAAGGCCTTATGCCGCCCTCATATAGGGGAAGCGTACATCTGTTGACAGATTCCCTTTAAGACTATTTGAAATGTTGGTTCACATTTTATTTTAGATTTGGAACTATAATAAAAAAAATAATAAAAAAGTTGGTTATGTAGGTGGCCCTCCCCTATTAGGCAATTATAGTTAGGCTATTGTGTATATTTGCATGCACTTGTGCTGACTTTACACTACACAGTTCTACAGGCTGATCAAAAATAGCTTTCAAATACTGTGAAAATTTAGAAAAAAATAACAAAACTGCACCATGTATAAGGCATGTGGGAATAGGCATCGATAATTTGATGCAATGGTTTTTTTTTTGTGTGCCCTAGGACGATACTCACACTCCACAGATATCACGATCCTTGAGGAAGTGACTTGGTCCTCCGAGATTTGTCCTCCTCCGTAGCACCGAGCCAGTGTGAGATACACCAACAGCTCGCGTCCTTCATCCCTCAGGAGGGCCTTGGAAATCTTCCTCGACTATCACTCCTTTCCAAGTCTCCACGTGCTGGTGGTGCTGCTTCACAGAAGGCAGATTTCCGAAACTTTTTTTTTTTTAAATAACCTCCCACCCACCCCAACAAAAACATTGAGAGAGAAATTCTTCTAAACTGCTGCAAAGAATTGTCGATGTGTAATCCATTGCATCAGGATTACCTTTTTTCAAAAGTCCATCTGAAAAAAGGAAATCTGAAATCAAGTTGCTTAGTACCGACATCCACCAATTGTCCTTTGCAGTAGCTTTGAGGAATCTCTGACACTGAATGTAAAGGGTTAATTTAATTTTCAAGTAGTTTTGTTGGCATGGATGTAAAAAGCAATATTCTGCCTGGAGAAGGAGCTCCTAAAATTCAACAAAACAAGACCCGACGACCCTGATATAAAAGGGTTGTAACAGTTAGGGTGTAATTTCATATAGCATTTTTTAAATTTAAAAACACAGAACTGTGTCTGCGTTTCATGAAAACGCACATGTGTTTTGCATTTCAGGTCCTCATGCACACAACTGCATCAGTTTTGCAAGTCACGGATTCTAAAAATACGGATATTGTCCATGTGCCGTCCGCCTGACCCGCATTTTACAGACCAGAATAGGACATGTTCTATAATTTCTTTAACAGAAATAAGGATGTGGACAGAACACAGATGTCACATCCGCATGTCCGTTCCCCAAATTATAGAACATGTCCTATTCTGGTACATTAAACAAGCACCACAGACGGATCCTCAAAATAATGCAGAGGGAATCCGTATTTTGCAAGCCCGTGATATGCGGAACACAAAACGGATACGGTCAAATGCATGAGGCCTTGGAATTATTGGAAAAAAAAGATGTAGGCTTCCAAGAAACACACCAGTTTTTTTTAAATGCATTACAAAAAAATACTACATGTAATAGCACCCTTATTAAGCATTGCAGCTCAATATACTTCTGTAAGTGGTTCTACAGTCCTCACTGTTCTGCTTTAATATCAGACTACATTCACACATCAATTTACTGCATGCATTTTATTTTTAATATGAATTAGAGCCAAAAGAGAAATAAATCTTTCATCTTAAAATTCTAGTCTATGGGTATGCCAGAAATGTAACCTAATAATACCCCTCAGAAAGATTAACGCGTGCCTCCAGTTTTCATAAATGAACTTAGTACAGGTGAATATAAGAAACTTTGTAATATATCTCATTAAGGCTACCTTAACATCTCCTGTGTGAATTCCGGCAGGCTGGTCCGGCAGATAACAACTTCCCGGAGTTCACTGGGGTCCGGCGGAGATCCGTACAGTGTTCTGGCACTTCCAGGTCCGCACTTCCGTTTTGCAAAAAAATTGAACATGTCCTATTCTTGTCCGCAATTGCGGACAAGAATATACATTTTCTATGAGATTGCCGGTGATGTGCAGTCCACAAAATGCGGAACGCACATTGCCGGTGTCCGTGTTTTGTGGATCCGCAAAACACACACGGACATCTGAATGCCGCCTTATCGCTATTAGCTCCCATCTGTTTTCAGCCTCAAACACACACACGTGTATGGAGAGGGGAGGCTGCTGACAGCTAGTAAGTGATTCATCACCTCGCACTGTTAGATGCTTATCTTACTAGATATCAGAACAAAAAGTGCTAGGTGTCATAGAGCTAAGAAACTGCAGTTTGTGTGTCTCTCATCCAGAAGTATCCTTCCCCTCCACCATAGAGTTCAATGTTAAAAGCAGGGGGAAAAGCAAAGCAGCCTGGTAAAGAAAAAAATAAGTCCTCTATTTACTTTTAATAAGATGTATTATAAAGTTTCTTATATTCACATGCACTATTCATCTTTTAAAAGTTGTTTATAATTGGAGGTACTCTTTAAAGGGAACCTGTCATCAACTTTATGCTGAACTCACCAAGGACAGCATAGAGTAGTGACAGAAATGCTGATTTCAGCGGTGTGTCAACCATGAGCTAAAAGTAAGTGGTTGCTGAAAACCAGCATCATAATCATTGCAGCCCAGGCCTTGAAAAGAGTCATGGTTATTCATAATCTCCTGCTCTCCCAGCTCATCTGCTGATGATTGACAGTCTTCTCCCTCCTTTTCCCCCTAGTAGAGAACTGCCAATCATCAGCAGATGGGTCGGGGAGAGCAGGAGATTATAATAACCAGGACTCTTCGCAGGTAGATTTGACTCTTTTCAAGACCTGGGCTGCAATGATTATGATGCTGGTTTTTGTCAGCCACTTTTAACTTTTAAATGATAGCCCGCTGAAAGCAACTCACCTGTCTCTGCTTTCTTCTGCCGTTAGTATGGACAGCGATATACACACAAGAGTGGCAAAATAGCCACAAAAAATCCTGTTTCTGGCTTAAAAAGTAACTTTTATTTCAATTTTAATTTAAAAAAAATAAAATAAAAATGACATACCAACAATGATTGACTATATAGTAAAATAAAACCCTGACCCAAGGTATATATTGCTTCAAATCTTTTTGTATTGCACTTGGCACATACTGAGATCACACCGTCATGTGTTTCACTCCACACTACCAGGGTTTATGTTCCCTGCCTGTATCTGGGTGTGTTTTAAACACCACACACACCCAGCGTGTGGCGCTTGCTTGTAGTAGCTGAGTGTGTCTACATTTGTATCTGACTATCGCAAACACAGTCACTTTTTTTTTAAATTAAAATTGAAATAAAAGTTACTTTTTAAGCCAGAAACAGGATTTTTTGTGGCTATTTTGCCACTCTTGTGTGTAATAATTTAGAGTTAATCCTGGGCTATACTGGGTCACCTGGTGAACATGACAGCGATATACATTACATCTATGCTTGCTAAACCATTTAATGTGTACGTGGCCCCCTGACTCTTATGACGACTGGGTGTATCGTGACTTTCAGGAGATAACCCATTGCCAGAAGTGTCTGGCCTCTGGCTTTCTTCCCTCTCCCCATTCACTGCATATGCTTGAGCATGCACATGTATGAGAGGATTAGGAGAGACTCTCTGAAAAAGCATCAGGGCCCAGCAGTCAGATCCCTGCCCGACGTCCCCGATCCTGTGGATAAGTTGTTGCATCCCTTTTAGCAAGAGCTTTTCACTTTCTAACATAAGTTCCAAGTTTGCACCATAACTCACATTTATTCATACAAAGCAAACATAGCATTTTCACGAGGCATCGGCTGCTGACTAATAATCTTATGTACACATAACATCTGTGGGGTAATGTCCGTAGTCCGTCTGCTTCCAACTACCTATTACTCAAAATGCAAGCTATGGAAAATACAACTGAAGAATTATCTTACATCCTGCCCCTCCTACATGATCGTTAAAGCAATTTCAATTCCAACAGAGAAAATTTGGTGAAGTCCTATCAAAATGACATTCGAAAAAAACGATTTTCATAACTAACTCAACACGTGCTATAGGCTAATCTACAATAAACTGCGCTGGAAAAAAAAACTCCTTGCTTATTTCACTTTGTACAAATTCCAGGATTTGTCACAGAACAAAAAAATAAAAAATATATCCAATAGTAACAAAACTGGAATCGAATACAACCCCCAATGTTGGAAAATAGGCAATTACCAAAGGCAAAGACTTACCAAAGAAACTGCACCAGAACTCAAATTAAACTGAGGAACACCTGCTTAAAGCCCACTTCTTTCTTGTTAAGGGTATTTATGGCAGATTCAGCTTCGGCGTAACTTGGCATGCGCACTGTGGCGATGCCTCTTTCAATATTTTTCAGATTCACAGAGCTCACTTTGTAGTCATGGAAAAAGTCTAGAATCTCGGCAGCAGTGACAGAAGCGGGCAGGTTCCTAACAAACAGTAGTGTGACGTCACTTTTCTTTGTGGCTTCGGCCTCGCAGGGCATTTCCTCGACGCATCCATTTGCATCATCGAGATTTTCCTCTGTAGGATCGTTCTGAACCATAGGGTCTTGCTGTACGGAATCCAATTCTGGAGTGGCTTCCGGTTCTTTATCCGAAGGTGGCGCAGTTTCCGATTCAGAGTGAACAGCTACTTCACTGGAGTCCGGCGCCAGGGACTCGCCGTTGGTTTGCTCCGGTGGTGCATCCGCAACGGTAACCAAATTGGGTAATGCATCTGAAGTGAAATCAGGAACATCATCTGCTTCGGTGACTATGGCGTCATCCGCTTGATTAACCGTCTGTAACGCCTTCATTTGTTCCTCGGTAATGCGGCTCAAGAGGATTTTAATCCCTAGATACGTTTGCTTATTTTGTTTTTCAGCTTTGGATGCCTCTTTTTCATCGGCAAAGTTCACCAATACTTCCCCAAGCCCGACACCTTTACTGTCAAGTAACAGAGTAATGTCATCCTCTTTCACAGTTTGCTCAGTAAAGAATTTCTGAACGTCAGCTTTGGTGACGTCAAATGCAAAATTTCGCAGATATAAATATTTCTGTTCTTTAGAGGACCGACTTGGAGACTTTTTCCTATCTGAGCGATCTTTACAAACTCTGGATTTCATACGATCGATCAGTCCCAGCATAGCCTTTTTGGAGATGGGTAATATATTCAGACTGTGGCCCTTGAAGGTTTCCTTGTTTAGGCTGAGCGCTCTTCTATAATCCTTTTCGGTAGTGAACATAGCAAAACCTTCTCTTGTCCTTTTACCTTCTTTGTCAACTAGGAAGTTAATCTGAGAGTCTTTCATGTCAAGATCAAAAAAGAACCTCTTGATATCTTTTTTCTCAGCTCTGTAACTCAAATTAATTATATGCACAAAGTATTCACGCACATAAGGGGATCCACGTCGTCGTCTTCTATCTACTGGTGATCTGGATCTGGATCTGGACCTGGTCCTGGTCCGTCGCCTTGCATAGCTAGAGAAACGTGGAGGAGGAGACCGTTGCCTCTTTGCAGGCTTTTCTCCACCATGTTTGGCCCATTCAAGCTCACTAGAAAGCTTGATTGTCACTGGTGAACCACAAAGGGGCAGATTGTGGAGTTTCAGCCCTTCAGCAGCATCAGTGCTTCTTCCAAACTTGACAATGGCATTTCCATTTCTAACTCCATTTATAAATTTCAAAAACAAGACATCTTCCACAAGGAGTCCTCTAAAAAACTCTCGTAATTCCACTTTTGTGACTTTGATTGGCATCCCATGAATGTATATATATGAAAATGTTGGTCTCCCAAGACCTCTTGAATTAACATCTGGATGATTTGAAGCACCCAATGATGGCTTTAGACCTATTTGGTACAGCTCCAACGCACGTCTCATTTCCTCTTCATTGCTGTACGTGAGGCGGACATATGAATCCTTAAGAGGACGGCCCGACAGGCCCAAGGCGTACCGAGCATCTTCGTAAGTTGCAAATACAATATAAGCCTCACCGTATTTTCCACCGGTGATGTACACGCCTCCTCTGGGAATATTCAATCCGCAAAAGAACTGCCGAATGTCAAAAGAATCTGCTACAGCAGAAAGACCCTGTAGCCGGATGATTAGTGACATTTTCGGGTCAAAAGAAATTATACCTGTAGATAGGAAAAAAGTGTTATGTCTAAGTTTCTTGCAATAAGAACAAAAAAAAAAACATGCCTCAATGAAATCCTGTTGAGAAAAAAACTAATTAAAACCAATACATATTTCAAAAGGTACAAACGATAGGCCAAGCAATATACTTGATCAGCTCCCAATCTGAGTTTACACATCGCAGGTTTGGTACAATATGACCAGAATTGATAGCTTGGCCAAGGCAAAATGATAAAAAAAAACTGCAACATGTAAAAAGAATCTGGTACAGAATAATAATACACCAGAACTCACAGCATGTAGTTGTATACAGTTTTGCTGCTGAACTGGGGTATTCCCATCTCAGACATTGGCGGGTGCCACCAATGTCAGATAGGACCAAGTCCCAGAGGTGAGACTCGCACCTACTTCCAAAATGGGCCCTCCTAAGTGAAGTAATTTCGGGAGTTTCAGAAATAGCCAAGAGCTGGATCAACTACTATAACTCCCATAGCAGTGAATGGAGGTACCTGCACATGCACGGCCTCCTCTCCTTTCAAGACTAAGGGACTGCTTGATATAGCTGATTCAGCGCTTGTAGGTTTTTGGAACTCCCACAGCGGTGAATGGAGGGTGCCAGCACTTGCACAGTGCACGCTCCTTCTCCTTTCTGGTGATAGGAGTGGGTCCAAGAGGTCCATGTCACGGGAGCAGCGTTCAGTAAGGAAATACTGCTGACACACGGGGCATATTTCCCACAATGAACACGATAGCGTGAAATTGCCCTAAAAGGGTTTCTGGGATTTCAATATCGATGGTCTATTCAGCAGAGGCCATCAATATCTGAACGGAAGGGGTCCGACACCCCACCGATCAGCTGTTCTGCAGCAGCTCCAGATCTATACACCTCTGACTGCTGAGATGTGGACAGAGCTGGTAACTGCAGTGATTGGGACTACAGCTGCAGTTACAAGCTCTGTCCACAAAACAACGGACTCAGTTTTGGCACTGGAGCAATTGCAGAACAGCTGATTGACAGGAGTGCGGGATGTTGGACCCACGATGATCAGATATTGATAGCCTATTTCGAGGACAGGCCATCAATTTTTAAATCTCAGAAAACCCCTACACCTTATACAGCTGTCAGCTAAATGTGCGTTTGACCAACAGCTATTTCTCACCATACAAATGCAAGCTCAGCCAAGCATGCATCTATTTTCAATGGACACACTGGATTGAGCAGCTGCCAGATACCTCTTTCAATGGGCATTAATTCCGGATCCGTCCTTGCGGCTTGTCTTCAGGATTTGCTACGGCCAAAAAACGTGTCAGTACTGAACTGAAGACATCCTGATGCATCCTGGACGGATTTCTCTCCATTCAGAATGCATTGGGATAGTCCTGATCAGTATCTTTCCGTCTTAGAGCCCCAAAGACGGAACTCTAGGACTGAAAGGAAAAACGCAGACGTGAAAGGGGCCTTACGCTACATGCACACAACCGTATGTGTTTTGCGGTCCGCAAAAAAAAAAAAAAAAACGGATGACATATATATGCCATCCATTTTTTTTTTTTTGCAGATCCACAAGAATAGGACACATTATATATTCTTTTTGCGGGGCTACGGAACGGACATACGGATAGCACACGGTGTGCTGTCCGCATTTTTTTGGGACCCATTGTAATGAACAGGTCTGCATCCTATCCGCCAAAAAAAAAACGGAACGGACACGGAAAACAAAATATGTTCATGTGCATGAGACCTTACTAAGAAATCTCAGATGTAGCTGGACCTTTCAGACCAATTTATGTGATTTATTTCCTAGTCCAGAGTTCTGCAACTTCCAGTACTCCAGCTGTTGTGAAACTACAACTCCCAGCATGCACACCTGCTTGGCTGTTCTCTAAAGTGAATGGAGCATGCTGAGAGTTGGAGTTTCACAACAGATTTAATGTGAAGGAGGTTGCTGACCACAATCCTACTCACGTCAGTACAATAAGGATCAGGAATTGCTAACTTAGGGCCCATTTACAAGGGCAGATTATCTGATCATTAGAATGAACGTACGGATATGAGAACACGTTCAAAATAACTGCCCCATGTAAATGCTGATCGTCCAGCATGCGAGGAGAGCTACTTTCACATTAGAGTTTTTTTGCGGATCGGTCAAGGTTCTGCAAAAACTCTTCAGTTACAATAATACTACCGCATGCATCCGTCATGAACGGACCCGGTTGTATTATGTCTTCTACAGCCATGACGGATCCGTCATGAACACCACTGAAAGTCGGATCAGTTTTATATTGTGTCAGAGAAAACGGATTCGTCCCCATTGACTTACAGTGTGTGCCAGGATGAATCCCTCTTGCTGCGATAGAATCGCCAAAAAAACCAAACAAACACGGAACGGAATCCATTTTGGTGCATTCCGTTTAGTTCAGTTTTGTCCCTATTGACAATCAATGGGGACAAAACTGATGTGTTTCCTTCCGCTATTGAGCTCCTATCAGGGCTGTGGAGTCGGAGGCAATTTTGGGTACCTGGAGTCGGAGTCGGCAAAAAATGGACCGACTCCGACTAGATTTTAATTGGAATTAAAAAAAATTGGAATAAAAAAAAAAGCAAGTTTAAATGTCCCAATTCAGATAAAGTTATAATTAATTACTTCTCTACTGTAAGAATAAAGGCCAATGCATGCAGTGCGTCACGTTACCGCTAAACAAAGACGTTAAGTGACCGTGAAGAAGCACGCTTTTCATATGCTTTACTATGCAGTTAAAGGGACACTGACAGGCTGATATATCTGCTGGTATTCATCAGAGGATTAGGAATACAACTAGACGACTGTTACCCCCAGTTGAGGTTTACTTGTGTTTAAAAACGTTTTAATTAATATGCAAATTCTCTACCTTTGTGCCCAAGGGGGCAGGCGCACATGTAGAGTACTGGCAGCACTAGACAGGACTAGGTAGCGAGGAGGAAGAGAGAAAGCTGGCACAGCCTCAGCATAGCCAGACGAGGCTGCTGCCAGCACTCTACACATGTGCCTGCGCAGGAATTCAGCTTTCGGCTAGCCTGAAAAAAAAAGGCCAGTGCAGTGAATAATAACGTGGGGAACAGCGCTGGGAAGCTGTACTTCGGGCGCGGCTGGGCACAAAGCCGCAGGAGACGCTGCCCCATTGGGCACAGAGATAGTGAATTTGCATACAGATTAAAATGTTTCTTAAACACAAGTACAGCTTAACTGGGGGTAACATTAGTATAGTTTTATTCCTAATTCTCTGATGAATACCAGTATATATATATCTTTAGCTGGAAAATCAGCCTGTCAGTGTCCCTTTAAAGGGCTTCTGTCACCCCCAACTGATGTAATTTTCACTAGCTGAAATTAGCTACTTGCTAATGTCAGCTGAGTTCAAACATATGTTTCCTAACTTTTTTCCTGTTTTCTATCTTCTAAAAAACTTACTTTTGTGATATGCAAATTATCTTCGCTACCAGCAAGTTGGGCGGGTACTTGCTGGTAGCCGCCGCATCTTCATGCCCTGGGAACACCCCCTCTTCTTTTGATAGACAGGGCCAGCGCGCTCTTCTCCTCCCGCTGGCCCTGTCTGCAGCTGCAATCCCGCGCCTGCGCCGTATCGGTCTTTAGTCTGCGCAGGCGCTCTGAGTGAAGGACGCTCGCTTAGGCGCTCCGTCCTCAGTGCGCCTGTGCCGATGACGTCAGCCCTACACCCGGAAGAGAAGACGCCGGCATCCCTGGTAAGGAGCAGGCGATGCCGGCGTCTTTTCTTCCGGGTGTAGGGCTGACGTCATCGGCGCAGGCGCACTGAGGACGGAGCGCCTAGCGAGCGTCCTTCACTCAGAGCGCCTGCGCCGACTAAAGACCGATACGGCGCAGGCGCGGGATTGCAGCTGCAGACAGGGCCAGCGGGAGGAGAAGAGCGCGCTGGCCCTGTCTATCAAAAGAAGAGGGGGTGTTCCCAGGGCATGAAGATGCGGCGGCTACCAGCAAGTACCCGCCCAACTTGCTGGTAGCGAAGATAATTTGCATATCACAAAAGTAAGTTTTTTAGAAGATAGAAAACAGGAAAAAAGTTAGGAAACATATGTTTGAACTCAGCTGACATTAGCAAGTAGCTAATTTCAGCTAGTGAAAATTACATCAGTTGGGGGTGACAGAAGCCCTTTAAGGAGCGGCAATACTTACACTTTCCATTGTCTTGTGGTCTGCTGTTACAGGGAACCCATGGTTATCCTAGCCTCTCACTGATTACTGATTAAGGACTGGAGACACTTGTATAAGTGAAGGGAATGAGGCTATAAAACATGTAAACTCAGATTGTTAGCTTAAATTTTAAACATGACTATGGGATTCTACTAGGAAAATCATGTTTTAAAATAAATGCCCCTTCCCCTGCCCCTTCCTGGATCCTCCCACTGCTCTATCTTCAGCAGAAGATCAGCACACAAAGGAGAAGGCAGCAGCTTCTGCTCAACTACCTCTCTGTGCTAGAGGAGATTAGAAGAACTTGGTGGAACAGCTTCGTATTTGCATATTAAATACAGAGGAGTCGGAAGTTTCAAAATCTGAGGAGTCAGAGTCAGAAAATGTATCTACCGACTCCACAGCCCTGGCTCCTATGATGGATTTCAATAGCGGAATTGAAAATGCTAATGTGAAAGTAGCCTAAAGCGTTCGTCTGTCCAACCATTCATTGTTTATGCAGCACATAAAATCAATGTTGGCATCAACCTGTGCTGCTGACCAGCAATGACTCTGTATGGGGCAGAATGATTGTACATGTAGATTGTGAGCCCCATTGGAGACAGCGTGATTCTAATGTCTGTAAAGCGCTGCAGAATATGTCAGCGCTATATAAGAGCATAAGACAAAAAAATAGTAGTGATCATTCATCCCATACCAAGGAGGTGATGGTTGCAAGTAAATGCAGCTGAACGAGCTGGCAATGATTGGGAACGGAGAGTTTGTTCCTGATCATTGCCCCGTGTATTGGCCCATATAAATTCCAAGTCACAATTGACTTCTACTGAACGGTATGATATGAACGCTCCAAGTAACGTGTAAGGCTACTTTCACACAAGCGGTAGCCTTTTTCCCGCGGGGGAACAGCCTGCCGGATCCGTGCCACCGCAAGTCCACCATGCCGCCGGAAATCCACTCTGGCCCACTATAATGGGGGCAGGCCAGAGGTCTGGCCGCAGCACGGGAAACATGCCGAGAGGCGGCCGGGAAAGGCTACCACAAGTGTGAAAGTGGCCTTCAGAGGAACTAGGTGTAAGACAATGCATTCTTATCCGTGGATGAACACAGTCTAGCTCAGAGCTTGCATCATTAACAAGAATCATTTTTGATAAAGCCAACTGTTAGAATAGTATTTTCCCATGTTGACAATTATTCTGCAAAATGTGCACGATATCCGCATTGTAAACTGGAGAGAGATTACCGTACATACAGATTCGCCCATTGGTGAATGAAATCTCAAATACACAGGGCATGCTAAGGTGCTGTAAATCCGCATATTGTTTTAAAACCATATTCACGGTGAAAAAAATTCAGTCCATACTTTTCACTGATTATTAAAACTTCTATTTCATTTGATACTTAAAGAGTTTATCTGAGACTATAAGAAGCTCCCCCATATGCCGGGCCCTCACACGGATTCTACTTACCTGGCTCTCCGCGCCACTCCTGGTCCCTGCACCGTCGCTGCTTTTCTCCTTGCGCGGATAAAAACATCTGGTGTCGGTGGGAGCAGCCAATGGCAGGAGGGGATGAGCCTCCCTAGAGTCACCCGCGATGCTAGGGAGGCTCGTCCCCGCCTGCCATTGGCTCCTCCGACTCCCCCGTTTTTCAGCGCACGAGGAGAAGATGCAGCAGCGGTGTAGGGACCAGGAGCGGCGCAGGGAGCCAGGTAAGTAGATTCAGTGTGAGGGCCCGGTATATGGGGGAGCTTTTTATAGTCTCGGATAACCCCTTTAAGTTTCACTAGAAGTGAGCAATTTATTCAAACCCATCCAAAAAGGGGGATACTAGTGTGGAAGATCACACATATCAGATAGTGAGATGTAACAAGACAAACACAGGGGGTGCTTGCCTTAATGTGCCCTGATCTTGTGTCTGGAAAAGGACGGCCCTGTGCAGCAACCTCCTGATCGCCCTACAGTGCCACAAGGCCTCATGCAAACGACCGTAAGTGTCCACAAATTGGGGATTCTGGCCAAGTGCATGCCGCCATATTTTTTTTTTTTTTACAAACTCCTGTAGAAACGTCTTATTCTTGTCTGCAAAATGTACAAGAACAGGACATGTTTTAATTTTTTCCAGGGCTGGAAAGTGGACACAGTGTGCTGTCTGCATCTTTTGCGCAATCACTAAAATTAACAGGTCTGCAAAAAACGCAGATCAGATGTGGACCAAACATACATGTGCATGAGGACTTAAATAAAGGGGTAGGTGGATCCCTAGGGTTCAAATGACCTCAAAAGTACAATGTCCCATCCAATCACCTCGATACAGTATAAAAACACACCTGCCACCTAGTGGTCAGAACATTCCAAAAGAAAAAGTAGACTAATAACGCGTTGGAACCAACAGTTACGTTTGCCATGATAGTATCAGATATACAAGTGAATAACTACTGGTGTAAAATGTGCCAAACTTAACCCCTTCAGTACCGAGCCACTTTTCACCTTAAATCCCAGGCCGATTTTTGTGTCACTTTATGTGGTAATAACTTTTGAACACTTTTACTTATCCAAGCCATTCTGAGACTGTTTTCTCGTGACACATTGTACTTCATGACAGTCATAAATTTGACTCAATATATTTCACCTTTATTTATGAAAAAATCCCAAATTTACACAAAATTATGAAAAATTCACAATTTGCTAAATTTCTGTTTCTCGGCTTTTAAAACAGAAAGCGATACCTCATAAAATATTTATTACTTAACATTCCCCCATGTCTACTTTATGTTGGCATCATTTTGTATAGGTCCATTTTTTTAGGACGTTAGAAGGCTTAGAAGTTTAGAAGCAAATTTTCAACAAAATTTCCAAAATCATTTTTTGAGTACAAATTCAGTTATAAAGTGATTCTGAGGGGCTTAGGTAATCGAAACCACCCATAAATGACCCCATGTTACTGCCCCCCTCAAATTATTCAAAACAGATGTTACAAACTTAACCCTTGAGGTGTTCCACAAGAACTAAAGGAAAATGGAGATGAAGCTTCGAAAATATCACTTTTTTAGTAGATTTTTTTTATGTTAACAGAAAAATAAGCCTCACTATAAATTACTCCGATTCTGCAGTTTACAGAAATACCCCATATGTGACGGTAATTTGCTCTATGGGCACGTGGCAGTGGTCAGAAGGAAATGAGCGCCATATAGATTTTGGAGGCGGATTTCGGTAGAATGGTTTTTAGGCACCATTTTGTACTAGAAGAGACCCCGACTTACCCCTACAGTGGAAACCTTCAAAAAGTGACCCAATTTTGGAAACTACACCCCTTAAAGAATATATTAAGGGGGGTACTATGCACTTTGACACCCTAAGCATTTTACGGAATTTGGAAATACTTAGCTGTAAAAATGAAAAGTTTGGTTTCTTCCAATAAAATGTTGATTTAGCCCCAAATTTTTCATTTTCACAAGTGGTAACAGGAGAAAAAGCCCTGCATAATTTGTTACCCATTTTCTCCTGAATACGGCAACACCCCACATGTGGTGGTGAACTGCTGTGGGGGCACATGGCAGGACTCAGAACGAAGAGCAACGTACCGACCTGTAGACCGTCAGAAAAGTCAGATAGACAGTAATATTTCTAAAGTAGACACACCTTCACCGAGAGAAATATTCACTTAAAAAATAACTTTTATTGATCATTGATTAAAAGATTCAATTGATATCGAGCCTCCCAAATAGGATAATCACGGAAGGAGACTCAAGGAAATAAATATCCCTATAGATGTCCCTCATCCGCTGTTGGCCCTGCCTAAAAAACGGAATGGCCGCCCCGATAGGGGCGATCCCGTATCAGGAACCTCCTAATTACCCTACACCGTCCCTGATACAGGACAGAACCCACCACCGAAATAGATAGGACAGGTGTCAATTGCAGGTCAAGATTAGAACCGTCTCTATAGTCACAAATTTAAGCTAAACATGATTATCAATATATATGGTATCGAGATGCTTTCAAACCACAGTTTATCATAAACTCTCGTGCTGGTGCAACGACGCCTATGTAAAACAAAGTGAAAAATAACGATGTAGTTATTCAAGTCCCAATTAGTATAATCATATCCCAACGCGTTTCACTGCGTAAATATTCAATTCGCAGATCCTCAGGGGACTTAAAAGCACACAAAGGTCCAGATGACCTCAATATTTTCTGCACCAACAAATTGATAAGCCTCATACTCAGTAACCGAACTTGTTGAGGAAAAAACGATGTAAAGTGTTCACATATTAAGTATAAAAGGCCAAAATTTTCTGCACCCACAGATTAATAGATATTCTGCTCAATAACACAACCTGTATACACCGCCAGTCCGGACACAATGTCATATGTACATATAAACATCATAATCAAGTGGGCAAATCCCCACAGAACTCTAAAAAGAAACAAATCCAATCAAACCCCTGAAAACAGGCGGCTGCCCCGGTATGGCAGTACAATTTGTAAGGTGCAGTCCATCAATGAATAGTAGGGCACACAGGGCAGGTACTTGCGTGTCCAAGGCTCACAGGTTGATTACATAGCGCTGGTGCCGATCGCAGTGTATGATATGAGAGGCGGGGAAGCCTGTGAGCCTTGGACACGCAAGTACCTGCCCTGTGTGCCCTACTATTCATTGATGGACTGCACCTTACAAATTGTACTGCCATACTGGGCAGCCCCTGTTTTCAGGGGTTTGATTGGATTTGTTTCTTTGGAGTTCTGTGGGGATTTGCCCACTTGATTATGATGTTTATATGTACATATGACATTGTGTCCGGACTGGCGGTGTATACAGGTTGTGTTATTGAGCAGAATATCTATTAATCTGTGGGTGCAGAAAATTTTGGCCTTTTATACTTAATATGTGAACACTTTACATCGTTTTTCCTCAACAAGTTCGGTTACTGAGTATGAGGCTTATCAATTTGTTGGTGCAGAAAATATTGGGGTCATCTGGACCTTTGTGTGCTTTTAAGTCCCCTGAGGATCTGCGAGTTGAATATTTACGCAGTGAAACGCGTTGGGATATGATTATACTAATTGGGACTTGAATAACTACATCGTTATTTTTCACTTTGTTTTACATAGGCGTCGTTGCACAGCACGAGAGTTTATGATAAACTGTGGTTTGAAAGCATCTCGATACCATATATATTGATAATCATGTTTAGCTTAAATTTGTGACTATAGAGACGGTTCTAATCTTGACCTGCAATTGACACCTGTCCTATCTATTTCGGTGGTGGGTTCTGTCCTGTATCAGGGACGGTGTAGGGTATTTAGGAGGTTCCTGATACGGGATCGCCCCTATCGGGGCGGCCATTCCGTTTTTTAGGCAGGGCCAACAGCGGATGAGGGACATCTATAGGGATATTTATTTCCTTGAGTCTCCTTCCGTGATTATCCTATTTGGGAGGCTCGATATCAATTGAATCTTTTAATCAATGATCAATAAAAGTTATTTTTTAAGTGAATATTTCTCTCGGTGAGGACTCAGAACGGAAGGAGCGCCATATGGCTTTTGATGGATAGGTTTATGGGTGCCATTGGTTTTTATTGTTTAAGTGATTGTCTTATGTGGGGGCTCGTTTTTTGCAGGATGAGGCAACAGTTTGATTGATACCATTTTGGGGTACATAAGACTTTTTGATCGCTTGGTATTAAACTTTTTGTGGGGCAAGGTGAAAAAAAGTGTGTGTTTTGGCATTTTTTTTTTTTTACAGCATTCACCTGAGGGGGCGTATAATGTGATATTTTTATGGAACAGGTTGTTACGGAAGCGCCGATACTTAATATGTCTATTATTTTTGTTAAGTTTTACACAGTGAAATCATTTTTGAACAGAATAAAATCTTGTTTTTGTGTTGCCATTTTCTTAAAGCCCTATTTTTTAATTTTTTGGGCGATTGTCTTAGGTAGGGGTTAGTTTTTTGCGGGATGAGATGATGGTTTGATTGGTACCATTTTGCGGTACATAAGACTTTTTGATCGCTTGGTATTACACTTTTTGTGATGTGAGGTTACAAAAAAAAAAAAAAAAAATAGCTTTTTTGGCACAGTTTTTATTTATTTATTTTTACGGCGTTCACCTGAGGGATTAAGTCATGTGATATTTTTATAGAGCAGGACGTAACGGAAATACCTAATATGTACAATTTTTTTATTTAAGTTTTACACAATAATATTTTTGAAACAAAAATAAAAAATCATGTTTTAGTGTCTCCATAGTCTGAGAGCCATAGTTTATTTTTTGGGCGATTGTCTCACTTAGGTAGGGTCTCATTTTTGCGGGATGCGATGACGGTTTGATTTGCACTATTTTAGGTTACATGTGACTCTTGAATCACCTGCTATTACACTTTTTTTTCGATGTACTATATTTTTCGCTTTATAAGATGCACCCCCCCCCCCCCCCCCCAAAAAAAAAGTGTGTGTGTGGGGGGAATGGCAGTGAATCTTATAAATCGAACACCGATACTTTTCTGGCCGCTATGCTGCACAGCGCGGCCTGCGAAGTATCAGTGGGGAGGGAGGAGGAGGGGACACTTGCGGCGGGGCTGGTGAAGTGACTCTACTCTAATACACCGGCCCGCACACAGCTATAAAGTATATAGTATTCATGTAAAGCTTATTCTTTGTAAAAGTAGCCCAAACCCTGCTGTAGTACTTACTAACTACGGTGGCATGCAGAGTCGCTGGCAGCTTGAGCTTAACATCTCTCCCTCCATCATGCCCCTCTCACTTTATGAATGAAGCAGGCAGGCGGGGCAGGAGGCGCAAGACGGAGGGAGAGATGTTAAGTAGAGATGAGTGAACTTTAAAAAAAATAGTTCGGCGTTCGGGTTGTGGTAATCGCCGCATCCCGTTACGGATTCCACTACCGCGGACTATCGCGGCATATGGAATCCATAAGGGGCGGCTTCCACCAACCCGAACTGTTGAACAGCCGAAGGACCTGGGGTGACGTCACCGTCATGTGATCAGTGCAGGGGGCGTGGCTCAGCACGGGATCAAATCCAGTGCTGAGCCACGCCCCATGCACTGATCACATGACGGTAACGTCACCCCAGGTCCTTCGGCTGTTCAACAGTTCGGGTTGGTGGAAGCCGCCCCTTATGGATTCCATATGACGCGAT
This sequence comes from Bufotes viridis, assembly GCA_033119425.1. Taxonomy (NCBI): domain Eukaryota; kingdom Metazoa; phylum Chordata; class Amphibia; order Anura; family Bufonidae; genus Bufotes; species Bufotes viridis. The sequence continues at coordinate 75,089,055 of CM065593.1, forward strand.
AGTCCGCGGTAGTGGAATCCATAACGGGATGCGGTGATTACCACAACCCGAACGTCGAACTTTTTTTTAAAGTTCGCTCATCTCTAATGTTAAGTCCTCCACAGTTCCCCCACAACAGTGTCCTCCGTGTCCAAAAGCACACCTTTTGTTTCCAAATTTTTTTTTCTTATTTTCCTCCTCAAAAACCTAGGTGCGCCTTATAAAGCGAAAAATACGGTATGTTGACAAAAAAAATGCTTTTTTGACACTTTTTTTTTTACGGTGTTCACCGGAGGGGTTAGTTCATGTGATATTTTTATAGAGCAGGTTGTTACAGGCGCGGCAATACCTAATACGTCCACTTTTCTTTTTTTCCCTATTTTTTTTACGACTTTTTTTTTTTTTTACTTCAAACTTTATTTTTTTAAGTTCTTTTTACACTTTATTTTTTGTCCCACTCTGGGACTTAAACTTTTGGGGGTCTGATCACCTTTACAATTATACCGTGTAATACACTTCAGTCTGCTTGCCTGTGAGATCCAGCGCCGTCACGGAAGGCAGCACGGGGACCCGATGGCCGCCCGCAGCCGGCAGGATCCCGCGGTCAGCGCTGACCTAGGATGTGCAAGGGTTAATGCGCCGGCATCAGCAGGGGTCCGGCTATCAGTGACTGCCGGACCCCTGCCGCTGACCGGGCGGGCGCAGTGCCTGCACCCACCCGATCAGCCCGCCGTACATGCATGGTGCTGGTATTTGTGTCCCTGGTATCCTACGGGGCTCTGTCACCAGGATCCACACTATTAAACAAGACATACTGCCTGGTAGGGCTCATCACGCTGATTAAAAAGATACCTTTCTTTTGTCTGTACAATAAATAACTGTAGAGATATGTGTTTTTATTCATATGCAAATGAACAATTGGAGAACTAGGAGGCAGGGCTGACTCCTTTGAGCACTGCCTTGTAAAACCCCCTGTGCTCTGCATACTCCCCCTCTCCCTTTGATTGACAGGGCTAAACATGCTGATGACAGAGCTGTGGCCTAGCATGTACATATTATATACTCCATGTACTATAGCTTCACCACACTGAGATCTGCTCAGTAAGCTAAGACTACTTTCACACTAGCGTTTTTGGGGGATCTGTCATGGATCTGCAAAAACGCTTCCGTTACAATAATACAACTGCATGCATCCGTCATGAACGGATCCGGTTGAATTATGTCTTCTATAGCCATGATGGATCCATCTTGAACACCATTGAAAGTCAATGGGGGACGGATCCTTTTTCTATTGTGTCAGAGAAAAGGATCCGTCCCCTTTGTTTTACATTTTGTGCCAGGACAGATCCGTTTGGCTCCACTTAGTCAGGTAGGCAGTGTTTTGGTGTGCGCCTCCAGAGCAGAATGGTGACTGAACGGATCATTTTCCTTTCAGAATGCATTAGAGCAAAACTGATCCGTTTTGGACGCTTCTGAGAGCCCTGAACGGATCTCACAAATGGAAAGCCAAAACGCTAGTGTGAAAGTAGTAGTAAGATGTGTTAGCATGGAAAAAACATACATCTTTCTGTGGTCATGTTACAGTTTGGTGGTTAAGTGATTGGTTTTGCATGTAGAGATCCCGGTTTAAATCCTGTGAGATACAACCTTTTTTTTCAGTTCGGGTCAGGAGAGCCATGGTCGGAGCCTGGTTCCTGGGCCAATCCATGAGCTCTTACACAGACAATGTCATCAGTCACTTATATCATCTCCCACATGGACAATGAAGTCAGAAATGGCAAAGTTTTAAAGGGAACCTGTCACCAGGATTTTGGGTATAGAGCTGCGGACATGGGCTGCTGGATGGCCGCTAGGACATCCGCAATATCCAGTCCCCATAGCTCTATGTGCTTTTATTGTGTAAAAAAACTGATTTGATGCATATGCAAATTAACCTGAGATGAGTCCTGTCCCTGGAATTATCTCAGGGACAGGACTCATCTCAGGTTAATTTGCATATGCATCAAATCAGTTTTTTTACACAATAAAAGCACACAGAGCTATGGGGACTGGGTATTGCGGATGTCCTAGCGGCCATCCAGCAGCCCATGTCCGCAGCTCTATACATAAAATCCTGGTGACAGGTTCCCTTTAAATGTATAAATTGTATACGTCAGTCTGCTCCGCTCCTCATGCTCTATAACATGCTGCCTGCAGATTGCACTGCATGTCATGTGACAGGTTCACTTTAAAGGGAGTCTCATCTATTTTACTCATGTAAAACTGCTACAATCACACAAAGTTGCAAACAGTTCACAAACGGTACCTTTTATTGCCTTGTCTGCTGCTCTGATTGTCCAAAAACAAACTCTGATGCCATACTTTGATGCCCGTTTTACAGGCTAGGGCAGCACTAAAGCCTCCCCATTAGTGCCGGTGACGTCACTGGGCTCACTGCTGGGCAGAAAAACCTCCGCATAGCATAGCCCAGTACATCACCGGATCTCCAGAAAAAGCTCTTGCCCTCCACGATTTCCCCCTAACGTAGCCTTTTGCGAAACGCGTAGGGTAAGTGAGGGACACTGGGATGGGTGAGACGTCTGTGCACCCTTTCGAATGTTTATTTAAAGGGAACCTGTCACCTGAAACAGCGGTCATAAACTGCCGGCAGGACCTTCAAGAGTACAGCAGTGGGATTCTGAGCTCATGTATCTTACTAAATTCCGGTGCGGCAGTAGTAAGAAAATCGCTCTTTAATCCCCGGCTGGCGCGACTCTCTGCCCAGGCTTGAAGTCAAGGGGGCAGCGGCCTTCTTGCTTCAAGTTGCGGTGACCACGCCCCCTTCGCTTTGCTTGACAGCGCTTATGCGGCTGGCTTCTCAGAACAGCGAAGGGGGCGTGGTCACCGCGACTTGAAGCAAGAAGGCCGCTGCTCCCTTGACTTCAAGCCTGGGCAGAGAGTCGCGCCAGCCGGGGATTAAAGAGCGATTTTCTTACTACTGCCGCACCGGAATTTAGTAAGATACATGAGCTCAGAATCCCACTGCTGTACTCTTGAAGGTCCTGCCGGCAGTTTAGGACCGCTGTTTCAGGTGACAGGTTCCCTTTAAATGTATATCTGTGGTTATGGCTCTTAGTCTGTGTCTATATGGCGGTTGCTCATTGCACATGTTTGAGACTGTGGTATCAGTCTCCTTGCTTGGTGTCCTAAACCAAACCCCCTTTATATACAACTGTATGGCACATTAAATATATCTTTTTTATACATATTTATTACTATTGTTACTGTATGCACTTTCTTACAGTTGTAATAATCTGTATCTGACCGCTCCACCTTCCCATGCTGTCCTTCATTTTTAGTCCCACTGCAGTACTTTGACTCCTTTTAATACATGATGTTTTGTCAATAAAGTTTTGCATTTTTGAATATATTTGGTCTCTGTATGTTCTTGACCAGGGTAAAAGCACACATTTTTGTAGGTTTTATTATATATATATTTTCATACGCACACACAAATACTTGGCATCAGCAGAACAATAGAAGTGTCTATATCTGTCACACACAACAATTACAGAGGTTACATGCCAAAAAATCCCGTACCTGTATGATGTCTGGCAGCAGTTTGTGGGTTATAATGTTTGTACTAGAACCTGCAAACATAAAAGAGAGAAAGCTGAATCATAATCATCTTACAGAACTGAAAAAATATAGGTTTGACTGTGTATGCCTCTGGAATAATCGCCCCCGTCGCTCCTAGAGGCTCATTTGTATATAATAAAACATCGTATTTCTCAGCAATGCGGGCACATATGAACATGGGACCAACACAGATGCCCTCAGCTGCCAAGCGCACACGTAAGGCCACTTTCATACTAGCGTTTCTCTTTTCCGGTATTGAGAACAGTCATAGGATCTCAATACCAGAGAAAAGACGCTTCCGTTTTGTCCCCATTCATTGTCAATGGGGACAAAACGTAACCGAACAGAATGCTCGAAAAAGCATTCCGTTCCATTTGAATGCATTCCCATAACGAGAGCAAACCACAGCAAGCGGGGGTTTTCCTTCCGTCATGGGACACGGAGCAAAACGGATCCGGCAAGACCCACAATGCGAGTCAATGGGGGCGGATTTGTTTTCTCTGACACAATAGAAAACGGATCCGTCCCCCATTGACTTTCAATGGAGTTCATGACGGATCCGTCTTGGGTATGTTAAAGATAATACGGCGGGATCCATTCATAACGGATGCAGATGGCGGTATTATCAGTAACGGAGGCGTTTTTGCTGAGCCCTGCCGGATCCAGCAAAAACGCTAGTGTGAAAGTAGCCTTACAGGTCAGCCAGTTTCATAGGTACAAAACTGCTAACAGATGCCCTTTAAACAAAAGATATGCAGCTTTTCTCAACCCCTGGGCATTTTTAGGCTTGTTTTTCTTGTTTTTTTGGTTTTTTATCACAGAGTGCATGCAAAAAAAAAAAAAAAATGCTGTGAATGATTGCTAGGTGGTAAAACACACTGGGGGTCATTTATTAAGTCCCTAACGCCATTTGCACGATTTTTTTTTTTTTTGCAAAAATGCCATTTTTGTACGCCACCCTCACCACTTTCTGAAAAGTAAGCACAAGCACCGTCCCTGGCAGATTTATCATCATTGGCGCAAGTTTGATTTTAGGTGCACGGAGTACAAGAGGATGCACCTAATTTATGATGACGTGTGCGTCTACCTGAGATAATGCATTTTACTAGATTGGTTGCTATGGGCAACCACCACATTTTAGCTAAATTTCCATTGCTGGGCGGTTGTGCAGAGAGGCCAGCAGGACACCCTGATGAGGTAAGCGGTGACCCGAAAAACTACTATGTCACCCGGTATATGAGCTGCAGGAGGTAATACTACTTCTATGGCGCTCCTAGCACGCGTCTCCCTGCAGCCCCTGCCTTCCCCGTCACATATCGGGGTCTTAAAACGGCGACCAAACAAGAAAACAACAAACTCAATAATCAACACACTATACTGACCATAGGCCCAGTCACCGTGCGTCTCAGCTCCTCCACTACTGCGACGTCTGAGGAAAATGGCGGCCGAAAACAGCGGTCTCAAAATTGCGCATGCGCGCTTCCTCCCGCTTTTCCTAGGGAAATGCGCAGAATCAAAAGTGCAACGCCGTTAGAATTTGATTAGTCAACGCTTTGAGAGTACAGTCTACATATGCTCCACGTCAATTGTCACACCGCGGAGCTGTCTTTTACCGCCCAAACAACGGATGACAACCAACAAAATGTCTACCTTCTGATCGGCGACTGTTCATTGGAGCCAATAGCTAGTCGGTGACGTCACTGGCGCGTCTAAACCAGAACGTTCTAGTCGTTCTGTGGGACTTGAGGGGGAAGGCGGGCGCCATCTTGGAAGGGGTTGAAGTTCGCGTCTGGGAGACGGCGCGCTCATCTGTTCTCGGTACTGGGGGGTGATATTCGGTAACGCTGGGCTGAGCGTTAGCGGTGTAGTTCAGAGGGGGGGAGCGGTTAGTTCTGGCAGCTGTGTTTGGGTGGGGGTGCACTGCCTCCTCTTCGCGGCCTGTTGCTGGGCTGTGAGGGGCTGTCCTGGTTAGGTTGGTTTCGGTTTGTGGCTGCAGCGCACGAGGAGGCTCTAGCACGCCGACTGCTGCTGGGCATTTGCGTTCTGTAGTGAGGAGGCCCGTGCTGGGACTTGTGGTGCTTCGAGCCCTGGAAATGTAATCTATAGTCTGGATCTGCGATCTCCTCTGATGTGCCCACTGTGGAGGTGACCTCCAGGGCGCAGGGCTGTGTGGAGGTTTTCCTTTTTGTGCGTTTGAATGTGGGCGGATATAGGGGTTTTTATGTGTATTAATGTTTTTTTTTTTTTTGTTTTTTTTTTATGGATGTGCCCAGTTTCAGGGTTTTTAGCGTTTTTGCGCTTGTGTCCAGATATAGGCTATTTTATGTGGGCACGTGCCCAAATATAGGGTGCTCTATGCAGCCACGTGCCTAGATATAGGGTCTTCTATGCAGGCACGTGCCCAGATATAGAGTAGTTTATATAGTCGTGTGTCCAGATATAGAGTAGTTTATGTAGTCGTGTGCCCAGATATAGGGTGCTCTATGCAGACACGTGCCCAGATATAGGGTGCTCTATGCAGACACGTGCCCAGATATAGGGTGCTCTATGCAGACACGTGCCCAGATATAGGGTGCTCTATGCAGGCATGTGCCCAGATATAGGGTGCTCTATGCAGGCATGTGCCCAGATATAGGGTGCTCTATGCAGGCATGTGCCCAGATATAGGGTGCTCTATGCAGGCATGTGCCCAGATATAGGGTGCTCTATGCAGGCATGTGCCCAGATATAGGGTGCTCTATGCAGGCATGTGCCCAGATATAGGGTGCTCTATGCAGGCATGTGCCCAGATATAGGGTGCTCTATGCAGGCATGTGCCCAGATATAGGGTGCTTCATGCAGGCATGTGCCCAGATATAGGGTGCTCTATGCAGGCATGTGCCCAGATATAGGGTGCTCTATGCAGGCATGTGCCCAGATATAGGGTGCTCTATGCAGGCATGTGCCCAGATATAGGGTGCTCTATGCAGGCATGTGCCCAGATATAGGGTGCTCTATGCAGGCATGTGCCCAGATATAGGGTGCTCTATGCAGGCATGTGCCCAGATATAGGGTGCTCTATGCAGACACGTGCCCAGATATAGGGTGCTCTATGCAGGCACGTGCCCAGATATAGGGTGCTCTATGCAGGCACGTGCCCAGATATAGGGTGCTCTATGCAGGCACGTGCCCAGATATAGGGTGCTCTATGCAGGCACGTGCCCAGATATAGGGTGCTCTATGCAGGCACGTGCCCAGATATAGGGTGCTCTATGCAGGCACGTGCCCAGATATAGGGTGCTCTATGCAGGCACGTGCCTAGATATAGGGTGCTCTATGCAGACACGTGCCTAGATATAGGGTGCTCTATGCAGCCATGTGCCCAGATATAGGGTGCTCTATGCAGGCACGTGCCCAGATATAGGGTGCTCTATGCAGGCACGTGCCTAGATATAGGGTGCTCTATGCAGACACGTGCCTAGATATAGGGTGCTCTATGCAGCCACGTGCCTAGATATAGGGTGCTCTATGCAGCCACGTGCCCCCTCCCTTCTTTGTTAGATGAATATTTTGTATCAAAAATAACAAATGTTATTGTTTCAGAAGGGTTTGTGTGTATATATATAATTTTAATTTTCTTGCATAAGGCTTCGTTCACATCTGTGTGGAAGGCACCATCAAAGATTCTCAAAAAACTCCTGGGCAGCATGCTAGAACACTTTTGTCTGGTAAAACGATGGAAGACTCAGCAGAGCCGCGTTTAGTCAGTGTTGGGTGTCATTTGCGCCCACTGCAGCTGATGCGGCTCTTTTCTTTTTGTAACGGAACAGAAATGTTATCGCCGATGTGAATGAAGCCTAGTTATGTGACGTAGAGCAGGCTCACCTCAGGATAGGCCATCTCTATCGGAGGGGTCCGACTCCCAGTAACCCCGCTGATCAGCTACCAGTGACATGACGCACAGGTAATTATCAGCGCTTACACAAGTGCTGCCACCTCTTCAAGCAGCTGACTGTGGGGGTGTCGGACCCCCACCAATCTGATGTTGACCCGTCCTGAGATTCATCAATATTAAACCACTATACATCTTCAATTAGTCAAACCCCTACACTCCTGTTTTACTCTCCAGTGATAGGGCTGCACTCAGATTGTGTTTTTAGTCCACACATAGGGCTGTATTACACCAGGCGGTCAGGCACATCATTGTCAGAAGAGAAGTGTCCCGACAATTACGTGTAGCGATCTCTTCCGCAGTATGGGGAGGAGTGATCGCTAGTGCCATCGCTCTTCCCCATACTGTTTGCTGGCAGCAGGTTGTGATTAGACAGCACCGTCTGCTGCTGGCAAATGATATTTAAACCAGGTGAAAGATTGTTTGCCCAACGAACAAGCGTTTACCCGTTCGTCAGGTAATCCACAGCAGTATAACACTGCCAGATCATTGCTAACCAGCGTTCCTGCAAATTTTCTGTATAATTCTGTAGAAGCAAGATCAGGCAGTAACACACAGCATTATAAATCAGTATAATGCCATGCGATTCCGTGAAACGAGCAGTGTCCATAATGGTAAATCACACTCGCTCACGGAGGGCGTTTTCTGCACTGGACACGCTCGTCTGAAATAGGCCTTAGGGCAGCGTTCACACGACCCCTATTTAGTTCTGTCGTTCGGCTCCGTTCTAGGAAATAAGCGGAGGTGCCGACTAGGATACATAACTGACACCACCGCAGCTGAATAAAGCCCTCGGCTAGAAATACTAGAAAAAAATGAAGTGTGACCTCTGCATAGGGGTGGGACGATATGGCGATATAGACGATATGCGATATGAATTTGTGCCACGATATCGATTTTGTCTATATCGCCATATCGCGGTAGAACATGGTATGCGCCGCTCTCGGCACATACCATGTTCTCCTGAGCCGGCACAGTGGAGAAGGAGGGAGTCCCTCCCTCCCCACTGAGAGCCGCCAATGAGAGAGTAGGAGGGGAGGGACTGTAGCCACTGCTACCAATGAGAGCGGAGGAGGGGAGTGACTGTGGCCTGTGGCAGAACGTCACAGGCAGGGAGAAGGAACGCCCAGGGAGAGAAGCTGATGTCTCCTCCCTGGTGTTCCCACCATGTGACGGGGGCCAGAGCGGGCGAACGGAGCCCCGCACATACATAATAGTAAGTGCCCCCTATGTGCCCCCTAATTAAAGGTCAGATATGCCTAGATGTGCCGGCCATATATCATACTCGCTTCTATGACTGCCTGTTGCGATCCGCCGCAATTAACCCCTCAGAACCTGAGGGGTTAATTGCGGTGAATCGCAGAGTGCAGTCACAGAGGCCCAGTATGGTATATGGCCGGCACATGCAGGCTACGTTTCTATTCACTTATTGGTGGCACAGTGGCCCCCCATCATTGGTGGCAGTGGTAGTTAGGATCGGAGCCCCAGCAGTGTAATCCTGGGGCTCCGATCGAGCTACATGGCAGCCAGGACACTACTGATGTCCTGGCTGCTATGGTCAGCTCCCTGCTGCTGTGTGCACAGAGCACAGGGCAGCAGGGACAGTGTCAAGTCCTATTTACCCTAATAGAGTTCTATCAGGGTGAATAGCACAAGAGTCCTAGCCCCCAAGGAGGCTAAATAGTTATTAAATAAAAAGTTGAAGGAAAAAAAAAAAAAAAAAGTTTAACAACCCCCCCTCCAATATAGAAAATTTATATCGCAATATATATCGCATATCGCACATGCTTCATATTATATCGCAATATAAATTTTAGGCCATATCGCCCACCCCTACCTCTGCATCGTCCGGTCCCGTGAGAAAGATTAAAAAGGAAAAGTACACCACAAATTGAACATGGTGGTGCAAATTTACTAATGTGTCTGTGCCGAAAATCGGTCTAAAAGGTGTCACAGATTGGTGCAGTTTGGCGCATCTAGGGTGTCTACACTTTTTCTGAGATGCTCGATAAAGGTACGAGGCCTAAGATGCGCCATTTTGCTCCACAATAATGGTGTAAACATCCGTCTTGGGCCCCATTCACACGTCCGCATTTTAGTCCACATCTGTTCCGCAATTCTGCGGAATAAATGCGGACCCATTCATTTATTGTGCACTATGTGCTCTCCGCGTTTAAGGAGCCGCGGCTTCGCAAAAGATAGAGCATGTCCTATTCTTGTCCGCATGGGGAGTGCCGGCATGGTGTGTTGCGGATCCGCAACACACTATGGACGTCTGAATGGGGCCTTAAGGTAAGTTCTCTGGATCCGGTATAGCCAGATAGTGCTGTGTGCCCACCGTACCTGCGTAAATGCAAGTGCCAAGATTCGGCCAGACAAAAATGTTGCATGCAGCAATTTTTGACTGCCGTATCCCCTCTGATTCCTGCTCAATCAGGTTCAGTGAGCACACAGTACTGTCCGGCTTTGCCGAATCCTAGAACTAGGGCAGGCTGTTCTTTGCCAGAATACCCTGCCAGATTGCTGTGCCGCATGTGAGAAAGTAGCCCAAGTCAACCAACAGTTGGTATAGAGTCGGAGAAGGGTATCTACCCCTGCATCACATTCATCATCCAGCCCGAGCCCCTGTGATAAATCTGGTGCTGGTCTAGACTGCCTAAATTTATGCCATATTTAGGATTAGTAAATTAGGGCCAGTGTGTCAATTAGGCTACATGCACACGACAGTTGTTTTTTGCTGTCCGCAAATCGGGATCTGCAACAAAAAAAAACTGGTCTATCAGTTTTGTTTTTTTTTTGGAGGATTCCTTTTTCACAGATCTCTTGTAATAAATGCCTATTCTCGTCCGCAAATGAGAAAATAGTAGCACATGCACTACTTTTTTTGCAGAAAGGAAACACGGACGCGGAACACAAATGGGTGAACTCTCAGGACTTTTTTGCTGACCCATTGAAGTGAATGGGTTCCTGTCCCATCCGCAATAATAACTGAAACGGAAGCCGAGAAAAACAACTCTCGTGTGCATGTAGCCTTACTCCGACTTGGCACCCGTTCTGATTTGATTGATGTCCCAAAGGCCTGGTTTCTTCATTACGGGCAGGCTCTTGTGATATGTGGTGTCCTGGGTTCGTAATGTGTGTCTTTTGGTACTGGCGAGTGGCACTACGAACACAGCATGGTGCTGCTTTTACAAATTTACCCTTGTGTAGCACAAGTTGGTTTTGGTGCATTTTTTTGATGCATTTGTATTATGCAGAACAAGTCCCATCCATTCCTGGGTTCAGATATGTATGCATTACACATGGATTTTACTGAGGAATTATCTGCAGATTTCACCCCAAAATCCATAACGCAATAGGCACATGGCACTTGTGATAAGCCACAGCATGCTTGTCTTTCCACGTGTTTTCTGTTACATGTGGTCGAGGTTTTCTTTGTACTGTAAGTTGATGCAATGTGGTATCTGCACTTCAATCCACAGCTTCTGAATTCACCCATATTCTGTTATTTGAGACCCCTTGCAGTGTATAGAATTTTTTCTTTTTTTGTTTTTCTCAATGTCCCAGGAATTTATATCTGTTTTGTTTTATTTTTACAGTTAAGTTCCAAACGAGCGTCAGAATTTAAGCAGGTAAGACAGGACATGATCTTGAAGGCTGATTACTGATCCCTTAGGTCCCATTCACACTTCAGATTTTGACATTATCAAAATTTGCCTCAAACTCTGTGGCAGAGAACACCACCGTTGTTCACTTTGCTGAGGAGCCGTTCATGGCTTAGTTCCATTCAATGGCGCTAACTCACGTGCGGCATCCATCTGGGCACTGCTTCTATAAGGCGCCAGTCCGTTTTAGGCGCAGTCGTAACTTTCAAACTGCCAGCCTGCAAACTGCAGCACTTCCTCCCATTGAAAAAGGGCAGGCACCATGCGGCTGCCATTGTGATTTGGCATGGTGTCAATGCCAAAATTACGATGGCAAATTAAACCATTTGAATGGGTACTTAGTATTTGTAGTGGGCAGCATGAAGCGTTAAAGGGCCTGTCATGTCCCGAAACGAGCTAAACTACTACCATACCTTTATTTATTTTTATTGTCCCCTGAATGCAGAGCAATTTCAGTTTTTTCCCCTATTCCCCCTGCAGTCCTTTACAATTGCCTTCCATTATATGGTAAGTAATTCATACATTTACAACCAGGCGGTCTCCAGTGTCCAGTATCAAGGGGCATGAAACTGATCGGCTCTGTCACTGTCCAGTCAGCTCAAGCAGTGGTAGATCTTGTCAGGCTTTGTGCTGTTTTCCGAGATCTCGCTGCCTTCTGACAGCAGTCCTTGCAGAGTGGATCCAGAAGCAGAGGCCCATGCAACCTGCATGTAGCAGGGGAAGAACGGGAAATAAACTCGCAGAGGTTCCAATCCAGACCTCCTTTACTACCCTTGTGGCAGTGGCCTGGCTGTACAGGTCTCTGCTTCTGAATCCCACTGGCTGCTGTCTGAAGGGCGTGTGATCTCAGGAGATGATGTAAAGCTGGGAATACACAGCTGTCTCTCTCAATCTTCCCATACATATGTATGCTCTGTTTAGCAGTGGCTTGTCTCCTGGGAACAAAAGGATCTTTTAGGTGTAATGTGTATGGCCAACTTTAAGCCAGATCAAGCTACCAGAGTTGTCCTGTGATAATTGGACAATGAAACAGAAGCTAAGGGCTGTATTACACCAGGCGATCAGACAGACGATTGTCAGGAAGGAAGTGTTCCTTCGCCTGCTCGTCAGTGGAGGAGACTACTGCTATTACATGCAACGAAAGAGGAGCGGTCACTAATGCCATCCCTCATCCCCATACTGAATCATTGTTTGCCAGCAGCAGAGTGTTTTAGAAAGCATGATCTGCCGCCAGCAAATGATGATTTTTGAACCTGCTGAAAGATTGCGATCGCTCGATGAATGAGTGTCTGCTCATTCATCGGGTAATCGGTAGCTGTATTACACAAATCATCGCTAACGAGCATTCCTACGGACGCTTGTGAGCAATGATCTGCCCAACAATCAGCGGGTGTAATACAGCCTTAAGTTAATTAGCATGTCCGATGTAGAAAATAATAATGCTGATTTTGGCAAAATGGATACCCCCAGGAAAAAATGCTACCAGTGGACAATAAGTAAAAAAGGTATGGTGGCATTTTGAATGTTTTGGGGACGTGAGAGGTTCTCATCAGTCCATCTTTGACCATATGTGATCAGGTTATACGTGTTTGCTTTGGGTGCAGCTGTCTTGGATCTGTCGTTCCCTTTTCTGAGATCTTTGTAAGTTTCTTTCTCCAACCTTTTTAGTTTTATGTATTGTACAGGTCAGATGTCTTGTTATATATGAGTATATTACATTTTTACTATATAATTACAATTTTTGTTGTACACTTTTGTTTTCAGGTGACATTCTTTCAGGCCCTAAAAATGGCTGTAGTGATCCGCTTACAGGGGCTTCCTGTTGTTGCTGGTTCGGTTGATATAAGGCATTTCTTTACTGGTTTGCAAATTCCTGATGGAGGAGTGCATATTATTGGTGGAAATCTTGGTGAGGCTTTCGTCATATTTGGAACAGATGAAGATGCCAGACGAGCCATGAGTCGGACTGGAGGTATCATTAAGAACTCACAAATTCAGCTCCTTCTCAGCAGCAAGACAGAAATGCAGAATACGCTAGAAATGAGCCGTAAAGCTAACAAGAATCCAAAGCATCCCGCTGTACCACCTTCTGGTGATATGAACCGATCAGCAATGATGAAGAAAGGACCAAATCAAAATAAATTCGAGAAAAAGAATTATGATTCTAACTTGCAGAACAGTGGGCCGAAACACCGCGAATCATATGGCCAGAATTACGACATGCAGGAGGTGAATTCTCCCAATGATGACGTTTATGTATCTCTCTATGGGCTACCATACAGTGCAACAGAGGAAGATATCAGAAATTTTTTTAAAGGCCTGGATGTAGCTGATATTATTTTTACTTTGCGACCAAACGGTCTTAAGAATGGAAATGGCTATGCGAAATTTGGATGTGCAAAGGATGCTGAAGCAGCATTGGGTTTTAACAATGAATATATGGGTCACAGGTTTATATCTATATCTAAAGCAACTGAAGAAAAGTGGGTGATGGCAGGAGGCAAGGTTGGCGACGCTTACTCCAAACAACCCAGGAGACGAACAAGGTCTAGATCACCACAAAACCAACAGTTCTATGTGCATCTGAAAAACCTGCCGTATGTAATAGAGAGAGAAGATATTAGGAAATTTTTTGGAGCACCCGATATGGAAGATTCCCAGATCAAATTACTGTTTGATAAGCACAGCGGCAGGGTAAGGGAAGGCTTTGTCATGTTAAGAAGTGAGTGGCAATATGAGAAATGCCTTAGTTTACACAAAAGCAACTTTAAGGGTCGGCCAGTGTTAATCCTCCCCATCCCTCGGAAGGCAATGCTGGAAATAATAGAATCATATGAAACTAAGACACCGGCAAAACAAGAGCGGCCATATGAGGATTATCCAAGAAGAGAGCCCTCGAGTCTAAAGAGATGCATATACGTAAGAAATTTTCCCTTTGACGTGACTAAAGCTGAAGTTCAGAAGTTCTTCACTGGATTTTTCTTGCATGAAGACGATATAATCTTGCTTTTTGATAACAAAGGAGTTGGATTGGGAGAAGCCCTAGTAAAGTTCCCATCTGAAGAACAAGCACTGCGTGCCGAAGGCTTTAATCGTCAACAGTTTTTGGGGACAGAAGTTCTTTTGAGGCGTATTTCTGAGGAACAGATGAAAGAGTTTAGTCCTTTAAATGATGCTCCAGTTCCAGTGCATAGAAATGAGTACACAAGAACTCCACTACCAGAAGGCCCTGACAGGTCCTATGGGTTGCCTGAATATGACCATAGAGAGTTTAGAGGTTCTTCAGAAAGGATAAGTGGATCTTATTCGATGGAGTTTGCTGGTGGAGATGAGTCTTTTGACATGGGAAACAATCATATTGACTACGATAATTACTTTTCAGCTCCTCATCACAACTTTGATAGCCGGTCAGCAGGAGCAGTGATACACATGAAAAACCTACCATACACCATTAACATTGCAGAAATTTTAGACTTTTTTTACGGTTACAATGTCATTCCTGATTCTATAGATATCAAGTTTAATAGAAAAGGAATGGCCACAGGACATGCTACCGTCTGCACTAACAATTATGATGAAGCAATGGCTGCCGTGAATGAGCTAAATGAAAGACCTATCGGATCACGCAAGATATATTTGACTTTGAACAGGATCTGAAAGGTCTCAATGGACTTGGGTTTTAAACTCCTGTTTGCCACTGTTATGCATGTCTAGCAAAGTTTCTCACAGTAGTTGGCAAGTTTTTGTTCTAAAAGTCGGGACTTTTTAGTTTTAAACAGTTGGTCATAAGGAGAAACAAGATCGATTTTTGTTAGTGAACACATTCCACATTCTGTCTTCAGTTATTCTTGTTCTATTTTGTTCGTTTTTGGATTAAAGTGCTGACCTACAACCATTCATGTCTGGAAATTTCTTTAGCTGATAATTGCTCAATACACCAGTCTTATAAACAAAGACAATACCGTACAAATTGGGAGGTGTATATCTGGAACTGAGATTTCCCCCCCCCTGACAGTGATATTACAAAAGGCTGTATAATATTTTTCCCAAAAACATTTAGTTAGATTACATGAAGATGTAAGGTATTTATTGTGAACATTGCCGAATTGTATTGTAGATGGCACATCGGTAGCCTGCAATATTGTTAGCAATAGACATTGCTGCCAGTTGGGTAGTAGTCCAACTACATATGTGAAGGTATGGCGCCATACTTTGCAAAATTGATGGTTATGGACACCAGTTTCAGGAAGACTGTCTAGTTTCTTTCTCTGGATCACTTGGTTACTTAGTGTTTCTAATAGCTGCCTTTTTTTTTTTTTTTTTTACTTTTTTGGTTTGGCTGATTGAGAACTTGTGTGACGAAGTCTTATTTTTAGGTTTCTACTTTCGCCTTCTGCGAAGTCTAAGTACATTTTGAAATCAGCATCGTCCCCATATGTTTGGTCTTTTTTTTTTTTTTTTTCTACTTTGTTTTTAACAGGATTTGGAATAATGAAGCACTATGTAGTCTGGAATCTAGCTTAAGTCTGCTGCATCACTCGTTACGGTGTTGTCGGAAAACAGTTCAACTATAGCCTTGTGAGTTTTCAGCAGGTTGTTACCATACAGTTTGCAGTGGCAAATGGAACAGAGTGGTTTGACAAAACTTTTCTGGTCAACAGCAATGTCAGAGCATAATGGAAATGACAGCCAACACCTTGGGGAAAACTTGGTTACATATACCAATTTTTGCTTTAAGTGTTAGTATTGCTCGATTTAGATATAGGGTGTGATTTTCCTCGGCATTATAAAGCCTACTTTGCCAACTAAGCAAATCTGTGATCAGTTTCCTTTTACTATGGCTAGAAATGTCATTGGTCATTGTTATTGTAGTCCGAGTGAAATTGTGGTGCGATGTGAGCAAGGGATTCCCTTTTTTTTTGTTTAGATATATACATATGTGTAATTAAAATTTGCAGGGTAGTAAATGTTACCTTATTCGTGGATGTATGATACATACACATGTATTGTCCCCTACCCGATTTGAAGACCACCCATTGTAGTCTTAAATAAATGAGTGTCACATTTCACTATGCAGCTTAAAGACCAACTATTCAGTCACGGGTTTGGTCACGTCGGCTTGCCGGACTTAAGTTTCAAGTTTAGATAGGGCTGGTTCGTCATGGGCAAAAGAAAGTATTTGAATATGTGGAGGAATGGCGGTAACCCAAGGCTTTATCCAGGATAAAACGGTGGTGCTTAGCTACAGAAGCAGACGAGAGATCTTCCAAAACTTGCAGAAACTAGACATTCATGAATGTGTAAGAATTCAATATTTTTTTTAACTTTAAAACCTAGCGCAGTCGATGCAGCTTACTGACTTTGGTAACGGCCCATTTGTGCTCCATCGTGTCATTGGGAATATTTGCCCAATTCCATTCAGATGTTTGGTTACACTGGATGACGTTAGTGAAAGGTGAGCAATGGTGCATTTGTCCACATTTTGAAAGCATAGCTTAACGTTTGGTTAGGTACATCTGTCTAAAGTTGACTGCTTGGTGAAATAATTAAGTGGAGACCATGGTGTTTGCGAGAAATGGAATTTGCACCATTTCATTATGGTATAGTCAGTGGTGATACGGTCATATCCATGAAGAATACCTCAAACAATGGGCATGCAAATGAATGTTGAGTATCCTTTTGAAAGACTGCAGCATAACAACCCTAAAGCATAATTAACATTTTCACCACTTTCCAGGAATTATGCAGTTGGTTAACAAAACTGAACATTGGACCAAAAAAAAAAAGATGAAGAAAATATGATGTATCTTGAAACCGGATGTGGATGGACACTAGCCACCAGTTTCCAATCCATTTTGCATTCTAAAGCAAGATAAGGTCATGAGATATGGTCTACAAAAAGGTGTAAAAAGAGCATTTATTTTGGGAACGACCACAATTATGGTATACATCACACAGACATGCCATATGAGAGCATTCACCAACATATCATTTAGTAGCCTTTTCCTTTTTTTTTTTTTTTTCCTTTCCCTCTGTGGATGTAAGTATGAATGGAAAACCCCCCAGAAAGACCAGTCTCTACAGTATTTCAGCTCCAAACATAAGAATGTCCTGATATGGCTCCAGAAATACAGGTCACTTGCATCTTCATACATCACTGTCCAATCTTGTCCACTTATGGAATGGGTTGTGGCAAATTATTAGAACTGAAATGAAGCCAAATAGGTCAATACATCAAGCACACACACTGTAACCTCCAGGCTATTCCATTTGGACTAGATGTTAGCTTTTTTGTGTTGGAAAACAGGACCTCACATGGTATATTCAGAGTTTCATGAAAGAGTTCCAGCCACACTGATCAAAGCCTAGTCAGTTCTGATTCTCATCACCAAATTACTCCATATATTTACCTTTCGTTACATGATCCTTGGTCTTACTGGTGCTTTTCTGAGCCTCTGGGAAGGTCTTCCTTGTGTGTCTTTCCTTACAAGATGTAATGCAGCATCTACTGGATCTCATTCGCTGTGCTCTTGCTTGGACTACAAGATTTGGGGAGAATTTTTATTTTTTTTCTCTAATCTGGGAATAAAACACCACCTGGAAGAACCAGGATCTGTAATTCACGTAAGAATCTCATCTGTAATATGAACGTCAAGGGAGAGGGGAGGTAAAGAGTGTGTACAGTGCTTTGGGACACAGCTGGAGTGTGGCCAAATATCCTGGAAGAAAAGCTGTGATATACAGTTGGAATTCGCCATTAACATGGTCTACCAATGAAAACGGAGGGACCGACCTCTAGCCGTCACTGGCTTATCTTTATTGGTATTGTTTAATTGAGCTTTGCATTGCCTATAGTCGAACCTTGGGAGTTTAAAAGGCGTTGTCCAGACAATCTCTAACAGATCTCACAAATGAGGGAAAAGTTACCCATGCACATAAGATAGCAGTTGTCTGAATAGTCGTTCGACCGACTTCTCTCTACCCCCCCAGCTGTGTTCATTTGCTCTAATTGGGGGAAAAAGCTGTTGCACGATTCCTGGTAAAGGCTAGTCTCCCCTACAACAAACAGAAGTAAGCAATTGAATTCCAACATCCTGATCCTATCTCCACCCATACCTGATGCTGGGGAATAGGGGATCCTCCACTCAAATCGGCAGGTTCACCTCATATTTATGGTATGTATGGGTGCTTTGACTAGTTTAAACTGCATACATAATTTAAAAAAATTGATTGGGTGGTTAAGAACTTCAGAACAGGAACAGCAGCACTTAGACAGCAAATTCTACGCCTATGACTGCAGATCACACCTCACCAGGCAATGGCTATATTGTATTTGTAGGTCTTTTATCAGGGCTCTTGGGGCCATACTTATTGTACTTTTGTGCTGTGAAAGTTGCAAACTGCACACTTGTGACTTTTTCAATGGCACTTGTACACAAATTTGTGTGGAAATGCTGTTACTCCCACTTTCCCGGAAAAGGGCCAGGCCGGAGACCAGCCAAAGACTTAAATGTATGCCAGCCAAGTGCCCATGCCCCTCTGTTACTGGTCAGTAACTCCTTCCCTGTTTTCTGTAAGCCAGCCCAACGTACAGTACGCTAGCGCCTGCTTCTGAAATCCCATTTACGTCACTACTGGGTGTGAAAAAAAGTCCTTTTGCGGTCCAATTGGTGATGTTGCTGTCCACAGTGGGTATTGTATGGCACATTCCCGGGCCGGCAGTGATGTGCACAAGCACAGGATTTTAGGAGCAGAGACACTGACGTAGGCAGGACACAGGTGAGGAGTTATTCTCAGCAACACAGCTGCAAAGAAAGCAGACAAAGGTACAATTTCTGAAATGTGTATATGAATTATAATGCGATTCAAGCACTTTCAAAAGAAAAGTAGCTGACAGACTCCCTTTAGTTCAAAATGTTCGCATAGATTGCTGTTTTGTAGAGAGAGCCTGAGTCCTGCCTGCCCTACCCACACAGTGGTTAACAGCTCTTCCTGTATACAGTTGTTATACCGGAAGAGTTGTCATGAAGTCTATTAAAAAGAAAAGTGCTTACATCTCTCCGATGAGGATTCTGGTAACCTGCTTAAGATTCAAGTGGAGCAGGTTAAAGATTAACATTGGAGGAAAAATGACATTTCTTTAGATGTTAATTTATGTACCCAACGTAGCCTCTGTATTGTGAACAGAGAGAACATATTGATTTGTACCGATTGTCATTCTGGCAGATAGTGTTCTTTCAACTCCCTGAATACTGGTGGCAGTAAATGGTACCGAACAAGAAAATGGTGCTGTTTTTAAAGTTATCTGAAAGTGTAGGTATCCTTTAAAAGCTAGGGATACATTTGCACTCTTTATTTTTATTATTTTTGGCTAAAGGCAGAATTTGGCAACTTCCTCCATTCTGTTAGTGTTAGAGATAACAGTAGGGAGGGGGAGGAGGATGCGCACAGCTGACCAGTGTGTGGACTCTGAGAAAGGGGTGAACACACAAGGCACTATGCAGGGAGAAGATGGCAGCATCCTGGACACAGATCCAGCATGTTTCAGGCAACATTCACCTGACAGTGAGAAATGGCTGTGTTGGATGATTTCTTTTAAACCCTTAGGCTGCCATTGGCATACATGTACAGGGCTGGGAGCTTCTTTAAACATGGCGCTCGTGGCTAATCTCTGCAACCAGCAATAATGCAGATTGCAGTCATTTATGTCTTTAGATGCTGTGGTCAAGTGTGGCTACAGCATCTAAAACCAGCAAAAAAAACAAAAGCACGCCTTCCGAGTTAATACTAGGCATGCCTGCAGTCATCTCAGAACTGCTAAACAGAACAGAAAGACAGCATTAAAGGGGTTATGCAAGAATGGTAATTTGGTAACCACCACTGCTGGACCTTCAAAGGGAAGATGACTTGCCTGCTTCCCAGCATAGGCTCTCCAGGCCTGCGATGCTCTGCTGGGCTCTATCAATGTCAACATCCGGTTTGACAGCGCTGCAGCCACTCGCTGCAGCGGTGTCCGGCTCCCTTTACGTCCTGACGAGTGGTCATGATGCAGGGGGGGGGCATGCCATTGATGATGTCAAAATGGAAGTTGATATTGATGGAACCCAGCGTAGCATTGCAGAAGCAGCAGGGAGTTGGAGCAAGGAAGCAGTTCTTTTCCTTTGCACATTCTTGCACAACCCCTTTATAGGTGTCTGAAGTAAGTAACTTTTCACAGGTGGCCACAGCCTGCCTCTGCTATGGGAAGAATAAAACTACTCGTGTTTTGCTGAAAATAAGACTGTCTTATATTTTTCCTCAAGAACACACACTATGCCTAATTTTTAGGGGATGTCTTATTTTTATTAAGTATGGTACAACAATCTACTAAAGTTGAAGCTTTTCCCCTATGACCCTGGTGTTTGTGTGGGGTGAGAGAGACCCACAGACTGTTGCTGGTTGGCGCTGGAGGAGAGAGACCCAAAGTGCTGAGTAAAATGGCAGCCACAACTTTACTTCTTCCCCCTGAGGACACACAATACCTACAGCAGAGTGTCCTGCCCTTAACTTCACTGAGGAGACTTTTACTTTCACTTTCTGTCTCCCTCTATGCCTCAGCTTGCAGCACGCACAGAACAACCGAGACCTGACAGGGGGAGCCGACCTTGTTAATGGGGCTGCCCGCACCTCTCCGGTCACCTCCGCGATGGCAGCTGTCACGATGGGGCAGATGAGAAGGGCTGCCGTCGTCTTTACCGCTCCGCGCCGATACGCTGCATAGCCACGCCTATCACCGTCTTTTTTTCGGGGAATGGCTTATATTGCGCAAATGCTTAGAAATCCTGCTACGCCTTATTTTATGAGTATGTCTTATTTTCGGGGAAACACTGTAATCCTCCCTTCCACTCTTGTCCTTCGTGCACAGGACTAGAGCAGCAGATGGAAGGTAAGTATGAATCTTTCTATAGCAGAGGCAGGCTGGTGGCGCCTGTCAAGTTATTTATTCCTAGACAGCCTTTTTATGGCAGCACTGAATATAGCAGCTATACCTTAAAGTTTTATTCCCATTTACACTTGCATGTGATTCTCTGCATTTCCAGGATATACATATAACTTTTCTAACTTTTTCTGAGGACAATATCCTAATTTCTTAAAATCAGTAAGTGTATATCAGTGTTTTCCAGTTATTAAATGCATAATGCTTTGCATTCTTACAGCAATTTAGAAAATTTCTGAAATTTGATTCCAATAAATATGGTTTAATTTCTAAGTGGTCTGATTACTCACATCATAGTAAGAAAAAGCATTTTGCTACATTAAATGTATTACTAAATTATTGGTCATTTATGAAGGAGTCAGAGTTGAAGACAGAACTTCGGCTTACCAACTCCACAGACCTGGTTATTAATGATTGAGGAATGTTGTACCACGCTGAATGCACTTGGAAAAACAAATCATCGAGATCCACTGCTGACAGCTCCCTTTGCAATTACCGACTAAAGTCATCTCAGATGTGCTTGATGGCAGCCAAGTTTGGAAATGCCACAGGCCATGGTGGCATGTTTAGGACACACAGGATGCGCACAGTAGCACGAACAACATACAGCCTGGTGTCCTGTTGAAAAAAAAAATGGCTTCTAGTACACATTGGATGAATGGCTGTACTACTGGTTCTACGACTAAATCAATGTAATGCAGAGCTGTTAATGTACCTGAAATTAAGACAAGAGGGGTCCTATTAGCGACCCCCCACCACCACCACCATATTCACGAGAGTAGGACTAGTGTGACGTTCCCTTGCAAAGGCCTCTTCACGGCATGGCACAAAAACTTGCTGAAGGGGATAGACCTCCAGTGCTGTCTTGCTGTGTACCATGCTGGCTTTTGAGAGCAGTGGAATGAGGTCAATGGAGCACCTGTAGCTGAACATCTGGCCTATAGCCCAGGGTCATGCAGACGCCTTCTGGTAGTTGGTGCAGACACTGTTTAGTGCCCTAGCGTCCCTCTTACTTTACTGTCACGCCAGCTTGTCTCCCCCCCCCCAACCCCTGGGACAGGCAGCGTTGAACAGTGCTGACATCTTGGCCCAGGAGTGTAGTAATCTGCCAGAGTGATAAACCTCTTGATTTGGGACAAGTCGCGATAATTGGCAGGCTTTGCACAAATATCCCACACAACTTGATCTGATTTTTGGCTAAAGAACTTTGCTTTCAATCTGGCTTTTACACCACAGACTGGAACTAGGAGCTTGAAGATTTGATTATCTGCATATTTTGGCAATGCTTGCTACTTCCTCAATTTGCATAACATTTTAGCTTGTCCTTCTTGGTGTTGCAATTTCAATGTAGAAGGGTTTGTTATTGTAAGACAATATATTAAAGGGGTTGTCTGGGTTCAGAGCTGAACCCTGACATACACATAATTTCACCCAGGCACCCCCCCTGACTTTTGCATCGGAGCAGTTGATTCTCCGATGCTCTCCCTTGTCCTGCACAGGATCGTGCAGGAGAAGGGCTCTTTTATTTACTAGAAAACACTGCCGGGTGGAAGCTTCCGCCCAGCAGTGTGTTAGGTGATGTTACCGGCTTTTGATGGGCGAGCTTTAGCGCTGCCTGAGCCGTTTTACAGGGTTGCCACCCGTACGGGAATGACCCGGACAGTCCAGGTTTATAATCCTGTGCCCGGGTACAAGCCTTTCTCAGATCCAGGCACAGCGATCAGGTGAGTGATGCGGTGCTGACTTCAGACCAGGGCTGAGGAGTCGGAGGCAATTTTGGGTACTCTGAGTCGGCAAAAATGAACAGACTCTTACTAAATTAAAATAAAATAAGCAAGTTTAAATGTCCAAATTCACATAAAGTTATAATGAATTACTTCTCTTCTGCAAGAATAAAGGCCGATGCATGCAGTGCGTCACGTTATCGCAAAATGAACACGTTAAGTGACCGTGAAGAAGCATGCATTTCATATGCTTCACTATATGGCATGCAACGCACAGTTAAGGAGTGGCAACACTTATACTTTCCATTGTGTTGTGTTCCGCTGTTACAGGGAACGCAAGGCCCTTGTTAACCTAGCCTCTCACTGATAACTGATTAAGTAAATGTTTTTTGCAGGACTAGAGACACTTGTATAAGTGAAGGGAGTGGATAGTCAATAGTTCAAGACTGAAGCTGTAAACCATTTGAAAAACTGCTCTCATTCAGCTAAGGCTATAAAAACGTGTAAACTCAGATTGTTAGCTTAAAGGGAATCTGTCACCAGGTTTGAGCCCTGTCAGCTAAACATATGCTGACGTTCAGGGTCTCATTAGCATGCCTAATATGGGCTCATCTAAACAAATGGTAGCGTAATTTTGTCAAAAAACAGGTTTAACTAACCTGTCAATCACACATATAAGGAGCCCAAGGGGAGGTCCAGCGATGCAGGGTGCCCGACACGACATCGCTGTATGTGGCCAGCGCCGCCTCCTAATGCTCCGTGCCGCCTCTCCTCCCCTCCTCCTGCTGTAGCGCTGGCTCGTACGCACACGGCGCGTGCGCACTTCACTTGAAGAAGCCGATCCAAGAAGTCCGCACGGGTGCATGCCCAGCGCACGCGCGACTTTTGGATCGGCTTCTTCAAGTGAAGTGCGCACGCGCAGTGTGCGTACGAGCCAGCGCTTACAGCAGGAGGAGGGGGAGGGAGAGGCGGCACGGAGCATTAGGAGGCGGCGCTGGCCACATACAGCGATGTCTGCGGCCGGGCACCCTGCATCGCTGGACCTCCCCTTGGGCTCCTTATATGTGTGATTGACAGGTTAGTTAAACCTGTTTTTTGACAAAATTACGCTACCATTTGTTTAGATGAGCCCATATTAGGCATGCTAATGAGACCCTGAACGTCAGCATATGTTTAGCTGACAGGGCTCAAACCTGGTGACAGATTCCCTTTAAACTTTACACAGGACTATAGGATTCTATCATGTTTTAAAATAAATGCCCATTCAGCAGAGGATTAGCACACAAAGGAAAAGTCTTTTGCTTCAACTGTTTAATACAGTAGACTGTTGGCTTCCTAGCCAGTAGTTCTGTGGTAATGACATGTATGTTGCCTTTCTTTCCTTCAAGGAATGTATAAAATACATTCACATAATAAATACAGAGGAGTCTGAAGTACCAAAAACTGAGGAGTGTGGGTCGGAGTCAGAGCATTTATTTACCGACTCCACAGCCCTGCTTTAGACCCGCCAGCCCTCCCTCCTGTTCGGGATTGGCTTGAAGAAAAGGTGGCAGCCCTAAAGCCCGCCCATCCGTACCGGTGACGCCACAGGGCTCACTGCTGGGCAGAAGCCTCCGCCTGGCAGCCCGAATGAGAGCCCGGTATGTCACTGGAACTCCATAAAATGCCTTTTCCCTGCGCGATTCAGCACAGGGCAAAGGAGAGCATCAGAGCATGAACTGCTCCACTGCTCTTGTCGGGGGGGCTGCCTGGGTGAAATTCTGGGTATGTCCGGGTTTAGCTCTGAACCTGGACAACCCCTTTAAAGCAGTTGTCTGATTCATTTATAGGAATGAAAGCAAATCACTCGCCCAGTGAATATTGCTCAGTTTCAGTGACGAGGGCCCTGTCCCCGTTCCCTCTGGGCTCCAGCAGACAAAGTGTAACATACCATCTATGGTATATGATCACAGAGATTATTTAGTCATGCCATTTAGGCACATGTCACTGATTAGGTCAGTGAGTGACTGCAATGGTGCATGTGATGGCAGGGTAGCATATAATTGATTTTTAGACCCTCCCAGTTTGTGTAAATGTCATATAACCTTATTTTAACCACCATCCCAGAACAGCAGTTTATGCTTAGGACAGAGTTCAGACTTCTAAAATGTGGGGGAGAGAGAAACACAATTCTATCCTCAATGATAAAATGATTCCTCTGTCACTGTGAATCAAAACAAAATGGAAAGTAGCCAGAGAAAGCTTTTCTAGCAACATTATATTTGTCCAGACCTCGTCAAATTGCATGCATAGTTTATACAGCTCATAATCCCATTTAAATCAGTGGGAGACACACTATATAGACAAAAGTATTGAGATACATATAATTCAGGTGTTTCATTCAGTTCCATTGCCACAGGAGTATAAAACCCAGCCCACAGCCGTGCAGTCTGCCTTTTACATACAATTGTCAAAGAATGGTTGATTCTAAAGAGCTCACTGAATTCCGGTGTGATCCTACTGTATATTAGGATGCCACCGCTGCAAAAAGTTTGCAATATTTCTTCCATCTTCGGCTACTTTCACACTTGCGTTATTCTTTTCCGGCATAAAGTTCCATCAAAGGGGCTCTATGCCGGAAAAGAACTGATCAGGCATATCCCCATGCAATCTGAATGGCTAGAAATCCGTTCAGTTTGCATCAGTATGTCTTCCGTTCAGTCACTGTCAGGCGTTTTGGCCTGACATAATACCGCAGCATGCTGCGTGTTTTGACCTGACATAATACCGCAGCATGCTGCGGTATTATGTCCGTCCAAAAGGCCTGATCAGTCGTCGGAATGCTGGATCAGGCATTAATTTACATTGACTTGTATTACTGCCGGATCCAGCATTGCGAAACAACTGAAGGACGGATCTGACCTGCATGCGCAGACCAGGAAAACTGTGAAAGAGTGCAGGACGGATCCGTCCATCTGCATGAGAAGCGGAGGGACAGATCCGTTCTTGCAATGCATTTGTAGACGGATCCGTCTACAAATGCCGTCAGTTGTGACACTAAACGGCGGATCCAGCAGGCAGCTCCGACTACGGAACTGCTTGCCGGTTACAAGTGCCGCAAGTGTGAAAGTACCCTAAGATATTCCACAATTACTAAGTTACAGTGCTGGATCAGCAGCTGCTGCGGTGGATAGTGCATAAAAGTGGCTAACGCTTTCTTGGCTCAGAGACTGCAGAGCTCCAAACATCCTCTGGTAATAATATCAGTACAAAAACTGCGCTTCTTCACGGCATGGGTTTCCATGACCAAGGCAGATGCATGCAAGCTTTACATCACCAAACAATGCCAAGTGTTGGATGGAGGGGTGTAAAGCACATCATTGGAATCTGAAGAAGTGAATTTTTTTTGTGGAGTGAAGAATCACACTTCTTTAGCTGGCAGTCTGATGGATGAGAAGCAGGAGAACATTACCTGCCTGGCTATACAGTTTGGTGGAGAAAGGATAATTCTATGGAGTTGTTCAAGGGAAATCATAATGTTTCAGCATACAAGACCATTTTAGACCATTGTATGTGTAAAGGTTTGGGGAAGGCCTTTCTCATGACTCTGTCCCAGTGCACATAGCAAGGTCCATAAAGGCAGGGTTGGGGGTGGTTGATGTAGAAGGACTTGACTGGCTGCACAGAGCCCTGACCTCAACTCCATCCAACACCGTTCTTAATGAATGGGTAATTCACCTCACTTGTAGAAAGTCTTCCTAGAAGAGAGGAAACAGTTTTAGGCTACTTTCAAACTAGTGTTTTTGCTGGATCCGGCAGGGTTTAGCAAAAACGCTTCAGTTACTGATAACACAACCATCTGCATCCGTTATGAATGGATCCAGTTATATTATCTTAAACATAGCCAAGATCCTTCATGAACTCCATTGAAAGTCAATGGGGGACGGATCCGTTTTCTATTGTGGCAGAGAAAACTGATCCGTCCCCATTAACTTGCGTCTTGCTCCGTATGCCAGGACGGAAAGCAAACTACATGTTGTGGTTTGCTATCCGATATTGGAATGCATTTTGGAGTATTTCGTTCAGTTTTGTCCCCATTGACTATAAATGGGGACAAAACTGAAGCGTTTTTTTCTGTATTGAGCCCCTATGACGGATCTCGATACTGGAAAACTAAAACGCTAGTGTAAAAGTGGCCTAAGTTGCAAAAGGGGGATCAACTCCTTATGAATGCCTATGGATTTAGAATGTGATGTCATAAAATCTCCTGTAGGTGCCCTAATACTTTTGTCCATATAGTGTGTAAGGTTTATTGTTAACACAGATTTCTCCATGGAAAATGCACCAAAATTCTTGTCAAAACTATTGTGTGAACATGCCCTGAGGGATAGATAAACACTTTCAGAAGTTGTAATGCTATATGTTAAACTAAGGATCCACAGCAAAAATTGCATAAGTCACATGTAGATTTTGCAACATCCTTTATTTTTTGAAACGTGCAAATTTCCCAGGGTGTTACTAGGACTGGGCAGTAGGAGGACTGCTGCTGCAATCACTGGTTTCTTCAGTGCACTGCTGAGGCCAATGGTTGGCTGCTGCAGTGGTCACATATTGTCGACATGACAACCACAACTGCCGGCTAAACAGATCCTGGCTAGGAGAATTGGAGCGGCAGTGCAGGATCTGCCAGGTAAGTAAATATCACTTCTTTATTGCAGGCAGAACACTTTGTCTTGTTCCCTCCTGAAATTGGACAGACCTTTTAAGTTACAACATGTTATAACTTAGGCTAAGTTCACACATCAGTTATTTCCATCAGTTATTGTGAGCCAAAACCCGTAATGAAGCCTACTCAGAGATAAGTTATAATGGAAAGATCTGCATCTATTATGTGTATTGGACCGGCACTTGGTTTTGGCTCACAATAACTGAGCAAATAACTGAAGTGTGAACTCGGCCTAAGCTATTGATCCTTTTGGGGGGAGGCTGTGCAGTATTCACATGTTTTCAGAAGTTGCCAACAGCAAAAGATAATTAAAAATGTCTGCAACAAGTCTGCTACTTGTGAAATTAAACTCAATAGCATGTGACCAGAATGTGTAAGTATATATCTGCGCAGTAAGGTATTACAGCGCTTGGATCAACTGGGCACAGCAGTATTGTCACACTAAAAAAGTTTTCGTACAGCTATGCCAGACTGAAGAACTGGGATGGCACAGATGAAATTAAATACCTTACTTTAGTGTCTTTTTACTCCAGTTTGTGGCTCTTCCCTGTGCCCATTACAGTAACTATTTATGATGGTTTGTATAGAGGCCCTTACTTAAAATACAAGGGACTGATTCCGATGAAGCAGAGGGAGGAAATTCAGAACATCTTGATTGACAGCCTACCTACGTAATTTTTTTTTGCCATTTTTCTGTTTAAACCTATTGTTCAATAAAGAGTGCTACAAAAAAATTTGCATTTTTTATCTGTAAAATAAAATTATGATTGCAATTAAGTGTTGGAAATGAAATAAATTTTTTCGCTCTGCCACTGAACTTTGTCAGTGGCTAAAACTACCAGCGAAATTCTGTCTGGAGTCATGGAAACTGATGACCACTTCAATCCAGTGGCAACATGCAAGGCAGTTCTATCATTACAAAAAAAAAAATTGTGAAAGTATAAACTTGGCTGTATCATGGTAATTTTGGCCCTGTGCAAATGTTATATGGAGTTTTTTTTCCTGTTGGATTCATATGAATATGCAGTGTACAGCCTCAATATAATTTTTAATGTAGTATTTTTACCATACTTGGATCAAGAAACGTAAAGCGAGCCTGTGCCGACCCCCAGGGCCAATTTGTGTCCCAGGTTTATAGGAAGGCCGAGTGGTGCGGAGCGGCCTTAATAGTTTGTGTGTGTCATGGTGCGCCTACAGTTGGGCTCTGGAGCAATAAAGGGCAGCGCGTTGTAGGAGGTAGAAAATAAATCGAGTGCACACTTGGTGAAGGTTCAACAGCTTTAGGCCTCTTGCACACAACTGTATGGCTTTTTCAGTGTTTTGCAATCCATTTATAACGGATCCGTGGTTCCGTTTTTAGTTTCCGTTGTGTTTGTTTCGGTTCCGTTTTTTCGTAGGGCATATACAGTTGTGGCCAAAAGTTTTGAGAATTACATAAATATTGGAATTTGGAAAAGTTGCTGCTTAAGTTTTTATAATAGCAATTTGCATATACTCCAGAATGTTATGAATAGTGATCAGTTGAATTGCATAGTCCTTCTTTGCCATAAAAATTAACTTAATCCCAAAAAAAACTTTCCACTGCATTTCATTGCTGTCGTTAAAGGACCTGCTGAGATCATTTCAATGATCGTCTTGTTAACTCAGGTGAGAATGTTGAGGGGCACAAGGCTGGAGATCATTATGTCAGGCTGTTTGGGTTAAAATGGCAGACTTGACATGTTAAAAGGAGGGTGATGCTTGAAATCATTGTTCTTCCATTGTTAACCATGGTGACCTGCAAAGAAACGCGTGCAGCCATCATTGCGTTGCATAAAAATGGCTTCACAGGCAAGGATATTGTGGCTACTAAGATTGCACCTCAATCAACAATTTAAAGGATCATCAAGAACTTCAATGAAAGAGGTTCAATTCTTGTTAAGAAGGGTTCAGGGCATCCAAGAAAGTCCAGCAAGCGCCAGGATTGTCTCCTAAAGAGGATTCAGCTGCGGGATCGGAGTGCCACCAGTGCAGAGCTTGCTCAGGAATGGCAGCAGGCAGGTGTGAGCGCATCTGCACGCACAGTGAGGCGAAGACTTTTGGAAGATGGCCTGGTGTCAAGAAGGGCAGCAAAGAAGCCACTTCTCTCAAAAAAAAAACCCATCAAGGACAGATTGATCTTCTGCAGAAAGTATAGTGAATGGACTGCTGAGGATTGGGGCAAAGTCATATTCTCCGATGTAGCCTCTTTCCGATTGTTTGGGGCATCTGGAAAAAGGCTTGTCCGGAGAAGAAAAGGTGAGCGCTGCCATCAGTCCTGTGTCATGCCAACAGTAAAGCATCCTGAGACCATTCATGTGTGGGGTTGCTTCTCATCCAAGGGAGTGGGCTTACTCACAATTTTGCCCAAAAACACAGCCATGAATAAAGAATGGTACCAAAACACCATCCAACAGCAACTTCCAACAATCTAAGAACAATTTGGTAAAGAACAATGCATATACCAGCACGATAGAGCATCGTGCCATAAGGCAAAAGTGATAACTAAGTGGTTCGGGGACCAAAACGTTAACATTTTGGGTCCATGGCCTGGAAACTCCCCAGATCTTAATCCCATTGAGAACTTGTGGTCAATGCTCAAGAGGTGGGTGGACAAACAAAAACCCACTAATTCTGACAAACTCCAAGAAGTGATTATTAAAGAATGGGTTGCTATTAGTCAGGAATTGGCCCAGAAGTTGATTGAGAGCATGCCCAGTCGAATTGCAGAGGTCCTGAAAAAGAAGGGCCAACAATGCAAATACTGACTCTTTGCATAAATGTCAGGTAATTGTCGATAAGAGCCTTTGAAACGTATGAAGTGCGTGTAATTATATTTCACTACATCACAAAGATCTAAAAGCAGTTTTGCAGCAAACTTTGTGAAAACTAATATTTGTGTAATTCTCAAAACTTTTGGCCATGACTGTACAGTATACAGTAATTCCATAATAAAAATTGGGCTGGTCTTAAAATTTTCAATAGATTGTTCAGCAAAAACGGAACGGATATGGAAGACATGCGGATGCCTTTTCGTATGCTTTCCGTTTTTTTTTTTGCGGACTCATTGACTTGAATGGAGCCACTGAACGTGATTTGCGGACAAGAATAGGACATGTTCTATTTTTAAACGGAAGGCATACGGAGACACAAGTATTTTAAGTATTGCAAAATACTGTGCAAGAGGGCTTACTTGAATAAACTTATATCCAGTCTCTGTCTTGGTTCCAGCAGGTTTTGGGGTAAACTGACAGGCAAACTTGAGTATTCTGCTTTACCTCTCTGCTGTGCTAAACTCTGATTCAATCTGGTTACTGGACTCTGTAGCAATTCTGGTATCTTTGGCTGTTGACCCCCTTGCAATACTCTGTCTTAGGGCTCCTGCACAGAACTGTATGTATTTACATCCGTGTGCATTCCGTATTTTGTGGAACGGAACAGCTAGTCCCTAAAAGAACAGTACTATCCTTGTCCGTAATGCGGACAATAATAGGACATGTTCTATTTTTTAGCGGAACTGAAATACGGACATACAAAAACTGAATGCACACGGAGTAACTTCCATATTTTTGCAGATCCATTGAAATGAAAGGTTCCGCATACGGTCCGAAAAAAAAAAAAAACTGAATGGAGACAGAAAGATAGTACGTTTGTGTACATGAGCCCTTAATCTGTAAGGAGTCATGGTGCTCTATGAGCTGCTTCCCCTAATTGTTCCATCTTTCATATCTTCTCAGCTCCCCTATTGAATCTAAACTGGAATAGACTAGAACTAAGACTGATTAAGCACTTCCTACCGCCCCTCTTTTAGTCGGAAACTTGACTAGCCCACTTCTACCCAAAAGGGCAAAAATGGAATGGTAAGTTTCATTCTATCTAAGCATCTGTCTGCTATATATGCCGCCAGAGTGGTCCAACATATGTCCTCTTAAGATTTTTGGTTGGTCCTAAGAAGGCTGTGCGAGCCTCTTCAGGGATCCTCTCTCTCCCTTCTCTCTTGGAAGGTTTCTTGTTGGCAATGATTTTGGCCAAAAGTAAAGAGTTCAGGAAGGTTCAGAATTTATTGTTTCTGGAAGTAACAATAAACTTAACAACTGCCATACATACCCACAGTAGATAATTTAAAGCTGGCATTCGTTGTTTAGAACTCAGATACGCCAAATTTTTTAAGGGCCATTTTTATACCAGTGGCCACCTCTTGGGCTGATGAAATCTCATTCTGCTGGATCAGATTTTTGCATGTAGCTTGCACTGTATGTTGAATATGTTTCTCAGAAGAGACTGCTCTGTGGCGATATATTTGAGTATATTAGAGTTGAGCAGGTTCGAGTAAGGGGTTTAAGTGAATTATGTAATGGATTCCGTTCTCGTGGAATCCATCATGTAATTCAATGCCGGCTTGCTGCATAATACGAGTGTATGGCCAGCCCCTAGTGTTCCGTTCTACTGGCCATACACATGTGTTATGACGGAATGCCTCTAAAGGCATTCCGTTTGGCATACAGGCATTGAATTACGTTTTGGATTCCACGAG
This sequence comes from Bufotes viridis, assembly GCA_033119425.1. Classification (NCBI taxonomy): domain Eukaryota; kingdom Metazoa; phylum Chordata; class Amphibia; order Anura; family Bufonidae; genus Bufotes; species Bufotes viridis. Next base: position 75,121,205 of record CM065593.1, read on the forward strand.
AACAGAATCCATTACGTAATTCACTTAAACCCTGAGCACGTTCGCTTAACTCTAGTGACTAAATAAGGTAAAAAAAAGAAACTTGGATCTAACTAAAAATATTCTTGTTCCCGTTTTTTCATTAATCCCTATCAACTAGGTTTTAGTACTAACTGTTATTCCACAAAAAAAAAAAAAACTTAAATAAAAACCCATACAAACTGTAATGGCAGCAAAGGACCCGGCTTACCTTCTCTGTTGCTTAGTCTGCACACCAGAAAGGCACAGCCGACACAGTCTCTTGGCCTTTTTTACTATCTGCTTGGCAAAATAGGGATTTAACCCTACCTTTCTCCCATTTTTGACCCACATACGAGAATACTCTTCTTATAATAAATGGTAAATTATTCCCCTGCCCATTGACCTCTTTTGTAAACATAACAAGGCTGTCCACCTCTCTCTCTCTCTACTCGAGAGTAAACATTACACGATCACTGATAAATTTATATAATCATAATATCTCTCGCTATATATCGATTCCCTCGGACATACATTAGTGACTTTAATGACAAAGGCATTAATGATACATTTTTCTTTACACTGACGAGTAAAAGGGTAACAAGGCTTTGAACTTTTGACTTTCAGGCTCCATATCTCACCAACGACTACAGCTTTGAACGTGAGACTACTATCATTTTATAGACAATCATCTTGGCTATCTCATACATAAATTGGACTTGCAACTATTTAGCATGATTAGTTATGCAACTGCATTGTTACTGTTTTTCTCCTAAAAATTCTAACTTAAAATTTTTATTATTTTGTAAATGCAACTTTGTCTTTCAACACTGTCTGAATCCTTTTGGGCATGATCTAGTTCAGATTTAAAGGGGTATTCCCATCTTAGTGATCACATTTTATTTTGATAATGAGGTCCCAATGATCCTTTTTGTAAATATTTCATTAAAAAATTCCAACCCTTCTTGATAAAATTGGATGCCTCCTACTTCATTGTTTAAATTTGGTTTCCCATGGATATCTCCACATCTCGCCTGCCGTATCTATGGGCTGCGCTTGCACAGATGAACTCCTGCGATCCAGAGGCTGGCCTCTTCTTTCAGTTGTGAACGCGCACATTCTTTATTCCTTTGTGCCGCAGCTAAAACAGAGCCGCGGCACAAAAGAATGAAGAGCAGTGCATGCGCGGTCGCCCGAATTCTTCGTACCCGGACCAGAGGACGTGCTGGAGAAGGATTTTGACAGGAATAAATCCACCAACGATTTTCCAAGGGAGGAACATAGGTGGCATACGATAGGAAGTGGAGGGAATAATGGGGACTCATTTATGTAAATGAATGGGACACAGATGTGAAGACATTATGAATTTGCTGGACACTGGATGCATTTATGGAATGGAGGGAACACAGAGGAGAGGGCATTATGAATTTGAAGGGGCAAAGAATGCCAAATTGAGGACACCAATATGGAGTGGATAGAGAAATGGGGACACCTATAAAGAATGGAAGGACACAGAAGGGGCCTCACAGACTCTGCAGGCTGCCTGACTGATGACTCATACTATCCACATGAACGAGCAAGGACTAAGCTCTCAGTGTGATGTCATAAAGAGGCAAGGCCAGCTTTCACTCAAACTGTCTAAGCCTGCCCAACCCAAAGCCCCATTCACACGTCTGCAATTCTGTTCCGTATTTTGCGGAATGGAATTGCGGACCCATTCATGGGGACAGACGATGTCCTGCTCGGGTCCGCAATTGCGGATCCGCACTTCTGGGTCCGCAATCGCGTTCCTGAAAAAAGTAGAACATGTCCTATTCTTGTCTGCAATTGCGGACAAGAAAAGGCATTTTCTATATAGTGCCGGCGATGTCCGTGTTTTGTGGATCCGCAAAACACTTGCGGACGTGTGAATGGGGCCTAAGGGTCCATTCACATGTCCGTAAGTCTTTTGCGGATCCACAAAACACGGACACCGGCAATTTGCGGACGGCACATAGCCAGCACTATAATAGAAAATGCCTTTTTTTGTCCACAATTGCAGACAAGAATAGGACGTTCTATTTTTTTTCAGGAAAGGAATTGCGGATCCCGAAAAAAGGGATCTGCTTCAGTTTCAGCCTGATTAAAAGTGAATGGATCCGCAAATTGCGGAACGGATGCGGACCCAAATTACGGACGTGTGAATAGGGCCTTAGAAATAGGAAACCAGGAAGTGAACAGCAGAGCCGGCGCAGGTAAGGACGAAACACCAAGATGGGAATACCCCTTTGAGCTTGTCTCGGCATGTGAGTGTATCTTTCATGGACAGAGTGAAAATTCTAAAAATGGCTAAATTCCCTAGGTTACTCTACCTATTTCAGTGCCTTCCCCTCTACCTACACCCATGAGATGATAAACATATTAACTTCTTGTACAGGTTGTTTATCTGGGGAGGTGGCGAAGCAAGAATCCCTTACCACGTCCTACAACAATCCAGATTCAAAGGGGGTGGTCTTAACTCTTCTAACATGTTACCAAGCCCGAGCAGCGGGATTGTATCTTTGATTTGCCGCAATCTACTATAGACCACATGTGGCTCTGGAACAATTATTTATCCCCGATATCTCCTTGACAAATTTGCTACATATGCTGCACTCCTCTCTACAGAAAACAATTAAGCTGAACATTTTACTTATTACAAATTGGCACAAGTGGCATAAAATATACACTCTCAAACAAATTAATCCTCTGTATTTCTCCTCCCTTACCGTGACGTTAAATCCTCAGTTTCAGCAGGGAACCTCACACCAAGAATTTCTGGATTGGAAACATGGTAATATAGCCTCCATGGATTCTATATTGATTTCCTCACAAAAATGACTATTATCTCTTTGAGAATTATAAGATACATTTCATGTTAGGCTTCCCTCTTTTCATTATCTGCAATCTTCCAGAAAGATGAGCAGGGGAGACTACGGCGGAATCGACCATGACTGTCGGTTGAGTTGAAATTTCTCTTTGGTTAGGCTACTTGGCTGTGGTGCCTCTGCTGTTTGGTCCTCCCAGAGATGCCCACAACTATCACTTCTAGTTTCGTTGAGGAACTTCCTTTGGCTAAAGTTACACTCACTAATATAACTGTGAGTTTCCTACTCTGGTGACTCATTTATTCAGTACTAGTGATGAGCGAGCATGCTAGGGCAAGTATTGGTTCAGCTCAAGCATTGCTACACGCATATGTTTGTCGCATTGCTCTAATCTCCTCCCCGCAAGTCTGGCACCTCCTAAGCAGCCAATCAAGGTTCAGGTATGTAATTCCATTCAGTGTAAGGCCATAGCCATGTTAGCTGTAAGCCTTAAACTGATTGGCTGGCCGGACACGTCATACAAGTGGATATAGGAGCTGAGGTCCTGCGCTCGGATCATTCAGCATTAGGGAGAGCAGACAGTAACAGATGTTGCTGTAAACTTACTGATTTTACACCAAAAACCTTATCAAAAGACCAAACAGTCATTTTAAGGACTACAGTGTGTGTGTTTGACAGCAGTGCAGCACCTTTTTTTTTTTTCAGAAGGGGTTTAATTCAGCACTATCAGGGACAGGTGTCTTCAGGAAGGGACAGATATTACAGGGCTTGAAAATCGCTTTTTTAAGTAGCCAAACTTCTAAAAGACAGAAAGATTTCAGATTAGTGACATCCACAGTACGCCATCAGAAAGCAGTGTGTGGAGCAGACATTATAAAAAGGGGCTTATTCACTACAGTGTGCCTGCTAGTGAAATATACACTGCACCATCGTAAAGCAATGTGTTGGGGAGACATAAAAAGGGGCTTATTCACTACAGTGTGCCTGCTAGTGAGATATACACTGCACCATCAGAAAGCAGTGTGTTGGGCAGACATTATAAAAAGGGTCTTATTCACTACAGCGTGCCTGCTAGTGAGATATACACTGCACCATCAGAAAGCAGTGTGTTGGGCAGACATTATAAGAAGGGGCTTATTCACTACAGTTTGCCTGCTAGTTAGACATACACTGCACCATCCGAAAGCAGTGTGTTGGGCAGACATTATAAAAAGGGTCTTATTCACTACAGTGTGCCTGCTAGTGAGATATACACTGCACCATCAGAAAGCAGTGTGTTGGGCAGACATTATAAAAAGGGTCTTATTCACTACAGTTTGCCTGCTAGTGAGATATACACTGCACCATCAGAAAGCAGTGTGTTGGGCAAACATTATAAAAGGGGCTTTTTCACTACAGTGTGCCTGCTAGTGAGATATACACTGCACCATCAGAAAGCAGTGTGTTGGGCAGACATTATAAGAAGGGGCTTATTCACTACAGCTTGCCTGCTAGTTAGATATACACTGCACCATCAGAAAGCAGTGTGTTGAGCACAAATTATAAAAAGGGGCTTATTCACTACAGTGTGCCTGCTAGTGAGATATACACTGCACCATCAGAGAAATTATTTTTTCTGGGGAAATTAACCTAATTTGTGCCACATCTGTGTGTGCGTTCAATCCGCCACCGTTATATTAATTACTCCAGCAGTGAGTGATTTATATTTTGGCCATAGTTAACTAGTTTTGGGCACATCTGTGTGTGCATTTAGGCCGCAATCGTATATACAGTATTCCAGCAGAGAATATATTTTATTTGGGACAAATCTGTATCCAATATAGAACTACATCTGAATACAGTGTATATATTACAAATTACATTATCTTGGGCCTAGTTTACTGGCCAAAATCTGTTGTATTTTGCTTCCATTACTGTTACATCAGGAGAGCAAGTGGCATGGTTGTGTGTCATGAGCTGTTCAGAAATCCTATAATGTCTTCCCCTATGCAGAATGAGGGCTGTAACTGTGTCCACCATCCCCTGCGGAGACTTTGCCCGGAAACAACAGATTAACAGCTGTACTTAATGTTGTTTACCTGTAAAGCATTATAAGGGCAATGGAATGTGATAATGTCATGTGACCTGCCATGAGAGAGGGGGGATTCAAAACTGTTGTTATCCCTCATATCTTGGGGAGGGGGGTATGAAAACTTGTTTTACCCCAATAAATCAGTTTATGTTCTCAGTTCACATGAACCAGAGGTGTGTGGTGTCTTCTCTGAGGAAAAGGGGACATTAGGATCGCATGGTTCTGGATCTCCGAATGGCATGATCTTGGGACAGCACGGAGCTACTCATTTGGCTTAGAAGGGCCCCAAACTACATCTGAATACAGTGTGTATATTACAAATTCCATTATCTTGGGCCTAGTATACTGGCCGATATCTGTTGCATTTTGCTTCCAATACTGAACTACATCTGAATACAGTGTGTATATTACAAATTTCATTCATCTGGGCCTTGTAAAGTGTCCACAACCTGTGGGTTTTTGTATCCCATACTGAACTGTATCTGAAAACACTGTGTCTATTACAACTTCCATTTATCTGGGCCCTGTAAAGTGTCCACAACCTGTGGGTTTTTGTATCCAATACTGTCCTGCATCAGAAAACGGTGTCTTTAGCGGACAGTAAAAAAATCTGCGCCACATCTACAGACAAAACCATTACGATGAAGAAGGCGCGCACAAAGGGATGGGAAAGTGGGCGTGATGCTGATGGTTCACGCAGAGGCTTTGGCCCTGGGCTCAATGTAACAGAGTTAAAATAATGTAGTAGAGGGCCTCCAGGTGCGCTAACCCTCTAAAACAGTGAAGGCGATGGTGACCCTTTTAGAGACTGATTGCCAAAACTGCAACCACAAACACACTTATTTATCGCAAAGTGCCCACACAATCATTTTCCCCTGAATACTACAGTCCAATATAGTATATCTTCCATGTTCCTTATTATTTAGCTATAGTAGCTAGCCTACAGTCAATTTGCTGCCTGTGTCATTCATGGCGTACCTGACGCTGATGATTGGCAGGAAAAGTGTAAGGCATATTGGTGCACCATAGACTTTTTCAAGGGTAAGGGTGCCCACAGAGAGGGCCCTGGTGCAAGAGTTCAGCTTGGGCCCCCCTTCCCTCAGTGCTTTGTGTGTCTTCTTATGCGGCACATGGATCTTTGGGCCCCCTCAGGCTCCTGGGCCTGGTAGCGACTGCTACCTCTGCACCCCCTATAGCTACGCCCATGGCTCTGAGTGTCATCTCTGGCACCTGTGCAAGAGTTTTGCTGACCCTATAAAACATTATTTTGCCAGGGCAGCCTAAAAAGCATGTTCACATGATGGAGGAGGAGAAGGACGAGAAAAAGAAGATTGAACCATATAACCTTTTTAGTGGTGGCAGAGGTGCATGTGAATACAGTGTATTCAGTACATTACAAACAACACATTTAGAATGCCGTTATGTTCAGCCACTTTCATCTGGTGGAGTAGAGAAGTCAGGGGCAATCCAGGCCCAGTTCATTTTTATAATATTCAACCTGTCAGCATTTTCAGTTGACAGGCGCATGCGCTTATCTGTTATTATTGCCCAAGCAGCACTAGATACCCGCTGTGCCAAAACGCTGGCGGCAGGGCAGTCCTGCACCTCTGAGGCGTAAAGAATACAAACTGAGGATGGTCTGGCTATCACACTGTGTACTGTGTTTGACTTTTTGTTGGTTATTGTTTGAGTTATAGGTTATGACTAGTCTGTAAGATATGTTAATATTTATTTTGTTATTTAGGAGTTATTAAACAGGCCATGCCATTGTTTTACCACCACTGTTGTATGTTATGTTTGTATTTTATAGTAATGTGTAAGTTTTGGAAGAGGTTTTAGTGAATACATTGTACAGGCCAGCCCCTCAAAGGCATAGAGTGCAAGTTTGTGCCACGTGTCCAGCTTGGACACCCAATATTTGTAAGGCACAGAGGGATCACTGAGGATGCCGACACGGTCTGCGATGTACTCCTTCACCATCTTCCAAAATATTTCCCTCCTTGTGACACTAGGCTGCGCATGAGGGTGCTAGCGGCGTGTCATGAAACTGTTGCAGGCCTTGTAGAGTGTTGTCCTACCTCTGTTGGAACTGCGGTGTGTCCCCCTCATCTCCCCTCCTGGGTTGCCCAATGAACTACGTACTCTGCCGCCAGCATTGTCAGCTGTAATTATTTCTACAATGACATTCTGTTCTGTGATTATAATATTTTTTTGTTTGCATTATAGTTGGTATTATTATTGTTATTATGGTTGTAAAATATGTTATGGTTATTTCGTTATTTATGAGTTCTTAAAAAGTTCATGCCATTGGTTTAACTCCACTCTTGTTAGGTTTTTAGTTATATTAATGTAAAAAGTTTGGGATGTTTGTTGTGCATGGTACGTATGCTGTATGATTGCCATCTGTGTGAGCTTGCCGAGCTACAAAGATGCCAACTTATGGCCATTGTCAGACACTGCCAATCTGGTCCCTTATACCCTGCCACAGCTCTGCGGCTGTGTGCTTTTTTGTCACCCAAGCAAATGAATTTCAGCAAGGCCTGTTGCCGCTTCCCCATGAGAATTCAGAGTTTGCAGTGGAGGCGGAGGAGAAGAAGGGGGGTTGCAGCCACAAATGTAGGTGGTGGCAGAAATCCTCATAGAAGTAGTGCCTACAATCCTTGGTGTCGGTGGCACCTGTGCCATCCCAGGGTCCGACTCGCTAATGGCCTACACAAGGTTCACCCAGTGTGCCGTCATGGAAATGTAGCGTCCCTGGCCAAAAGCACTTGTCAGTCATGAAGTGGACCTTCCCAATAACTGCGTTGGTCAGGTCACGGGTGATGTTACCGGACACACACGATTGCTGGTGTAATGTGGGGACGGGACACCGTGAACAATAGTGGCGGCTGGGGACTGAGTAACGAAGAACGGCTGCCGCTGTGAGGCTCAGGAAAGCCTCAGTGTCCACAGGCCTAAATGGTAACATTTCCATGGCCATAAATTTTGAAAGGGGCGCATTTAGTGCTATAGCCTGTGGGTGGGTGGCTGGCTATTTGCGCTTACGATCAAAGGCCTGGGGTAAGGACATCTGTACGCTGTGCTTTGGCACAGAAAGGGGTGTGCTAGCAGATGGTGCTTGCGAAGGCCCAGCTGCAGGGCGGGAGTCATCCAGGCCTGCATCTAGGACAGAGGATTGGCCAGCACGTAACACAGGGGAGGAAGAGGAGGCAGTGGTGTGACCCACAGAGACTGATTGTGGACCCAGGAGTTCGGCCCACCTATTAGGGTGCTGTTATGCAATGTGGCGGATCATGCTGTTGGGATTGAGGTTGCTAGTGTTCCCAACCCTACTCATTTAGCCTCCAGTGTATAGTCTTCCCCCATTACGTTCCTGTGTTTGAGTGTTTATTGTTATGGTTTGAGTTAGTTTATTAATAGGATGTAACATATGTTATGGTTATTGTTATTTATGAAATGTTGAGTTCTTATTTATGTATAGCACAGTTACAGTTAGCATAATTACAATTCTTTTATCGTCGTCCCCCACTTTCCTCAAAACTGCGGAACACCTACCCCTTGTCGAGGGATATTTGCACAAGGGGGAACAGTTGTGAGCCTGTTTATTGTGGCCCGGCTTCTCCCTTTTACCACCACACAGCCTCTTCCACCCTTGATGTGGATCCATCCCCCTCTGTCCTCGCTCAGCTTTCCACCTTCCCAGGTTGGGTCAGTGATGTCATCGTCCCCCATCTCCTCTTCCACTTCCTCACTCTGGTCATCCTCCTCACTTGTGTTGACCTAACAAGACCCTAACTTATTGACAACTGTGTCTCATCCGCATCATCCACCAAGTAAAACACTAATTGCCATTCCCCACTGTTATCTTCTTCTAACTGTGGATGCTGAAGAGTTTGGGGATCAGTGCATTAGATATCCTCATGTCCCTCTTCAGGGAGGGTCAGCTCATCTGCAGGCCCTCACCTACAGTTTTTGTGGGGGACAGCTCACATGGTATATTTTTTTCTATGTTTCAGACTTGGAAGGAAGCATAATTTGCTTTCCTTCGGTGGTGAATCTTTAACGCATGTGTTTTTTTTACAGGATTCTGGTTTTTATATAGTTGCACAGGGGTAAGTAAATATTTCAAGGTTTTTTTTAAAAAATATGTCAGGCTTGACTCAATTTTCTCCTCTCAACTAGTTTGAAGATGTCTTTTCAGGAGATATTAGACCCTTTCACATTTAGGGCCTTGAGGAATTACAATTATCAGCAGACACTTGAAAGCATTTCTGTTTCCAGGGGGGAATGACCATTCAGGAATTCTCTTTTATCCTGGATTTGTCTTTTTAAATTGACCATGTTTCTTTCTATTGTGGAGAACATTACAGGTAATACAGTCAATGTTAATATCCCTGGTTTGAAAACTAAAGCTTTTATAACATCTATTGTATTCCTTTTTTCATTGTATGTGCCACTTTCCCTAAATCTTTAGGGTAGACAATAAAATTCCAAGATAGTCAGATAGCAGCTTGTACTTGTGGTATATTTCTGGTAATGACTTTCCATAATGTAAAGAGAAAACAAATGCTGACCGCCATTGCCTGCGCTAACTCGGCTATGTGACGTTATCTGGAACCCAAACGAAAATTAAGCTTAAAGAGGACCTTTCACCTGAAAATGCATGTTAAACTAAAGATATACCCTAACTTACCGGCCCCCGGTGGTGCTTATTCTGCTTTTCTTTTTTCTATATGTGCCCCCGTTTGTCCACGGTGCCCCCCTCAATATCTCCGCCGTGTATGCTAATGAGCCATTCGGCTCAACTGGCGGGCCTGCAAAGTTCTCCCAGGCGTGTCTGCCTTCCCCTGGCACGGGCGCAGCCAATAAGCGCGCTCCGCTCTTAGCCAGGGAGAAGGCGCTCAGTTCTCGCGAGATTCGCGAGAACTGGAGCGATTCATCCATCCTGAGCCGGCGCCATCTTGGATTCCCGCAGCCAGCATCGGCTCAGGATGGATGAAATCGCTCAAGTTCTCGCGAATCTCGCGAGAACTGGAGCGTCTTCTCCCTGGCTAAGAGCGGAGCGCGCTTATTGGTTGCGCTCCGTGCCAGGGGGAAGGCAGACACGCCTGGGAGAACTTTTGCAGGCCCGCCCAGTTGAGCCGAATGGCTCATTAGCATACACGGCAGATATTGAGGGGGGCACCGCGGACAAATGGGGGCACATATAGAAAAAAAGAAGAGCAGAATAAGCACCACCGGGGGCCGGTAAGTTAGGGTATATCTTTAGTTTAACATGCATTTTCAGGTGAAAGGTCCTCTTTAAATTAAGAAAATTACCAGTTGTTCGCCATTTTTTGGCCTGCCGTTTCTCTCCATGAAGATCCGTGTCGGGGCTTTATGACGCGGCTCCGCATGACCTAACATGCGCGATCGCGTCATTGAGAGTGCACGGTCGTCTAGTAACGCAAAACATCGACTTTTGAATATCAGCGATATCTAGGCAAGTCTAATGGCAGTAATAGAAAGGCTAATAGCAGTACTACTTATAATAATAATGGCAGTTATAAAAGTAAAAAAAAAAGGGAAAAAGGAAAAGTATAATGTAAATTTTACATTATACTCCCCCCCCCCTCACTTTTTTTTTACTATTATTACTGCCATTATTATAACTATTACTACCATTACTATTAGTCCGATGTGACACGTGCAAGTTAATTCACTGATTTTGTGTGTTTTTTATCTACGGCTCCTAACTTTTTTAGCTGGCTCCTAGACTCCAAAGGAAATTTGTCAAGTCCTGCCTTAATGTATCAAAAAGGTACAGTACTTAGTTACAAAAAGTTAAAAGAAATAAGATACATAAACGTGCACAAAATAGTATGAGAATAAATGCATAAAAAGCAGAAAGGTTCTTACTCGACGAATTGTGTAGTCAGAGTTCCTTTTGGTGTCCGGGGACACAGCCCAATATTGATCCGATCCCCAAATTGTGTCAAAGAAATGTTCCCAATTGTTTATCTTTATCCCCATTGGGCAGAGGGTGGAGCTAAGAGGAGTGTCCCTCCTATTCTATCCCAGCCTTCTGGGATGGCCCTCATTACCTGTGCATGCTCCACCTCTCTTATTCAGCTGGCAGACATGAAATATTAATAAGACATGGCCTCCCGTCCACATAACCTGTTTCTTGGTTTTGAGGTTAGGCCAAGCAATAATGGCCTCCACTTTTTCAGGCCGTGGCTGGAGGATACCACCTCCCACACAATGCCCCAGGTATTGGACCTCAGCCATAGCGAATTGACATATCCCGGGCTTGATTGTGAGACCCGCCCTTTTTACCCGGTCGAGCACTTGTGAAAGGATACATAGGTGCTCCTCCCACGATGACCTAAACACGCAATGTCATCCAAGTAGGCAACAGCAAACCCTTCTAGCGGTTGATTAACTAGTTGCTGAAAAGTTGCTGGGGCATTATTCATGCCAAAGGGCATGACAAGGAATTCATATAGTCCGAAAGGAGTGACAAATGCTGACTTCTCTTGGGCCTCCTTGGTCAGAGGGATCAGCCAATAACCCTTACTCAGGTCGATAATAGGAAGCGGGCCGCAGCTAATTGAAACAGCAGTTCATCCATCCACGCCATTGGGTAGGCATCCGAGACGGTGACTGCGTTTAGCTTTTGGTAGTCTACAACACAGAATCGGATAGTCTGATCCTGCTTGGGGACAAGTACTACAGGGGAGGCCCAGGCACTATTTGACTTTTGGATCACTTTCAGCTCCAGCATCTCCACTATTTCGCCTCACAGGTGCTTCTAAATGTAGCCTGTGGATGGAAAACTATCAGATAGTTCACATCATTCAGGCGTTGATAAATGATGAAGGACCCTTCCCAGGATGCCTGGAGCTTGTTTTGGGGCATCGGTACAAGCATCCACACTTTTTGCCCAACTTCATCTTGTCTCGCTCGGGCATTACGATCATACCATCTTTTCTGGGTGGCTTGGGCCCTCTGCAGGTTGGTACGGATTAGTTGGGTCAAGGTTTGCCTGCTCTCTCGGAATTTAAGTACATACTCTACCACAGAAACTTCAGGGGTGACTAGCTTCCCTTCTCAGGACTCCCATATCAAATCCGGAGGGCCCCGAACCCTCCTTCCATATACCAGCTCAAAGGGGGAGAAGCCCATTGAGCCACCTCTCTGTAGGCAAACGGTAAATGGGGTAGGTATCATTCCCAGTCTCTGCTTTGGGAATCCACCAGCATTTTTAGCATCTGCTTCAGGGTCCCGTTGAAACGTTCGCATAAGCCGTTCTTTTGCGGGTCATAGGTGGTGGCCACAATATGTTGTACTTGCATCTTCTTGCACAGGCATTGCATGAGGTCAGACATGAACTGAGTGCCTTGGTCAGTAAGCATTCCTCTGGGGAAGCCCACCCGAGAGTTGGTTGTCAGCCAGACTCCTTAGTTTTCCCAAACTAGGATCACATTGTAAGGAGTTTTGGAAGTCCTGGCTGCTGGTCTCCAGGGAGTAGCTAGGCAGCGAGGTAGGGGATGTTGCCACTTTTGGGTCTGTGGGGCTGTCCAACTGGGCTTTGGGGAGGGATGCAGCATTAGCACTCTGGCTACAGGTCACAGTCGCCATAGAGGGACTACAGACCAACCTGTCCTCACATTGTCCCTCATGTCCATATCCTTTTCAGTCAGGATCCACCCCTAACTCATCACACAACCCCTCCTGGTCTCTGCGGTCCTCCTCCTCTAATACCAGTGAGTCGCCGCCAGGCTGGATGGTCACATACTGGGATACCATCCACCTCAAGTCAGTTCCCAGCAATACGGGATGGTGTCGGTCATTCCAACGGTCCAGATTTCCTGACTAGCACCCCAATCCAGGAATACTCTCGCCATGGGAATTGCAGGGTCCATTTCTTAGAAGGACGAACTGTATTTTTTCCTGCCCTATAGGGGAAAGGCAGTATCAGGACGTGATGTCATGGAGAAAACTGGGGAAAGAAATGAATCAAGGTGTTGCAATGGCTCAAAGTCCACACATCAACCCAATTGAAATGCTGTGGCAGGGCATTAAAGGGTGACTGACAAAACTTCTGATGTCATTGCAACAGACCCCCCCCCCCCCAATGACTACTAGAAAGAGGAGAGAGAAGCACTTACATAGTGCACTCTGTCTCCTCACTACAGGAGACGGAATTGATATGGGTCCATTACCCATCTCCTGCAGCAAGAAGAGAGATCCCTATGCAAGTGTTTTGCTCTCCTTGTTCTAGCTATCAGTAGAGTGCTGTGACATCAAGAGTTTTGTACAAGTCCAACGACCCTTTAAGGGTTCTTTCACACTTGCGTTTTGACTTTCCGGTGTAGAGATCCGTCGTCTGGTCTCTACGCCGGAAAGAAACTGATCAGGATTATCCTAATGCATTCTGAATGGAGAGAAATCCGTTCAGGATGTCTTCCATTCAGTATCTGAAAGTTTTTTGGACATTGACAAAACCGCAGCATGCTGCGGATTTGTCTCCGTCCAAAAATCCGGAAGACTTGCCGTAGTGCATTAATCCGGAATTAAGCTAAACGTTGTTTCGGCGCATCGCCGGATCCGACGTTTAGCTCTACTGGGGCTTCGATCGGTTACCATGGAGGACGCTACTGAAGTCCTGGCTGCCATGGTAAGTACTCCGCAGCAGTGTACTTACCTGCGCTGCGGCCCCCGGGCGCTTCTTCATGATGTCACAGGTCCGGGTGGCGCATTGATCTATGCGCCGCCCGCACCTGTGACATCATGAAGGAGCGCCCGGTGGCCGCAGCGCAGGTAAGTACACTGTTGCGAAGTACCATGGCAGCCAGGACTTCAGTAGCATCCTGGCTGCCATGGTAACCTGAAAGCATTTCGAAGACTGATTAGGTTCCTGATCAGTTTTCAAATGCTTTCAGGTGACTTGCGTTCTGACGGATCCGGTGGGACGGAAGTGCCTGCCGGATCCTCAGAACGCAAGTGTGAAAGCACCCTAAGAGTGCTGTGCATAATTAAATGCCCACAAACATCAAACCTGCATTGTTGCATTTACCTAATGGTATTGTACCTGAAAGAAAAATAGAGGTGGTCTGGCTATCGTACATTATGCCAATGGAACACCTGTAGCTGGGCATTTAGCTCATAGCCCAATGGCGTGCAAATGCCTTCTGATGGTTTATGTAGACACTATTTTCCGTTTTTAGGCTTGGAATGTGATGTCTAATTTGACTTGCTTTACAGAATGCATCACTATTATCACACATCATTCTAATCAGACAATCCCTCTGTGCAAAGGTTTACCTCTAGGAACCTCTTGATGTCATTCTAGTTCGTTGTTGTTCTCCCAACCATAAGGACACGCAATGGTAAACAGTGCTGACATCAATGCCTAGGTGTGTAGCAATCTGCTGGAGTGATAACCAAGGTCTCTCAGGTTAAACATTCTGTCCCTCTCAGTTTGTGACAACTGGTGATAACTGGTACATCGACAAAGAAAAGGCATTGCACAATCATCCTACACTACTTATAATTTTTTAGATTACAAGTGGCTAAACCCTTCTTGCCCTTTGACTTGTCCTTCTAAGTTCTGCAATTTCTCTGTCAAGCAGTGTATGGGTACTAAGTTGTTTGTACCCTTTATATATATATATGCAATATGCCTTTCCTATATATACAAAATGCGCTAAACGAGTTGTAACTTTTTTGCATTTGCTTTTTGTATCCGCTGTTCAAACAGGTCGCTGCATTCCAGTGAGTGTTGTGGCCTTTTCCTAGGCCAGTGACATCATGTTCATAGGTCATATGGCAGAGGCGCAGCTCGTTCTGGTAGGAGTGAACGGGCTTCAATACCAAGCACAGCTACTATACAATGGACATCTGTGAGAAGGCCGCAGTGCACTAGTGATCCTCTTCAAACAGCTGATCGGTGGGGATACCGTGAGTCAGATACCTAACAATCAGATGTTGATGACCCATCCTGAGGATAGGCCATCAATATCAAAATCTACACAGTTCCTCTTATAAAATGCCTGAAGGTGTTTTTGACCCAAGTGGTTCCGAGTACGACTCTTGGCTCACCTGAACATATTCTGAATAACAGATCTGCAAGTCTGCATTTTCTAATTAGAGGATTAATGGCTTCAGCAAATAATGCTATGTACACCTTTGGAGGCATTTTTTTTTAAGGATTTCATTTTACTCGTTTTAGACTAAAAATCATTTTTTTTTAACTGATCTTTATTAAAAATACTGAGCTATTCTTTCTCAAAAGGGTTAACTGTTTTTCTAACTGTGTGAATGATACTTTCACTTTGTGCCCCTAATCTAATCACCCTTATCTGTAAATTACTAAAAGGTCATAAACACTTATTTAAGCCATCAGTAAGATAAGAACTGAGCTATAATGAGTGTTTATAATGTCAGAGATCAGGAACCCGTCAGCTCCCTGCCTGACGGAGCAGAGAGAAAATTCTGAACCAGCTAATAGACAAAACACAAAGCTGTGCAGGGAAAACCGCTCAATATTTTCAAGCTTAAAATGAGTGCAAACCAAAAATTGCCACCAAAGGTGTATGTGGTGATAGAGGGATCCAGATATCAAAACTATTGTTAGGAGTAGGCAACCCAACCCTTTACATTCCTGTAGGGGGTCATCACCTCTTCCATGTCCGTCCAGGCCGGAGATTGCAGAAATAAAAATCAGTAAGAAACCAGACCCCTATCATAAAGTGTAAAGATGTCAGACACCAGCACGATACAGACCAGAACCGTTAGAGGGGTCAGGAGAGGGCTTGTGTCCTTTCCACTGAGGTTACACATGAAACTCCTATCTTGCAATAAACATCAAAGAAATAAGTGGACAAATCCATATTTGAGCCACGTGCTTCCTCCTGAGAACTCAGGCCATGTATATGCTTCCATGGTATTAAAACCAAATGGATCTCAGCTCAGTAACAGGGAGCAATTAGATAACTACAGCTATCCTGCCATTAACTCCGCCATGTTTAGAACGCACGTGTGCGGGACATTCGGACGGAGTGGATGGAAGAAATATGAAATTGCTAAGGTGAATACCCGAAAAGATATTCCAATACAAAGATTTCGAGGCAGACTTGGTTTTCAGTAAGTGGTCGTAAACACTGTCATAAAAGGTCATTACCATATTCCCTGGCCTCCTCTGACATCACAGGGGATCGACACAGAACCTTTTTAACACATGTAGGGAGTAGAGATGAGCGAACTTTAAAAAGAAGTTCGGCGTTCGGGTTGTGGTAATCACCGCATCCCGTTATGGATTCCACTACCGCGGACTATCGCGGCATATGGAATCCATAAGGGGCGGCTTCCACCAACCCGAACTGTTGAACAGCCTAAGGACCTGGGGTGACGTCACCGTCATGGGATCAGTGCAAATCCCGTGCTGAGCCACGCCCCCTGCACTGATCACATGACGGTGATGTCACCCCAGGTCCTTCGGCTGTTCAACAGTTCGGGTTGGTGGAAGCCGCCCCTTATGGATTCCATATGCCGCGATAATCCGCGGTAGTGAAATCCATAACGGGATGCGGCGAGTACCACAACCCGAACGCCAAACTTTTTTTTTTAAAGTTCTCTTATCTCTAGTAGGGAGGAAAGCAAAACGTTATTTCTTTGGGGATCACTAGATTAATTGACTGACCAATATTTCTGCTTCCCCAGGCAACCGGACTTAACTGTCGTGTAACGTATTAAGCTCTGTTTTTATCCCTTTTATTTTACAAAATGTTATTTTGCACTGTACGTACGTGTATTTTAGGTTATATTTTCTAGGATAACCCCACTGTTTGTACGCACTCTTTTTTTTCATATTAAAACTTCACTTTAATAAGAGCCTTCTTGTGTCCTAACGATTCCATGACCTTAGAAGAAGCTTTAACTATAGTGTGGTATTAACCTGTGAATGCTAGCAGTTGTAGCGTGTACTTAGGTGTTATTTCATGCAAAGGTGTCTCGTCAGCCTGAGATGACGAGTGGGGGCAGCTAAGACTGATTAGTTTCAGGAAGGAGTGCTGACAAAAGGGAGGTCCAGCGTGACCCTGCAGGGTCCCCTCCTGAATCTAAGTCCGTGAATCCTGACAGTGTACATAGCCTTTAATGCAAACAGTACATCAGATCACCCCAAGCACCTTTCAGATCATTTATGGCACTCGTCTCAGAACAAAGCTGCACTGATAACAAAACACGTTTATTAGTTAGGCCATGCACTGTACAGACATTTATCAACATAAGTTTATCATTTCAAAAGGAAAGCAAAAATATCTTTAAAGGAACAGTAACATCCAAAATAAACGAGGCAACAATTATATTAATACATCAAAGAAAATGTTTGATTCACAAGGTGAAAAGTTTAGTACCCTAGTGACATGTGATTGGCCAGTCTAAGTATTCAGTGCCCTGTTTTTTTGTTCTGACTTCCTGCATTAAAGGTGCCCATATAGGTATCTAGTCTCAAAGCAATATAAAAAAGGAGCAATAATTCTCAACACAGTCCTCCAAAAAGCCCAAGTCATGTTATGGAATTTCCATAAGGGAGAAACGTCATTATGTGCACTGCTGCAGCCATTCACTGGACTAAGTGGTCGGAAAAATGTGGAAAGCAACCCCAGAAGAGCAACGTAGGTGGACTCGGCGGTCATGTGCTGCTTGGGGACATGTCAATGCTAAGACCAGTGAATGGCTGCAGAGATGTATGTAATGTAGTTAACAGGGGTGCAAGGGTCCGGAAGCAGCATGGATGGGAAATAATATTGTTGTGGGGGTTGACCAATCCCTTTAAATGGGTTTTCTGAGACTTTTCTACTGATGACCTATTGATCGGTGGGGGTTTGACGCCTGCGATTGTATGAGAAGGCGCCGTGCCTTCTCTGAGCTCACCAAGCACAGTACCATCTATTTGATAGCGGCTGTGCTTGGTATCGCAGCTCAGCCCTATTCACTTCAATAGGGCTGAGCTGCACCTAGGCCACGTGACAGAAGAACATGACGTCACTTGGCCTAGACTAAGCAGCGAGAAGGCCACGACACTACTTCAAGCACTAATGCCTTCTCAAACAGCTGATCGGTTAGGGTTCCGGGTGTCAGACCCCCACCGATCAGATACTGGTCACCCATACAGAGGATAGGTCATCAGTGTAAGTCTCAGAAAACGCCTTAGGCCTCTTTCAAACTTGCGTTCTGAGGATCCGGCAGGCACTTCCGTCCCGCCGGATCCGTCAGAACGCAAGTCGCCTGAAAGCGTTAGAAGACTGATGAGGATCCTGATCAGTCTTCGAAATGCTTTCAGGTTACTATGGCAGCCAGGACGCTATTCAAGTCCTGGTTGCCATAGTAGTAGTGGGGAGCGGGGGAGCAGTATACTTACAGTCCTTGCGGCTCCCGGGGCGCTCCAGAATGACGTCAGAGCGCCCCATGCCCATGGATCACGTGATCCATGCGAGTGGGGCTCCCTGACGTCACTCTGGAGCGCCCTGGGAGCGGACGGTAAGTATACTGCTCCCCCGCTGCCCACTACACTTTACCATGGCAACCAGGACTTTAGCGTCCTGGCTGCCATGGTAACCAGTCAGAAAAAGCTAAATGTCGGATCCCGCGATACGCCAAAACGACGTTTAGCTTAAGGCCAGATCCGGATTAATGCCTTTCAATGGGCATTAATTCCGGATTCGGCCTTGCGCATAGTGTTCAGGATTTTTGGTCGGAGCAAAAAGCGCAGCATGCTGCGGTATTTTCTCCGACCAAAAAACGTTCCAGTCCTGAACTGAAGACATCCTGACGCATCCTGAACGGATTTCTCTCCATTCAGAATGCATTGGGATAATCCTGATCAGGATTTTTTCGGCATAGAGCCCCGGCGACGGAACTCTATGCCGGAAAAAAAAAAACGCAAGTGTGAAAGAGCCCTTAAAGGCTACCTGCACACACTGCAGATTACTTTCGTTTTTCTGCACAGATACTTGTGCAGAAAAACTACAGCATAATGCAGTATCAGCAAAGTATATGAGATTTATCTACTCTCAGTGGGGAAATCGACCTGCTATTTAGATATTGAAATCTGCGGCATGTCAATTCTTTGTGCGGATTTCACACTCTTTAAGGCAAGGGTGAGATCTGCACAAAATCTGCATCAAAAACAGCAAGTGACATAATATTACCGTCAAAAAAAAAAAAAAAAAAATCATGTGCCCCAGAACTTGGAACATTTGTCCATTGTGACAGAGACCCTGATCGAAATGTTGGGTCACCTATTTTTTGCGCTCCCACAGATGACCGACAGTTCTCTTTCTATACAGTGTATAGGAAGCTGATGAATATGAAGACGCCCAAAGCTTGTGCACTGCATTGAGATGACTCCAGTGCTCAATGGGAATTTTAACAAAATGACTGGACCATAAAAAGTGACCCGGGGTTTTAATCTAGTCTAAGCTGTGCTCCCATAGGGGGAGCATAAAACTGGTTCCATATCTCCTATAATAATATGAAGGCCTATTTTGAAGCACCTGCAAAAAAAAGTGTATGTGCAATTGGGTTATGTAGCTTTTGTGGTGGAACATGCTTAGAGCACAAGATACTTCAAAGTTGACTAATGGAATAAAAAAATCTGGCCATGGACATGGTCATTTTGCTTTCACATAGCTGTGTGTGCTCTGTGCGGGGGACACTTTTCCCGGAGGGACCATGGCTCATGTGAGCCGAACTTACTGCATACCATACTAAGATGATGCTGTGAGCATTGGACAGTAGACCTGTGGTCGAGCTGGAACTCATCATAGATCGATATGACGCAATGTGTGTGGGTCAGATAAGCCACAGTCAGTCCAGGAAACGTGGCCGTCACACAGACCACATTTTGCGGACCACGCACGGCTGTGTGAAAGCTGCCAAAATGTAAGGATATGTTGAATGTGACAGTGGAAACAGGAATTGTGCATAGGAAAGGCCAAGGATTCCCAACCTGTGTCTCAAACTTACAACACCCATCATGGTAAAAAATAAATTTAAAAAAATCCTAGTTATTAAATTACTTTTCACTCCAGTTTTAAGGGACCAGTAAACACCTTTAAGCTCCATAATAATTGCCAGCTCTATGGTTGTCCGATACCAATATCTTCTTCTGGTGATGTGGTTTTACTATCAATTATAATACATCAAAAAATCTTACCTAGATATCAGTTGAGTGTAGTCTACAAGAAATGTGCCAGGAAAATTAGGATGGTTTCACACGAGCGAGTGTCACGCTCCGGACTCGCAGCGTTAGTATGCAGCAGCTTCCGTCCTGAACTCCCAGCACTGGAATGTATTATACAAGACTGACATAATGCTGGCAGTGTTATCCAATACATTCCTGAACTCTATAATGCTATGCGACCCTGGCAGTGCTGGAAGTTCAGGATGGGAGCTGTCTGAATCGCGCGCTGCGAGTCTGGAGCATGAGACTCACTCGTGTGAAACCAGCCTTGGTATTAATGTACACCTTCAATACAAAAAAAATAAAAATAAATCTCTAAGGTTATGTTCACACAGTGTCTTGTTTGGTGTATCCCTATGCCCCGGCACCCCCCCCCAAACCCCCCCTTAACGTAACAGAGGCAAAAAAAAAAAAATCTCAAGACCATTGGTGTGCATCTGCATAACTTTTTTTCTTCTTAAGGCTACTTTCACACTGGCGTTTTGGTTTCCATTTGTGAAATCCATTCAGGGATCTCACAAACGGTCCAAAACGGATATGTTTTGCCCTTAATGCATTCTGAATGGATAAGGATCCGCTCAGAATGCATCAGTTTGGCTCCATTCCGCTTTGGAGGTGGACACCAAAACGCTGCTTGCAGTGTTTTGGTGTCCGTCTGATGAAACTGAGCCAAACAGATCCGTCCTGACACACAATGTAAGTCAATGGGGAAGTTTTCTCTGACACAATCTGGCACCATAGAAAACGGATCCGTCCCCCATTGACTTTCAATGGTGTTCAAGGCGGATCTGTCATGGCTATGTTACAGATAATACAAACGGATCCATTCTGAACGGATGCATGCGGTTGCATTATCTGAACGGATGCGTTTGTGCAGATCTATGACGGATCTGTACCAAACGTGAGTGTGAAAGTAGCCTTAATTGTACAGCAAAGCGCAGCAGAATGTGCTTTCTCAAAAACATACTGAGGGGCATTTACTAAAGTGTTTATGCCACCATTAAGGTGTTAAAAAATCATAATTTAGTCCGCTTGTCATATTGGCGACTTTTTGAACTTGTCACTTTTCTAAAGTGGCAGCCTGCCAGAATTAATACAACGATGCCAGAAACTGGGGTAAGTTATAGCAGAAATCTATGCCGGCCCCTCACTGGCGCAGACTTCAGATCCTTCCAGAGATGAGATGAATATGTTAATAGGCATTTGCCTCTTAATAAATTAGGAGCATCTCACTCCGGCACACAGGGGATCAAGACTGGTATATGGGAACGCCACTCTTGGCAACTGTCCCTGACTGTGTGTTATATAGTTTGTTAACATGGGGGCCAATGGACGGTGTATGCCACTGGCTATACAGAGGCATATACCACAGGTATACATTGGAGAATACTTCTGATGTATCAACGTATATACCTCTGAAGTATAGTTCTGACATGATATGAACAGAACCTAATACACACTGGGGATCAACACTTCGCATGAATTTTTCCACACTTACTCTAAGAAGGGATTTTAGAACCATACAGTGTCATTTTTATTAAAATATAAAAATATTCACCCTCAGCCCTGCTCTTCATTGTCCCAAGTCATTATCGCTTGAAGTTGGACCTTCTGGGATGGCATTTTTATTCTCTAACTGTACGCCATTTTCGTTTGAAATGCACTCTGTACTTGGTGCATCATTTACAAGGACAGCGGGATCATCAGGTGCATCATTTACGAGGACAGCGGGATCATCAGGTGTGTCATTTACAAAGACAGCGGGATCATCAGGTGCGTCATTTACGAGGACAGCGGGATCATCAGGTGTGTCATTTACAAGGACAGCGGGATCATCAGGTGCGTCATTTACAAGGACAGCGGGATCATCAGGTGCGTCATTTACGAGAACAGCGGGATCATCAGGTGCGTCATTTACAAGGACAGCGGGATCATCAAGTGCGTCATTTACGAGGACAGCGGGATCATCAGCTGGGTCATCTGCCTGAGTAACAGATTCATTTGTATTTTCCGTTTGGTGGAAACCTGTATCCTCATCTGGGATGCTGTCGTCTTCAAGCATATCCTTTTCCCGTTCGTCATCCTCATCAAGTAAATCATCTTCCTGGGTTACACAATCATATGGATCTTCAGGCATCAGGCTCATGGAATTTACACAGAAGAAACTTTGCAATTTTTCCACAGGAATTTGTCGCAGTTTAATTTCCTGGTCCTTGAACTTCTTACGGTGCAGTTTTTCAGCTCTCTCCAGGTCTTCTTCGGAAGAGAAGCTGACCATTACTTCCCCTTGGCCAATGCCATCTTTGTCGCACAGCAGGGAGATGTCTTCTTCATTGAGGGAAAAGCCAGTAAAGAACTTTAGAACGTCACTTTTTGTCACAGCTGGTGGAAAGTTTCTTAAATAAAGGCATCTCCCCTTGGAATAATGATGCGAGAATAAGACATTCTTTCCTGTAAGCAAATTTCTCATGCTTGATTTGGAGATGGGAGATATGAACAAGAGACGTCCATTAAACATAACTTTGTCGAGTTTGAGAACTTTTTTATAATCTTTTTCATTTTTGAAGACGACAAAACATTCCCTTGTCCTGCGGCCCTTCTCGTCATACAGAAACTTAATGTGATCTTTGCTCACCAGGCTGAAAAACCACTTCCTCAAATCTTCTCTTGCGGTGTCATAGTTCAGGTTTGTCACGTGCACGTGAAAGTCTCCGTCATATATTGGGTCGTGCTCATTTGTCAGGTTCTGTGGAGACCTTGCACGTCTTCGGGGAGACCTAGATCTCCTGTGAGGAGATCGAGAACGCAAGCGTGGTGACCTGGAGCGACCAAGAGGAGACCGAGAATGCCACCCGGGTGACCTACTATACTTATGCTGAGATCGCGAATATCTTTGTAGAGATCTGGAATGCCACTGTTTGGAACTAGAATCCCTAAAGGATGAATGAGAAAACCTTTCTGGAGATCTTGAAAAGTATTCTTCTCTTTCATATCTTGATGTATAAGAAAGGTTATCCTCATCATAATGAACTCTGCCACCATATCTTACCCACTCTTTTTCATTAGACCACATCACATGTATAGACTTACTATTACTATATCGGTATCTTCTCATGCCCTCATAGGCATCAGAACTATTATAAAATTTAACCAATGCACCACCATCAATTAATGCATGGTTATCTTTAAAGGATAATATATCAGCAATATCGAGCCCTGAAAAGTATCTTCGGACAGAGTTTGTGGTTATAAGTCCGGAAGTGACTTGAACTCGCAAATACAAATGCGTTATGCTATTTCGTCGATCAAGGCTCCTATCCTCAGGGGATCGACTTCTACTAGAGAATGAAGTTGGATAGCTTTGCCTGGACCACTCCATTTCTGCTGTAGAGCTAGGAGAAAATATAAACTATGGAATCCTTTATGGCTCGGCCAGAAGATCGAACAGCACTCTCGCATCTACCCACGTGGTGAAGTTCAGAAATGCCAGACCCCGTTCAACACCAATGATAGCAGCTCCTCCCTCAGGAATGCCCAATCCTGCAAAATGTAATCGAAGGTCTCGTGAGTTAACAGCAACTGAAAGAGCACCTAACCTGACAGTTCCTAAAATTCTGACCTGTAGGTATAAAAAGCTTAAAAAGTTTTCTTTTTTAATAGAATCATACGTAAGTAGGAATGAGCGAAGATTCGAAGATGCTTCGCTCAAAACTTTGTTTTAATGCTGTACAGAAATCCGGCTCCATACAGCATTAAAATGTATGGGCTCCGGTGTTTTTAGGTTCGGCGTACAAGAATCGGGTTATCTAAGAATTCTGTTACCACGGACCATAACGGAATTATTAGAGGACTCGAACCTTGTATGCTGAACTTGAAAACACAAGTTCGCCCATCCGTAGTCATCATCGGAGTCTCGTGAGGCCTTTGACTATTGAACTTGAAAACCATTTTAAAACAGGCATCCGAAGTCGGCTTTGTTACCGACTGATACCTCTGGAAGCAGGTTTTAAAATGGTTTTCAAGTTGAAAAATCAAATCCCGAAGTTACTCATCGAAGTCCCGCGAGACTTTGGTGATAACGAATCTTCCCCGCCGGAGCCCATAACCTTTAATGCTGTATGGAGCCAGATCTCTGTACAGCAGTAAAACAAATCTAAGAACCGAAGCTTACTTCGCTCATCCCTACTTATAAGCACATACTACTAGAAGGACGTATAAAATATGTAAATTAACACTACAGAACACGTGAAAAAAAATTGGACAGAATGGGTTAAAATGCCTCACCAACATTTTTATCTGCCAGTTAAACCAGATAGTGACACATCCTTTTTCTCCTAATCTGTTTTTATTTTCTGACTGCAGATTTATTTCTTCTCTTTCCTGAAGAGGATTATGGGGGCGGCCATCTTGCCTGAGCTGTTCTCAACAGCATTTAGAAAAATTACTTTATGGCAGCCCCATGGTCTAGAGACACAATGGTCTGGATCTGACCTCATTGACTTCTATGGAGGAGTTCTCTAGGCATGCTGTGTGACCCGTGCAGAGGTCATTGTACAAGGAAAGAACAGATAAGCTCTGACAATCACCTATTGTGAATGGAGGATCCTGTCTTATCTATACACAGAGGTGATATCATTACAGGCAGGATTAGAAGGACAGATAAGCAGGTAACTGCAGGAAAGTCATCTGTATAGAGCAAGAAGTGGCGCCTATTATTAGTGGCCATGTGAAAACGGCAGGATTTTGTGTTTTTTCCTTAAATATAGACATTAACAATGAAAATTTTAAATTCTTTAAAACCATGTCAAACATAAAACGTAATTTAAACAATAGGTCACTTTCTGATGACACATTCGCTTTCAAGGGGTTGTCCCATTAAATAAACTTTCCCTATCCATATACCCCAAGTACTCGGCTATCTCTGGCAGTCCAACGGAGTGGAATGGATTGGCGGACAAGCATGCCTGTCTGCTGTTCCACTCAAATGGGGAGCACAGGCCACCGTTCTTGTGATATGCGGGAGCCCCAGAGGACGGATCCCCGGTGACACCTTTAAAAAAAAAAAAAAAAAAAAACTCTACTCACTTAAAGGGGTTGTCTTACTTCAGCAAATCACATTTATCATGTAGAGAAAGTTAATACAAGGCACTTACTAATGTATTGTGATTGTCCATATTACCTCCTTTGCTGGATTCATTTATCCATCACATTATACACTGCTCGTATCCATGGTTATGACCACCCCGCAGTCCATCAGTGGTGGTTGTGTTTGCACTCTGCAGAAAAAAGCGTCGGCCTCTCTGGTGGCCGGACCATGGGAGCGCATATAGGCTAGTGCATTTTCCTGTAGTGTGCAAGCACGACCACCACTGATGAAAAGCAGTGTATAATGTGTTGAAAAAATGCATTCATCCAGCAAAGGAAGCAATATGGACAATCACACTACATTAGGAAGTGCCTTGAATTAACTTCCTCTACATGATAAATGCCATTTGCTGAAGTGAGACCACCCCTTTAATCCCACGTTGCTGCTATCGTTCTGATACTTACCGCTTCCCACTTTATGGTACCTTCTCGCTAAGCAGGAACTGCCCGCTCAGCCAAATCACTGGCTGCGGTGAGTTACGCCTATGGTTGTGATTGGATGAGCATGCGTCTCCAAGGTTTTTTCAGTTTGTTGAGCCAGGACCAAGAAGTGAAGACCAAAGAGAACTGCTGTCAATTAAAGGGGCGTTCCAATTATAAAAAGTTAATTGAAAAGATAAAAGATAATTGTCAGATTGGTGAGGGTCCTACTGCTGGAACTACCACTGATAACGAGAACGGGGACCCCATAACCTAAAATGGATGGAGTGGATGGTCGGAATACGGGCCGCCATTCCATTAATTTCCATGGGTGCGCCGACAATAGACGAGCACTGTACAAAACCCCAGAACAGGTGCAAACCTGTCCATTATCATCTCTGGGGAGGCTTCACTCCTGGTTTTGGCTCACAGTCACTGATGGAAATCACTGACTGTGTGAATAAGACCGGTTTCACACAAGCGAGTCCATTGCGGGAATCGCGCTCCATGTGTGAGCGTGATCCTCTGTTCTGGACTTGCAGGAACGCACCATGTTATGATTGATAATGCTGTGTGCCTCGGCTTGACCTTACTTCTAGCTACAGGACCATAAAGCTGTCATTATGATCCTGTAGAAATAAGGTCATACAAAGGTCCAGAACGGAGCATCACGTTCACACCCGAAGCGCGATTCCCGCAATGGACTGGCTGGTGTGAAAAAGCCCTAAAGTAGGTTTAGACTGCCAGGCAGGCTATTGGGGACAAAAGCTCCTATAAACACTCGTTCCCGACAATCTGCCCGTATAAAGCTGCCGCAGATCACCCGATGAACATGCAAACCGCTCGTTTATCGGGTGAAACAATCACGCGGGCACCTAAATTGATGTTTCTCGGCAGCAGATCCTCATACGGCTCTCTGCTGCCCAGACACAATTCAGCTGTATGAGGACAGGCGATGGCAGTAGCGATGCTAGCTCTCATACTGTGGAGGTGATCGTGCAATTAAATGCAGCGCTTCACCTCCACTAACGAGCAGGTAATTGTTGGAAAGGAATCCTACCTTCCTGACTACTGTGTGCTTGATTGCTGCAGGATTAGGCCATCACACAACCTTTTTACCGGACCGCATCTGCAGCCTTAAAACATAACTGTCATTTTTATTTTATTTTTTTAGGTGCAAGGACAGCAGCAAGTGTATCTTCCCAATGTGTCTCTGGTCAGCCCTGGGAAGATGGGGAGAGGAATGGGGCTGCCGTGTTCAGTGCTGACTAGAGTTGTCACAATACGAAAATACCATAAAAAAGTATTGTGATACTCAATACCATGCAACAAAAATAAAACAGCAAAAAAGCATTCCGCATTTTATGGAACGTCCGGCCCATAATAGAACAGTCCCATCCTATTTTTTGGGGGAACAAGGTGATAAAAAATGGCCAATCGCAGTTTTTCATTTGTTTCTGTTACGGCGCTCACCGCATAGGAAATATTTTTTTATATTTTAATAGTTTGGACTTTTTCGGACACGGCAATAAGTAATATGTTTATTTTTTTCTAAAACTGGGAAAGGGGGTGATTTAAACTTTTAATATTTTGGTGGTTTTTTTACTTGTTTTTTTTAAATAACTATAAGCCCCCTTAGGGGCTAGAACCCTTGTTCTATTCACCCCAATAGAGATCTATTAGGGTGAATAGGATTTTACACTGTCCCTGTGCACACAGCAGCAGGGAGCTTACCATGACAGCCAGGGATGGTTTCAGTAGCATCCTGGCTGCCATGGTAACTGATCGGGGCTCCACAATTGCACTGCTGGGGGCCTGATCAGAAGCTGCCACTGCCAACAATGAGGAGGGGACCCTGTGGCCACCAATGAATATAATAAAACCATTAATACAAATGTAGGCTGCGGATGCCGGCTGTATCACTTACCCGGCCTCTACGACAGGGCGCTGTGATCCCCGTCAATTAACCCCTCTGTTACCTGGGGGGTTAATTTGCGCAATTCACTGAATCGCCCTGCCCCGTCATTGAGGTCGGGTATGTAATACAGCCAGCACCTGCAGCCTACATTTGTATTAATGGTTTAACTATATTCATTGGTGGCGCAGTGGCCAAAGCTCCTCCCCTCCTCCTCACTGCTATCTTTTCATTGGTGGCAGCGGCAGCCACGTCACAGTGGGGAGGGAGGGACTTCCTTCTTCTCCACTGTGTCGGCTGAGGAAAACATGGCGCTCACAGTAGCGCAGCCTAGTATCGGAAAATAGCAAATCCTGGTATTGAATCGATACCCGATGCAACCCTGCTGACAGTAGGGCCCTATTCACACGTCCGCAATGTTTGTCCGCACCCGTTCCGCAAAACTGCGGAACGGGTGCGGACCCATTCATTTTGAATGGGGACGTGATGGATGCGGAGAGCCCACACTGTGCTCTCCGCATCCACATTTGTGGAGCGCGCCGTCGATCTTCCGGCGACGGCTCCGCAATAATATAGATCATGTCCTATTCTTGCCCGCAATTGCGGACAAGTATAGGCATCTCTATAGGGCTGGTGGCAGGGTGTGTTGCGGATCCGCAACACACTACGGACGTGTGAATTAGGCCTAAGTGTACTATGTTCCTGTATGCTCCTCTATCTACCCAGCACTAACCAGAGACGTTCTGCGAATGTAGAGCGGAGCGATGGCAGGGAAGGATGTCACAGGATGCGGCTGGTGTAAGAAGGATGCGGATGGTCAACCGTTTTTGTTCCGCATCCGTGATCCGTGTTTTCATTCCGTCAAAAAAATAGTGCATGTCCTATTTTTTTCACGTTTGCGGACAAGGATAGGCATTTTTACAATGGACCCGCCATAAAAATCGGATCCGTCAAAAAAAAACTTGTCCGTCATCTGTTTTTTTTGACGGACGCAAAATTTGCAGGAGGAGCGGACGCGGAGGCAGGCAACGGTCCTGTGCATGTAGCCTTATGCCTCATGCACATGACCGTTGTTTGTTTCGGGTCCGTTCTGTTTTTTTTCACGGATAGGATGCTTCCCCATTCATTTCAATGGGTCCGTCAAAAAATGCGGATGGTTAACCGTTTTTGTTCCGCATCCGTGGTCCGTGTTTACCTTCCGTCAAAAAAATAGAGCATGTCCTATTTTTTACACGTTTGCGGACAAGGATAGGCATTATTACAATGGATCTTCCCAAAAAACGGTCCGTCATCTGCTTTTTTTGACGGACGCAAAACTTGCGGACGGAGCGGACGCGGAGGCAGGCAACGGTCGTGTGCATGTAGCCTTATACTGATGGCCTGCCGATATTGATGTCCCGTGGTATAGGTATCAACTTCACCACAAACATTTACTCACTGGGGGGAGAGAGAAAAAAGGATGCTATCAATACATCTCTGGGAGCAGCTCAACCCTCTGAGGACATGACAATTCTTTTTTTTACTCTCAGCCTTTCCTGCAACGTACATTTTGTGTGTGTCTGGTCACTCAGCTGTATGAGGGCTTGTTGCAGGACAAGTTGTATTGTCTAATGGCACCATTTACTGTATAATACAATATTGTGGGAAGCTGGGACATTCCAAATGGGATGGAATTGGGGAAAAAAACAAACGCTGTTCCGTATTTACTGCATTCCCCATGCACGTTCCTGTCATTCTCTGGGTCAGTACGATCACTGTGACACCACATTGATATGGTTATATTCTTCTCTTTTAACGTTTAAAAATAAAAATTTGGAAAAATGATTTTCTTTCCATAGCAATATTCTGACCCCCATGGCTTATTTATATCTATGTATACGGAGCTGTGTGAGGGCACCTGTACTTTTCATCGATACCATTTTGGAGTGGGTATGACATTTTGATCACTTTTTATTCAATTTTTTGAAGGACGGCAAAGCAAGAAAAAAAAAAGGGAAATCAAAGATTTCGATTTTTTTTCCTGTTACTGCCTTCACCGTATGGGATAAATACTTTTATACTTTAAAGAGGACCTTTCACCTCTTTTAACACTAAAATCTACCTATACCTGCGGGCAGAGCGGCGCCCAGGGGTCCCCCTGCACTTACTAGTATGCCTGGGCGCCGCTCCGTTCGCCCGGTATCGGCTCCGGTGTCCAAGCTCCCTTGGTTGTATGGGGCGGGCACTTTGTATGAGGCGTGCCCCTTGCTGCTGAGCTGGCCAATCACAGCGCACAGCTCATAGCCTGGCTATGAGCTGTGCGCTGTGATTGGCCAGCTCTGCAGCAAGGGACACGCCTGATACAAAGTCCCCGCCCCATACAACAGAGGAGCTCGGACACGGAGCCTACCGAGCGAACGGAGCGCGCCAGACATAGCAAGTGCAGGGGGACCCTAGCACGCTCTGCCCACAGGTATAGTTAGTTTTTAGTTTTTAAATCGGTGAAAGGTCCTCTTTAATAGTACAGGCATTTTAGGAAGTGGCGATGCAAATTTATTTTATTTTTTGTTTATTTTCATTGTAGGGAAAGGGGTGATTTTACTATTTTTTTTAAAATTTTAATTAACAAAAAAACAGAACTTTATTTTGTTTAGTTTACCTTTTTAAAGTCCCCCTAAGGGACCTAAATGTGCAGCCATTACATTTCTTCTCCCATACACCAACTGATTTAATACCACAGCAACTAAGAGGCTTTTCCACGAGAGAGCTGCACTCCTGGAGCCCGAACATCTTCCCTGCACTGAGATCGGGGAAGCTGTGGTAGCCTCGAGCCTTAGTATACTTTCACTTGCCTTCTATAGCCATGACGTTCGTTATGAACACCATTGAAAGTCAGTGGGGGATGGATCCTCTTTCTATTGTGCCAGAGAAAACGGATCCGTCCCCATTGACTTACATTGTGTGTCA
This sequence comes from Bufotes viridis, assembly GCA_033119425.1. Lineage (NCBI taxonomy): Eukaryota > Metazoa > Chordata > Amphibia > Anura > Bufonidae > Bufotes > Bufotes viridis. Next base: position 75,151,777 of record CM065593.1, read on the forward strand.
GGACGGGTCGGTTTTGCTCAACATCCCAGGTTGGACAGAAAAACGCTGCAGGCAGCGTTTTGGTGTCCGTCTCCAGGGCAAAATGGTGACTGAACGGAGGCAAACTGATGCATTCTGAGCGGATCCTTTTCGATTCGGAATGCATCTGGTCAAAACTGATCCGTTTTGGATGCTTCTGAGAGCCCTGAACGGATCTCACAAACGGAAAGCCAAAACGCCAGTGTGAAAGTAGCCTAAAAGGAAGGATCTGAGGCTATTGGAGAAATAGTTCCCATGAAGCCCACATGGGAACATGAGCCTCCAATAAGCTGCACTGGTACTTCACTAGTCTATGAGAGCAGTGATCAGATGAGAGCATGTTTATGTCCCCTAGGGGGGGCTTAAAAGGTGTGAAAATAGTAAATAAATATTTTTAAAACTTATAAAAATTAAAATCACCCCTCTTTTCCCCAGAATAAAAAATAAAAAAAGCCTTAGGTATAATCATGTCCCAAAATGCCTAAACTATTAAAACATAAACGTATTTATCCTGTATAGTAAACATCATAAAAGGGGGGGGGGGGGGGAAATGTAAGTGACCAATTTGCCATTTTTTTTTTTTTTTTTTTTTTGTTGCTTCACCTTCGCCAAAAAGTCCATACACACTCCAAAATGGTATCTCTAAAACCTACTGATCTTTATGTAAGAACTGAGCCCTCACACAGCACCGGAGATGTAACTATAAAAAAAAGTTATGGCAATGTAAATAAATAAATAATAAAAAAAAAAAAAAAAAAAAGTTTTTTCAAAGTTTTAATTATTAAAAACACAAGAAAAACTATACAAAGATGCTATTGTTTTAATTGCACTGACCCGGAAAATGAAGGGAACAGGTCAGTTTTACCACAGAGGGAATGCTGTAAAACAAAACCCTTAAAACTGTGGCAGAATTTTTTTATTTATTTTTTCGCATTTCCAACTCATTTGGAGTTTTTTTTTCCCCAGCTTCCTACTATATTATATGCAATAATAAATAGAGCCATTAGAAAGTGCAACTTGTCCCGCATAAAACAAGGCCTCCTACTGGGGTCTGTGCCGTGGGTTCTCATTTAACGGCGCGGATCCGCTCTCTATTTTGAACTAAGCTAAACAGGAAGCAGGCGCCCGCTGCGGCTTTGCGAGAGGCGCACACGGTAACCGCGCCAAGAATGGACCTGTTTCTTCTTGGCGCAGTACGAAAAACCATGTTGCATGAACTACAAGCAGCTTCCCATTAGGGTACGTTCACACGACGACATTTGTCGCGCAACAATTTTTCTGCGACTGTCGCGTCGCAGTATGTCGCAATGCGACACCATAGACTCATTATAAAAATTGTCGCGCAACAAATGTCGTCGTTTGAACGTACCCTTGAAAACAATGGGAGGTGGTTTCAGCACAGATTCAGACGTATTTTCGGCACCGAATCCGCACTGAAACCCTGCCCAAAAAACTGTGTCTGAACATACCCTAGGCCATCCATGCCGGATACGATGACCTGCACCTGACACCTCCCAGCTCGGCTCACTGTAATATGAAGGATGTAGGGCGCACAGTGCACCGCAGCCCCATTACCGGGAGACATCATGCGCCCTCTACCTGCGGCGCAGGCGCTCTCACTAGGCCTAGTGTGAACACGTGCCCTTCAGGCTCCAGACAAACACAACCCGCATCGTTTATAAAGCGCTCGCTTTACGGCACTTACTATACGCGAGCGATCGTTTCTACTCCTTCCCGGCGGCCATACAGTTCAGGGTCGTGACGTCATTTTCCGTTCCAGGACGGAAGTGCTCTGACGCGCAATGCAGTCGCCCAAACGGTAGTGTCTAAACTCCATGCGCCGTCCCGGCGGTCACGTGACGCTGAAAGTCTCCACTTAGAAGCTGACCCCGCGCCTCACCCTAAAACACCATCGTCTGAGGTTAGTTATTACTATACTGCTAAACGTTTATCACCACAGAGCATGGCGTGTAGATATTAACCCTGCTGGTACATCTGGCGCCTGCTTCAGGCCCACGTGACCTCTGCACATCACGTGACTCTGCGACTTCACAAGGTGCTTGAGGCTCATGAAGTTTAGACAAAACCGTCACCTAACTTCTTAAAGAGATACTGACATGAAAATGATTGGCGGGAGCAGCTGATGGAACCACCACTGGAGGCTGACAGAAATTGTTATTGTGAAGTCAGGCAGTAGAATAAAATATTAACCCATTGGTGACCAGAACATTTTTTTTTCTATAATGTTTGATTTTGGTATTCTTAAAGGTGTATACCAGTGATACCAAGTTATTTCCCATTCATAGGATAGGGGATACCTACTAGATTGCTGGGGGTCTGACTGCTGTGCTGCATCATTTATTCACTATGGAACTGCAGTGCTTGGCAATTTTCTGCAGCCCCACAGAGATTAGGGTTGCCGTGTACCATGAAAAAACCTTAAGTCAGCTGATTTCAGGGGGTGTGTTCGGGGTGTGTCCTTCGGCTTATGCGCACTACGCCGAAACAGGTCTGAAGCCAGAGGCGCGGGGTTGGCACGGGTGTATGAATAAACCAATGCCCAGGGGGGTCCTGTGCCCCCGCAGAAAATCGCAGGTCAATTCAGACCTGCGGTTTTCTGCGCTCCTGGGTGAAACCCCCCCATGTTGCGCAGAAAACCGCAGGTCAATTCAGACCTGCGGTTTTCTGCGTGACAGTCTCTGATCCCCGCAGTCTGTGACTGCGGGGATCAGAGACCTAAATGTAAAAATTAACCAATTAACCCCCCCCCTGCGCCCCGCCATGTTACTGACCCCCCGGGCGGTGCATAGGGGGGGAGGGGGGATTGCGGACTGCAGGCGCGGGAGGCGGGCGGTGCGTTAGGCAGGACCCCTGCAGATGTCAGCAGCTTAACCCCTTCCATACCGTGGTCCATACGGACCGTGGTATGGAAGGGGTTAACAGGGAGGGAGCTCCCTCCCTCTCCCGTCGGGGAGACCTGCTTCTTCGTACTGCGCTGAGCCGAGCGCAGGCTGCATAGAACACACCCCCTGAAATCAGCTGACTTAAGGTTTGTTCATGATTTAAGGCTTTTTCATGGTATACCGGCTTAACCAACAAAAAATGCTAGCCAAGTTAAGCTCCGCCCCAAACGGGGTGTGGTTGTGGGAGCGTGGCTTAACAAAGGGTGTTAAGTCACTATGTCATAATGTGGCTCCTGGTATTAGTCATGCCCCCAGTATAGATGGCCCGAACTATTCGCCGGCGAACATAGCTTGTTCGCGTTCACCTCTGCCGGGCGAACATATGCGATGTTCGGTCCGCCCCCTATACATCATCATTGAGCAAACTTTGACCCTGTACCTCACAGTCAGCAGACACATTCCAGCCAATCAGCAGCATACCCTCCCTCCCAGACCCTCCCACCTCCTGCACAGCATCCATTTTAGATTCATTCTGAAGCTGCAGTCTTAGTGAGAGGAGGGAGAGTGTAGTTGCTGCTGATTTAATAGAGAAATTGATAGCTAGGCTAGTGAATTCAGTGTCCCCTCCAGTCCTGAAAGACTCATCTGATCTCTGCTGTAAGGACAGCGTCCTGACAGCACCCCAAAAAGCCCTTTTTAGGGCTGCAACATTAGTCTGCTTTTTTTTTCCTTTATATGCATATTACAGTTGCATGGCCTGCCTGTGTGTGAGGAGCTGCAGGCCCACAGACTGTAGTGTGCCCACTGCCAGTGCCCACCCCTGTCATTCCGTGTGGTACAGGACTTTGCATCAAAAAAAGGCATTTAATTTTTACACTTTAATCTAAGTTTAGTTGCCTGCCAGTGTGTGTCAGGCTGACTTCCAGTGACTGTAGTGTGCCCACTGCCAGTGCCTACCACTCATACCGGCTGGCACAGGACTTTGAATAAAAAAAGGCATTTAATTTTTACACATTAGTCTAATTTCAGTTGCTTGCCTCCTGCCAGTGTGTGTCAGGCCCACCTCCACAGACTGTAGTGTGCCCACTGCCAGTGCCAACCACTGATACCGGGTGGCACAGTAGCTTGCCGATAAATAAGGCATTTAATTTTTACACATTAGTCTAATTTCAGTTGCTTGCCTGCTGCCAGTGTGTGTCAGGCCCACTTCCACAGACTGTAGTGTGCCCACTGCCAGTGCCCACCACTGATACAGGGTGGCACAGTACCACTTATCGAAAAAAATGACAGGCAGAGGCAGGCCACCCCGCAGGGAGCTGTCGTGGTCGTGGTGCTGTGATTTCCACTGTCCCTGGAATAATGCCTAGTGTTCAGAGGCCATGTACCCTGAACCCGAAAAATTCTGAGGACGTAGTTGACTGGCTTAGACAGGACACCCAATCTTCAACAGCTTCCGCTAAGAACCTTGACGCACCATCTTCCTCCAGCTCAGCTTTGGTCACCTGCTCTTAAGTTACCACGCACCCGCCCGCCGCTGATAGGAATAGTACTAGTTAAGACACCACTCATATAGGGTGTCACAGCACATTGCTCTGTGCACGCGCAGTGCCCCATTTTGGGAGTATGAGGACCGACCAAGCTGCTTTTTCCATCTCCCGCTTCCTGAAATCAATTCAGTTTGGTGTATGAGAGTTTGCTCTGTCATTGTGAAGGCAGTCGAAGGTACCCGGCCTACATTTTTTTTCACAAAAGGCAATCCCTGATATGGGATGTAACAGGGATTAAACTGATGAGAATAGTACTACAGAAAATACCGCTCATATCGGGTGTGAGAGTAAATTGCACGGCGCAGACGCAGTGACCGTGGATTAAAACAGAGTGGAGGGAGCCAGCGTTTTTTTAACCATCTCCCCGTTCGAAAAATCAATTCAATTGACCTTTTGGGGACCCTTGGTGTTGTACGTGGCTGGGTGGAGGAAGAAACCTTCAATGACATCACCGGGACGTGGCTAGCTTGGTATCCAACCTTGTGCAAATGGGGAGTTTGCGGTTGTGCAAATGGACTGTTTGCGGTGCATTAAAAGAGGAGTTTGGTCTGTCAATGTCTGAGAATCGGGCGTAACCCTTACACTACCTGATCGATACAACATCATACCTGATCGTATACACACACTGGATGTTTTAAAGCATGTTATTCCAAACAATTTAGGAATGTTACGTGATTTATGCCCTTTATGGATTAAAACCCGACTCTGCGTCCACTACGTAATTTTCCATGGGAGTTTTGCCATGGATCCCCCTCCGGCATGCCACAGTCCAGGTGTTAGTCCCCTTGAAACAACTTTTCCATCACTATTGTGGCCAGAAAGAGTCCCTTTGGTTTTTAAAATTCGCCTGTCTATTGAAGTCTATGGCGGTTCGCCCGGTTCGCCTGTTCGCGAACATTTGCGGAAGTTCGCGTTCGCTGTTCGCGAACTGAAAATTTTATGTTCGCGACATCACTAGCCCCCAGTTATAGTAATGCCCCCTTCTTTTCTCTGTGCCAAACCCCCCCACCCAGAAAACAAACTCACCTCCTCCATTTGACTGGAGGACAGGACCTGTGAGACGTCATCCCCCTGGAGTGCAGGTCCTGGCGCCATCAAATGGAGGAGGTGACTTTTTTTTTTTCTTAACACAAGTGAGGGGGGAAGCGGGAGTTAAAGGCTGTACCAATGAGCGCTCCGCAATGGAAATGCTCATTAACAACAGTCCATACAGGAAAATACCGGCAATTATTATTACCAGTAGAAAAAAACTTACCGGCACCGTCAGGGACACTAAATTACTGTCCGGGTGGCAACCTACTACCAGCATGCCTGGACCATTATTATGTAATATAAGGTATAAGAGGAGAGGACTATAACTCCCAGATGTCTAGGCTATTATAATTTTATTTCACAGCACGTTACAGGAGTAAGGATAAGAGGAGAGGACTATAACTCCCAACATGCTTAGGCCATTATAATTTTGTATCAAAGCACGTTACAGGTTGAGGTATAAGAGGACTATAACTCCCAGCATGTCTGGGCCATTATTATTTAATACAGTGTTTCCCAACCAGTGTGCCTCCAGCTGTTGCAAAACTACAACTCCCAGCATGCCCAGACAGACTTTGGCTGTGCAGGCATGCTGGGAGTAGTAGTTTTGCAACAGCTGGAGGCACACTGGTTGGGAAACACTGATTTAATGGAGATGAGCAAAATTTCCGCTTATGAAATTCGTTCACACTTTGGTGGTAAAAGGTGGATTGCGTTATGGATTCAGTTACCACGGACCATGACGCAATTCTATGACGGAATGTCTTTAGAGGAATTCCGTTATTCATTCCGTCATAATAGAAGTCGATGGGCTGCAAAACGGATCCGTCCCGTTTCCGTTATGCAGGAGAGGACTATAACTCCCAGCATGTCTAGGCCATTATTATTAGAGCACATTACAGTAGACGGTATAAGAGGATGGGACTACCACACCCAGCATGTCCAAGCCATTATTATGTAGTATCCAAGGTAATTACAGAAGGAGGTATAAGAGAAGAGCACTACAACTCCCAGCATGTCCAAGCCATTATTATGTAGTATCCAAGGTCATTACAGAAGGAGGTGTAAGAGAAGAGCACTACAACTCCCAGCATGTCCAGGCCATTTTTATTTTATTTAATATCAGAGGACAATACAGGGAGGAGGCCTAAGAGGAGGTAACTACAGCTCCCAGCATTTCCCTGTCTCTTACATTGAATCCATGTGTCTTCCCTTCTCCTTACATACTGCCATGACAGGTCTTCAGCGGGACTCCTCTGCACTGCTTATCTATAATCTATAGTAATAAACTGGGGAGTTTCCTTAATAATCTATCAAGTTTTATATATGATCATTGGCTGGTTGAGGTGCTGCACATATAATATATGTATGTAGTGCAGTAAGTCTACTGTGCCATGTGCCACTAGTGCAGGGGGTGGGAGACTAGGGGCCCATCTTGCTCAGGGGCCCACTGGGGGATTTACCTGTATCCCTGTGGGCCAGTCCGAGTCTGGCCCCCACCATGCCAAATTCTTGACCTAACCCCTTCCCTCCAGCCAGAGGTGTAACTTGACCCGCATGCACTTTCTATAATACCGATGTCTTCTTATGCGGCACATGGGTCTTTGGGCCCCCTCAGGCTCCTGGGCCCGGTAGCGACTGCTTCCTCTGCACCCCCTATAGCTACAGCCCTGCCGAAGATGTCAGTCAAGGAAGAGGAGGCAGGGTTTAGGTGGCATTCGAATGATTTCATGGCAGTAGTCACTTTGACTTGAAAAGGCTCATTAGTATATGATGGAAGCAAGGAATAAAGATCATTTAGTGGTGTTCCTCATCTCCAGGCCTCAGGAACCACCTACCGGTCATGATTTGAGAAAATCCCACAGAATGAATACCTGTGGGTATGTCAATACTAAGGAAATCCTGAAAACATGACCGGCAGGTGAGCCTTGAGGACTGGAGTTGAGGAACACTGATTTAGTGCCTTCAGAAGTCAGAAAAAAGAAGATAAGAACCTAATCGGGAACCACATCATGATACCATAAAGCAGACATGTCCAACCTGCGGCCCTCCAGCTGTTGCTAAACTACAACTCCCAGCATGCTTGGACAGCCTACAGCAGAGCATGGTGGGAGTTCTAGTTTACAACAGCTGGAGGGCCACAGGTTTGAGCATCCCTGCTATAAAGGTATTGTGGTTGGTTTGGAGGGCGTACACAGGCTGGCCGATTCCCTTTACATCTTTAACCCCTTAAGGACTGGGCTCATTTTCACCTTAAAGCAGGCATCCTCAAACTGCGTCCCTCCAGCTGTTATAAAACTACAACTCCCACAATGCCCTGCTGTAGACTGATATCTGTAGGCTGTTCGGGCATGCTGGGAGTTGTAGTTTTGCAACAGCTGGAGGGCCGCAGTTTAAGGGAGCCTGCCTTAAAGGGAACCTGTCACCTCTACTATGCTACCCTCACTCAGTATTTCTAAATGTTTATTGTGTTGCCCTAAACATATAAATTACACTTTTAATTTCATCTGCAGCCAAGTTAAATAAGTATGATGCATTTAGTACTTCCCGCCTTTTATGCAAATTAACATGAGTCATATCTTACTTGTGTGACCAGAGAAGAGTCATATTTTCTCAAGCTCTGCCTAAGAAAGGCCCCTATAGATAAAATCCAGCAAAGCTGTTAATCAAAGTCTAGGCTCTGATGGTGTGAGGGGAAGGAATTATATATGCAAATGAGCATAATGGCGGGAAAGCTTTAGAGGGTGATATAATGTTAGTCCTGAGAAGGTTATGGATGGATCGCTGGTAACTATCAGGGTAGACAAACTTGAAGGTACATTCAGGTTCCCTTTAAGGACCAGGCCATTTTTTGCAAATCTGACCAGTGTCACTTTATGTGTGAATAACTTTAAAACGCTTTTACTTATCCAGGCCAATCTGAGAGTGTTTTTTTGTCACTTATTGTACTTTATGACACTGGTAAAATGGAGTAAAAAAAAATTCATTTTTATCTATAAAAAAATTAGCAAATTTCCAAATTTCAATTTCTCTACTTGTATAATACATAGTAATACCTCCAAAAATAGTTATTACTTTACATTCCGCATATGTCTACTTCATGTTTCATGTATCATTTTGGGAATGCCATTTTATTTTTTGGGGACGTTACAAGGCTTAGGAGTTTAAAAGCAAATCTTGAAAATTTTCAAAACCTACTTTTTAGGGACCAGTTCAGGTCTGAAGTCACTTTACATAAGGCTTACATAATGGAAACCACCCAAAAATGACCCCATTCTAGAAAAAAAAGTCATTTTGAAACTTTCGGACGCACTGCAAACCGCAGGTCTAAATTGACCTGCGGTTTGCAGCGATCGCTGATATGGAGGGGGGGAATGATTTCAGCAGGCACCTTGTTCCGATCACCGCCACCGTGCGATGGTGATTGGAAATACACAGGGCGTACATGTACGCCCTATGTCTGCAAGAGGTTAATAAACTAGGAGTGAATAGTTCTTCCTTTTCAGCTTGAAAAAATATTGCTTAAAAAAAACATTTATAAGGGGGCGCTGATCAGGACGGAGCTGTGAGTGAGAGATCTCTCCTCCATCACTCAGTCTTGTCAGCTTTTGCACAGACAAATCTGCATCAAAATGGGAAAAATTGGTAGAGAAAGACTGAGGGAGAACTCAGACACCCTCAGAGGAAAGAAGACACAAGCTGATTTGGACAGATTTGTCCACAAACGATCGACTCAGTCTCCTGCATGCCTACCCAAGATGGCGCTGAAGCACCTAGAGCGGGAATCTGATGAAGAGGCTGAGGAAGACATCGACTTTACAGACTCTCCTGCGGAAGACAAGCCCTTGGAGGTTTCTGAACACATCACTAAGTCCTTTCTAAAGGAATCACTTGCTCAAGCCTTGGCTCCCCTCATACAAGAAATGAGGGATCTTCACCATGACATGAAAGCTTTGAGATCCAGGGTGGAACTCCTTGAGTCCCGACAGGAACAAGTAGTACACCACAGTGCTGCTCTCTCCTCCATCGCTTCTGAACAAATTTCCGCTCTAAATAACGCTTTCCTCATGATAGAGGATCAAGAAAATAGGAGCAGAAGGAGAAATGTTCGTATCAAAGGTCTCCCAGAAACTGTTCCCCCAGGTGAATTGGAGAAAGGGGCACTGACCATTTTCGCAGACCTACTGGGTGAAGAAAGGGCGTCCAATATTACTAATGAAAGGATCCATCGCGCTCTGCGTCCTGTACTGAAAACAGATGATCCTCCACGAGACATCGTCTGTCGTCTACTAAGTTACAGGGACACTGCTGCCATTTTGCAAGCCGCTAGGAAATCTGCATCTATCTCTTTTGAAGATTCACAAATAGCGATATATCAAGATTTAGCAGCCTCTACCCTAGCAAAAAGGCGAATTATGAAGCCTCTCACCGATCTCCTGAGGAGCCCAAAAATCCTCTACAAGTGGCTTTTTCCCTTCGGGATAACATTTGCGAAAAATGTCTGACGGTGCACAGTGAGATCTCGGCAGGACTTACGTGCCGCATGGGAGATTCTGGAGACAGCCCCGCTAGACATGGAATCCTGGCTGCCAGTTGATATCTCCACTTCCCGCCTGCCTCAGCTGCCTACACCTGACTCATGGTCTGTAGTCTCCAAAAGGGGGTCTCCCGGCGGCAGAAAATCGACAGGCTGAAGAATATGCAAGTAAACTTGAACTCTCGATTTTACCCTCTCTCTATACCCATTGCTTGGGTCAGACTTTACTATCGTTCCCCTTAGGCCACCTTCGTCACCAGTGCTGTGATATTTTGCACTAACCTGTTTTTTCTTTCAGCGTGGACTCAAAGACTCACAGCTGCCTAATGTCCGGATCATATACTATGGAGCTTGGGGTTCACAAGTCGCTCTGTGAGTTATATTTGCCCTCATGGTCACATTCAGATCTATGCGACCTGAGTCTAGTTAGCATCCCAGAGTGGGTGGTGGAGGCCTCGGGATAGGATGTGTATCCGACAGTTGTATACCCCCCCACCATGCAACTGGGGTTTATAGCCTTTGAAGTGTTTGTCCTTTTTGTTATGTTACTATTTCCATGGTTGAGTGGTACGTTTTGCAGCGATATTTTGCCGTTTGCTGCTATAAATGTTCCTATATATGTGCCTAGCCCGGATGCCCTGCTACCGTTTGCCCTTGCCGCCCTTAGTCAGCTGATGCTCTTAACTGCCCTAACCGCAGTGCCTTCCTATAGTTATGAACACCAGAGGACCAGTATGCGTGCTAGCTCGCCTGTCCTTAGTGAATGTCTACTTAGCTCCTACATATATTGGGTACTTAGTAGTATAGATGTCTCTAGCTTCTATATACGTAGGTATTGTGTATTCAGCTCTTATGTAGTCAGCATATTTGCCTGCAGCCATGTACCCAGCCTATTTACCTACTACCATGTACTAAGCTTTCCTACTCTTATATATGTACTCAGCCTTAATGTCCATATATATGTACTCAGCTTCAACGTCAGTGTCTCTGTACTCAGCTTCTATATTTGCTTGTTCCCATGCAATCTCTCCATGACCATTGTTAATCTTTGCACCCAATGTTCTAGTCCCGAGCGGTTATCATGTAGACCAGTTGCTCACTATGTACTCAGCTTGTCTATCTCTCCCTATGTACCCAGCATACCTGGTCTTTTCTGTATACTCAGCTCCATGAACACCTTCCCATTGCTGCTTAGAAACTGCATCTACGACCTGATAGTCTGGACCTGGCGTCACCATGGTGAGTGTTTACCTGCGCTGTATGTTGTCTCTCCGGTGCACCCCTCGCTTTTTGCTCCTTTACCCTCCGCCTATGTAAATGGCTGATTTAAGGATTACTACCTTCAATGTCAGAGGGTTTAATACGCCCCAGATTTTCACTTTATTAAGAAAACTGAAAAGCGATATCTGTTTTCTCCAAGAAACACACTTTAAAACTAGGAGAACCCCGAATATTTCAAAATGTCAGTTCTCTAAATGAGTTCCACTGTACATTTCAGTCAGCTTCTAGGGGAGTAAGCATAGCAATTGATAAAAAATGTCCAGTTTGAACCCATTATGGTCCAAGATGACCCAGAAGGCAGGTATCTATTCGTTAAAGAGGACCTTTTATTAGTCTAAAAAATGTGTACTAACTATGCTGACATGTAGCGCGGCGCCCAGGGATCTCCCTGCACTTACTATTATCCCTGGGCGCCGCTCCGTTCGCCCGGTATAGGCTCCGGTATCTTCTGGGACTTAGTTATACTAGGTGGAGCCTAGTACACTTGGTTATAGTAGGCGTATCCCAGGCTGTAGCGCTGGCCAATCGCAGCGCATAGCTCATATCTTGGGAGGTTTTTCTTCTCCCAGGCTGTGAGCTGAGCGCTGCGATTGGCCAGCGCTACAGCCTGGGATACGCCTACTATAACTAAGTGTACTAGGCTCCACCTAGTAGAACCAAGTCACAGAAGATACCAGAGCCTATACCGGGCGAACGGAGCGGCGCCCAGGGATAATAGTAAGTGCAGGGAGATCCCTGGGCACCGCTCTACATGTCAGTATAGTTAGTACACATTTTTTAGACTGATGAAAGGTCCTCTTTAAGGGCTCTATCGGTGGCCTCATAGTCTCTTTAGCAAACCTATATGCTCCAAATACTGGGCAACATAAATGGCTACGTTCCACCCTTCTAAAATTTCAGGACTTTGCAGAAGGAATACGTATAGTTAGAGGAGACTTTAGTATCTCACTGAACCCAGACTTAGACACATCTAGTGGTAAATCAGCAGCTTCTCAGAGAACCCTGGGGGGTATTCAAGGCATTCTGAGGGATGTACGTTTAAAAGATACATGGAGAACTCTCCACGTCACAGATAAGGACTATACGTTCTATTCGTCGGTTCATAATTCTTTTCAGCGTCTGGACTACATCTTTTTGTCCGGTCCCATATGGGAATGTTTAAACAATCACATATTGATTCCATAACCATGTCTGACCAAGCCCCAGTAACATCCACACTGTCTTTCGCCAACCTCACAACTAGGGAATGGACGTGGCGTTTAAACGAAACTTTATTCGATTCTGATACTCATGTTTCGGACTTGAATATTAAACTTTCACGATACTTCAGCGAAAACAGTGAACAAAATACGCCTCAGACAATGGTATGGGAAGCCCCCAAGGCGTTCATTCGTGGACAGCTCATTGTACTCGGAGCCAACATAAAGAAAGACAGGCAAAAGAAATTAAACTCTTTATTAGGTCAGATAGCAGCTATGGAATCCATACAGAAACAGTCTAGATTTATTCGAATCAGAGATGAACTTACCTTGTTGGGGAGACAATTAAAGGAACTGTTAGACATTAAATGTGCCAAGGGATACCAGTATTCTAAGTTTAAGCAATACCTTCATGGTGATAAAGGTAGCAAATTCATGTCCCACCAAATTAAACAGCGTAAGGAAGCTCAGTTTATCTCCTCTATCAAATCTTCAGAGGGGCGATATGTGTCCTCGACAGCAGATATTGCGACAGCATTTAGTACCTTTTACAAACAGCTATATAATCTGGGATCCTTTTCTGGGACATCATTGCCAAATATGTCAATATCTGAGAGGGTGAGCCGGATGGACGACTTCTTAGCTGGTTTGAAACTTCCTACATTGTCTAAAGAAGACTGTTTACAGCTTACAGAGCCGTTTTCGGAAGACAAAATAAAGAAGGTAGTTAGGGGTATGCCACTGGGCAAGGCGCCAGGTCCAGCCGGTTTGCCGATAGGTTACTATAAAAAATTTCTCCCAACCCTACTCCCGCAGTTAAAGAAGTGGTGTCACGCTCTAGTAAAGAGGGAATCTCTCCCTAAACAAGCACTAGAGGGTACAATTACGATTATTCACAAGGAGGGGAAAGACGCAAGAGAATGTGGCAGTTACAGACCTATTTCACTGTTGAACCTAGATATAAAGGTCTGGGCTAAACTACTAGCCTCAAGATTGAATATTCTCTTGCCCAAGATTATCCATAAGGAACAAGCAGGCTTTGTTATGGGCAGAGAGGGACATTTCCAATCTAGCCGTCTTCTCAATGCCATCTTATGGTCCAAGTTTAAAAATCAGCCTCTCGTGTTGCTCAGTACTGAAGCCGAGAAGGCCTTTGATAGAGTTGATTGGCTGTATATGCAGAGGACCCTTTTGAGATTTGGAATCCCTTCTGTGTTAATTCAAGCTATCATGTCCCTCTATAGTTCTCCTAGTGCCCGCGTTCGGGTCAATGGTATGTTGTCTCCCCCCCGGGACTAGGCAGGGGTGCCCCCTTTCACTGTCGCTATTCATAATGGTCATGGAGACACTTTTACAAGCTTTCCGCGATAATCCGCAGATCAGGGGACTCCAGCTGGGCTCTGTAGAACACAAATGTGCGGCATTTGCTGATGACCTAATGCTGATGATTACGAACCCGACACCCGCCTTCCCATTGATCCTGGAGCTATTCTCCTCATTTGGGGAACTCTCTAACTTCAAAATCAATTATTCTAAGTCGGTGGCAATGGGGGTGTCGTTATCGTCAAAACTGCTGAAAGATCTTAAAACGTCCCACCCGTTTAAGTGGAACAACGTGTCACTTACATATCTAGGGATAGAACTCACAAATGACCCCTCGAAATTATATAACATTAATTATTTATCATTGTTAAAGAAGATACAGGTTCACCTTCAGTCCCGAATGTTACCGTGAGCCTCATGGATTGGACGCAAGAACGTGCTACAGACTTATGCCAAAATAACTCTATCTACTCCAGATGGTTCCTATCAATGTACCGGCTTCCTTTTTCTGCCGAGTGAGACAAATGTTCACTCAATTTCTCTGGAAGGGAAGGAGACCTAGAATTGCCTATAATAGATTAATCTGTGCCCGCTCCCAAGGTGGCTTTGGCCTCCCGGATTTAAGCTTTTACTACAAAGCCATTCAGTTGAAACAATGGTTATTACTTTGTATATCTGCCTACAGACCCCTAGGTTCGGATATAGAGCTGGCTATGATTTCAAATAAATAGCTCGCTACTTTATGGGGTCTAACCACTCCTGATACTACTTTATACGGTCCTACTGCAGGTCTAGCTTCAACGGTCAAAAGCCTTAGAAAACAAGTGGACCTCCTCTCTCACTCTTCTGGTCACCTTCCGGTGATGTTAATTCCCTGGCTGCTGCAGCCCGATACAAAAGATACTCAGCAATTCTGGATTTTCTGCATAAAAATCCAGGAGCACTCTTTTAAAACAATAACCCGCTGGTATAATGACCCACATAAGCTGTTCAACAGGGGGTTGCATATAGACGACAAGTGTTGGCGCTGTGGCGGAGAGAGAGGAAGTCTAGGTCATATTCTGTGGTCTTGACCCATCATTCGTACGTTTTGGACTGAGATTGAACGCCAAATAAACATCATCTGTAAGACATCAATTAAACTATCCTCCCTTTCGGTTATGCTATGGCTTCCTTCAGAAACTTGGAGGCCGGCAGTAGCCGACTTGCCGACTCAACTAGTTCAGGCTGCCAGACTGTTGATCCCCAAATACTGGTTGCAGACAATACCTCCTTCGTTAGAAGAATGGTATTCCAAAATTGATCAATTGCACTTAATGGAAGAGCTGGTGTGGTGAGTTGGGCACACAGGTCAAATAGCAAGTTCCTCAGGTTGTGGGCACCATGGAGAGAATTCAGAGACAGGGGCTAGGGTCTATACTTGTATACATATATGTATGATATTACCCTTGGTCTGTCTGTAGTGGTCAGAGCTGGGCACATCATATTAACGGGCATCTCAAAACACATGTATTATCTACGTTGATATTAATAGATGATACATACGGCACTTACCAACAATCTTTGTAGACATGGTTGGTTGTTACATTTGTGTAATTTTTTTGTTCACATGCTATATGGGCTAATCCACGATTTCTATAGTGGAAGAGTTATGTGATTTGTACTGTTTATTTTATATGCTTGTTCATATCTATATACAATACTTCATATTACAATGCATGTATTGTTACAACACCCTTCCTACGATATGTATTGCATTACCATTGCTTATACTGTCTGTATTGATTTTGGATTATACCAAATAAAAAGAGATTTGATAAAAAAAAAAGAAAACCATTTATAATCCATTTCCTAATTCAATGTAGCAAAATCAAAATGCTTACACAAGCAAAAATACACAAATCTTTTAGTTTTAATCAAAAATATTTATTGGATTACAAATCTAATATAAACATGGTCCTCTCTGGCACAGCCCACCTATAACTGTAGCATTTCCTAGGAGGACATGGAGAGGGGGTCCTTCTGTTATCAGGTTGCATCAGCAAACATTAGCGCTTCCCATCTCTCAGGAGTTCAAGTTTGTAATCCCAGATTCTGCTAATACTGATAGGGGACAAAAAGTAGGTAAAAAACCCACAGCTACACGTTATCTCTCAAAAAGGGTCTCCAGTTTCATACACCACTCAACAATCGTGCTTAAAGGGGATTTTCCCCACAAAAATAAATAGCAAAACTGTAACAGTGACCACATATGTAATATAGGTCAGTGCAAACACATTATTCTATGAAAATATCAATATCTGTTCATGGGGCCCCTTCACTTCCCGGTTGTCTTCTGAAATGGTGCACGCCCCCTCTCTCCCACAATGCTGCTCTCTCAGGCGGATAACGGTTACTGAGCATGCTTAGTTTCCCATGGGATACACTGAAGTCAACGGAATCCATAGAAGTCTGTGGACACAACTGAGCATGCTCAGTAATAAGTAAGGGAACATCTCAGGGACTGTAAGTGGGACTACAGACTGAGCATACGAAAGCTAGGGAGAAAGGAAAAAAAAAAAAAAAGCCAGCAGCCATGTAAGGGGAAACTCTCTGGATTGGGGAAATTGGTTACAGGTCAATTCATAATTACAACCCAGCAATATTTTTCATTGAAACATATCAGCAAGTGGTTTAGATTTTTCTATGAAAATGTATTAAGATCAATTGTTTTATGATAAAACTTAATTTGAATGCCACAAACACCAGCACTTTTATGGCAAATGCACATGGGATACAAATTTCGATGGAAAAAACTTGCCCCAGCTTCACTGTGGAATTTGCGGCAAAACCCACATTTTGTAGTGGATTTTATCCCATGCATTGTAACCGGTTGAAATTTCTGCAGAGACAATCCACAACATATGGCCCTGTTCTCACTGCCTCTGCAATACCTGTGTAACATGCACAGGAAAGAGCGCACATTAATTGGACCCATAGGCCCCAATGTACAGGTAGAAGCTAAGAGTATTCTTTTAGGCTCCTATTTCTTACTGCACTATTCTATACAGTGCCATCCAGTATAAAAAACCACCACCTACGGACACAGATGTCACTCAGTGGCCTCTGTTAAACACTTGCCCAAGGGTCAGGAAATCTTTCCAATAGAAACCTTGGGTGGACACTACAAAGTCTGAAAGAGAGCGTACATGAGGTCTTTACAAGTAACACAGAGCAGGTTAACTTCCATACCCATATTTTTCTGCAGAGCATTGGTTAAATGTAAACCATTATACGTCTTTCTTGTTAGATCTGATCTTTAAAAGGCTTAAGACCCCCTAACATGACTGGGCAATTATTGGTAGCGCCCATTCGGTTTAACTGCCCTGTGTGAAGTTGCCATCAATCACCCAAAGAACGTGCAAAGGATCGATAATCAGGTGGACGAGTAACTGATGCAGACACCGAGATCATCATTTCTGGGCAGCAGGTTGACCTGTGTAAACAGGATCTGCTGACCAGAAATAATGATTCTCTATGGGGAGATGGTTTGCCCCCGTCCAGAAGAGATGACTGCTGCATGTAGATGAAGCTCTCACCTCCGCTTATGAGCAAATTATTGTGAATAAACAGTTTGTTCCCTATAATTGTCTGCAGAGTTGGCCTGTGCAAAGGGCCCTTTAACCACCTAGCAGTTTTGGACGAATTAAACTTGGGCAGAAAGGGAAGGAGGGTTCTGCTTTAGCTGCTCATATCTCAAGATTGATAGCAGCTAGAGATTTGGGCCTGGTCTTGTTGGAAAGCTGGAATAGTAAGGAGCATAGAAAGGGGGGGGGGGGCAGATGGGGAGCTGACAGCCTGCAGGAGGAAAGAAAAAAATTAAGTAAAAAATAAATAAATAGAAATTTGGCATTATCATCATTGTAATGACCTACATAATAGAGTTACCAGGATGTTATTTATACTACACAGTAAACATTGTAATTAAATTCCACAAAAATGTTGACAATTTTTGCTTTTATCTTTCATCCTAAAAATAAAATAAGTTATTTTATACAGTACACTATATATACCCCATACTACAACTAATCCAACAAAAAAGAAAAAATTAAAAGTTATGACTGCTGGAACACAAAGCGGGAACATGTTACTGGTCCCTAAAGAGGACCTTTCATCAGGGAAAAAAATATAAACTAAGTATGCTGACATAGACAGCGGTGCTCAGGGATCTCCCTGCACTTATACTATTATCCCTTGGCTCCGGCATCTTCGCTCACTTGGTTCTAATACTTGGAGTCTGCCCTTGTTCTCCTGGGCGTCTTCTTCTCCCAGGCTGTAGCGCTGGCCAATCACAGCGCACAGCTCACAGCCTGGGAGAAGGAGACGCCCAGGAGAACAAGGGCAGGCTCCAAGTATTAGAACCAAGTGAGCGAAGATATCGGAACCAATACCGAGAGAACGGAGGGGCGCCCAGGGATAATAGTATAAGTGCAGGGAGCTCCCTGGGAGCCGCTGTCTATGTCAGCATACTTAGTTCATTTTTTTTTTCCCTGATGAAAGGTCCTCTTTACAGCTAAAATTTGTTATGTCACTAAGGTGTAAAAATGCAATTGTGCACTAACAAGATTTACCTCAGACATCTTAAAAATGTAATCCAATTTTAATGTGACTGTTAGGAGGTTCGAGGGGTTATCCCTTAATTAATAATGTTGATGACCTGACACCTGGAAACTCTGGTGAATAGCTGTCAGAAGAGGCCGGGCCTCTTCCTAGGCCATGTGATGTCGCCGTATATCGGTCACATGGCCTAGTTGCAGCTCAGCCCCATAGAAGTGACTGGGGCTGAGCTGCAATACTAAGCACTGCCACTGTACTATTTCTGGTGCTGTCCCTGGAGAGAGAGGCTAGCTCACCAGAACTCCGGGAAGTGCAGCGTCCTGTGGAACAGCTGATTGGCAGGGGTACCGGGACTCAGACCCCGCTGATCTGATAATGATGACCTATCCTAAGGACAGGTCATCATTATAATTTCCCAGATAACACCTTTAGGCTGGCCAAATCCGTTGATTTAGGGGAGATTGGACTACTAGCTTGTGGGTACTGCAGCTCTCCATCCTATACTGTCCCTTGGGAAAAAGAAGCATCAGGCATGGTGCTGCCGAATGTTTTGTTCCAACTGGAGATGAGCTGCTGCCAGACGGGTCTGACAGCATCTTATTCTACACTTCATTGAAATGAACATGTGCATGTGTATGGTGAAGCTGGGAGAGATAGCTGGGTCACAACCATCTCTATAGGTTTCATGTCTTGAATAAACCGCATTAATATCTATTTCAGGATTATCAAATCCGATGAACACTGTATTTTCAATAACTATAATCTTATAACCTTTATTTCTTTACACCAAAATATACAAATACTGTGTATTAACAGAAAGTGTTAACAGTAAAGAAGTTCTATCGTTCCTTAAAGGGCATCTGTCATCAACTACCAGTAGGTGAAACGGTCGCCACTGTAGATCGGTGATTGTCTGCTTTCTGATGATATCTCTGGTATCTCGATAGGTGTCAGCAATCTGCAGAAAAAAAGGCTTTTTATAATATGCAAATTACCCCCAGGTTCAACGAGGGCGGTGCCGTTGCACTCAGAGGCTCCACCCCTATAGCCCTACCGCTGTGACAGACAGGCCAGGCAGTGAAAACATATTCACGCCTGGCCCTGAAGACACATGGAAGCACATGCGCAGTAAAGGAAGATAACGGTGATTGTCCACCCCTTTAATGCGCATTTGCTAAACGTGCTCCCGTGAGACTTCAGGGCCAGGCGTGAATAGGTTTTCACTGCCTGGCCTGTTTGTCACAGCGGTGGAGGTATGACATAGGAGACAGGGGGCAGAGCTTTTAGGTGCAACAACACCACTGTTCTTGCACCTAGGAGATAAGTTGCATATTATAAACAGCCTTTTTTCTACAGATGACCGATATGGAGATACCAGAGATAGCATCAGAAAGGCCGACCTTTCACCCACTGGTACGGGATGACAGATGCGCTTTAAATAACACATTCGAATTCCCTGCGGTTTTGCTTAAAGGGGTTGTGCAGTGGCTTAATATTGATGACCTATCCTCAAGTGAATGGGACAAGCAGTTGTAATTGCACTGCACCGCCGTTGCATAGAAAGCAGCGCACAGGTAGTTTTAAAAAGTACCCCCGCCGATCTAAAATTGATAGACCTATCTTGACGACAGACCATAAATATTAAGCCATTGCACAACCCCTTTAATTCAGAATCAACACCTTACTGACATGCCGATTTCCCATATCTGCTCTTGTGTCAGCGGTCTGCAATTTACCAGCTCCATCCTGAATGCACAGAACATCTTTACTATATTACTTTGGATTTCTAATACTTTGCCAGGTTTTTGGCGTATGATGTAGTTATTTAACAAAAAACCTCAAACAAAAGGAATCTAGAATCAGTCAGAACAGCAGATGCATTCATTTCCTTACAAGTGTGGTCTTCATGAATGTCCACAGTCCACCTGGTGCACTTAAAGAGAACCTGTCACCAGGAAATTCACTGATAAAGCAGGCATGCTGCCTTGTAGGGCTCACTCTGCTGAATATAATGATACCTTTCACTTGGTGATCTGTTGCTTTATTGTGGAGAAATAGTATTTTTAATCTATATGCTAATGAGCTGATTGGAGTCCAGTAATTGATATGAGTCCAGCATTTTTTCTATTCAGAGTTGTAGCCACTCCCCTATTCACTTCTATAGATCAATAAATAAATGAACCACGCCCCTTTTACAACTGAAGAAGTGAATAGGGGAGGGGCTACAACTCTGAATAGAAAAAATGCTGGACTCATATCAACTACTGGACTCCAATCAGCTCATTAGCATATGGATTAAAATACTATTTCTCCACAATAAAGCAACAGATCACCAGGTGAAAGGTATCATTATATTCAGCAGATTGAGCCCTACAAGACAGTGTGCCTGGTTTATCAGTGAATTTCCTGGTGACAGGTTCTCTTTAAGCGCAGTCACTGCATATTATCTGAGGTGGCTTCCGGTGAGTCGTCCACCTCGCTCACACATACGTCTGCTGCAGTCACCTCTGTGTCTGACATGTCTGTCGAATGGTTCAGGAAAGAGTCAACATCGAAACATTTCAGCTGCTTCTGAGAGATGCGTCTCAACAGGATCTCTGTGCCTTGGTATCTTTTATGGTTTAATTTCTCAGCCTTTAATGCTTCCCATTTGGATGCGAATTTGACCAGAGCTTCACCGAGACTGTCCCCGTTACTATCATACAACAGGCAAATGTCCTTTTCTGTCAATGAAAACCCAGTGAAAAAGGCGAGCACATCCCATTTATCCACGCAAGCTGCAAAGTTTCTTACATATAGATATTTTGTGTTCGGAACTGTCGCTTCTTCCTCCGCACCTGGATTCCCTGGGCCCATTTCTTTCCTACGCTGAATGATGTCCATCATATTTTCTTTGGAGACGGGCAACACTCGCAAACGATGACCCTTGAAGACTGCTTTGTCCAACTCCAGAGCCCGCACGTAATCATTTTCTATTACGAACATCGCAAAACATTCCCGTAGCCTATTGCCATCTTTATCGTACACAAATGTTATCTGAGAGTCAACGACAAGGTTGTGCAAAAACCTCCTTATGTGTGATCGTTTGGCACGAGGACTTACATTCACCAGATGCGCATAATACTCGTGAATGCGAACTGTGGGGCCCTTAGCACTGGGCATTTCTGGTTTACGCTTGCAAGCTGAACTGGCTTGACTGGTCTTCTTACAAAGCTTCTTACCACAGCATCGGACCCATTCCGTTTCAAGTGACTTCCTTGCAGTTAGGACGGTAAATGTCTTTAGCTTGTTGAGCTTATTAATAGGGATTTTATTTTTAGGTGACGGAAACGCTGACAGGACTTTTTGGACGTCGACAATATTTCCGAATTTAATAAGGGCGTCCCCGTTCCTCACTCGGTTTGCTGTTAAGAAAAGTACACTTTCCACAGACAACTCTTTGAAAAACTTTTTTATATCAGAAAGTGTCGCATCTAAGGGTCTAAACGATACACGGACATAACCGGGGACAGACTGAGACTCACATACAGCTGAAATGTGTACAGGAGAACCCATCAGATGTTGTCCTGACCTCATAACAGCTACGGAAACATAATCGCTGTTCTCAAATGTAACAAACGCCTCTCCATGCACCCCACCAATAATATTAACACCTTCTTGCGGAATCTTCAATCCGGTAAAGAAATCTCGAATGTGCAAGGCGTCTGCAGACGGTGGAAGACCTTGTAATCGCACCATCAGTGACATTCTTTATTCTTACTCAATGTACTCCCTGTTGATATAGAAAATTGACATATTTCTCAGTTAAACACAGAATTAAACATTGTCAAGTGCTCTGTGCAATGCTCCTATAATATTTAATTACGTTTAATCTCAAACACATTGGAGAGTTGCGACCTTTTAATGTCACAGAATCATCTTGTGCTAGTGAGATGGTTCTTGTCCTTGGGAGATACCTCTTTGCATATTTGTTTCCCATGGAGCATTGCCAATAAGTCTCCATAGCACGGAGTGCTTCCAGGAAGTCTCTATACAGGACTGGTCTCTTTAAGGAGATTCAGCACCCTGCCCAAGCTGCATTTAAAGCATCGCAGGCAGCCAGCATCCGTACTGATGAAGGGCAAGCACCCTGAAACGGCTGTCTATGGATGGAATCTGACCTGGCAATATTCCCTTTTCAAATCCTAAGGCTTGTTAGAAAGTCGGATTTTGACTCATCGGTGGCCACTTTTAAGAGGTGGCGCTAGCGAGCTGGTTCTCTTCCTTGGGAGACACCTCTGTGTATATGTCACAAACCCAAATCGCACACACCACCTTCAGTTGTAATTTTTATTTTCACCTCTATCCTAGACGTTCTCTTGCATTACGCTACCGGCACACGGGTGCGGATTTCTAAACAGAAAAGCCACTCGTTTTTTTTGTGAATTACTGTGCATTTACACACCCAAAACTGTGTGTTTTTTGGTGAACTGTCCTCAGATCTCACCCTTGCTTCAAAAAGAATGAAATAAGCACAAAAGAACCGACATGTTGCGGATATCTATATCCACACAGAAGTTCAACTTCTGCACATGAGATCTGTCTATCCTCATTCACTTTGGCAGTATAGTACTACGCTGCGGTTTCTTCACACAAGAATCCAAACACAAAAATTGTGCGTAATCCGCAACGTGTACAAGTAGCCTAAGGGTACGTGCACATGGGTGCTGCTTTACCAGCAGAAAATCTGCACAAATTTCTGTGCAATTTACTGTGCATTTTCTCACCAACAACCATGATTTACTTGGTTTTTGGCGCGGCTAATTGTAGGTCTCACCCTACCATTGAAAAAGGTAAAAAGAACAGCATTAACAATTGACATGCTGCGGATTTCAAAATTTCCGCACAGAAGAAAAAGAAAAGCGAAGTAAATATGAGATTTGTCTGTTCTCATACACTTTGCTGGTACTGTATTAAGCCTCATTCACACGTCAGAGTTTCACGGACGTGTGCTGTACGTGTTCTCCGCGGACAGCACACGTCCCCATTTATTTTAATGTGTGTATTCAGACATCGGTGTTTTAGCACGGCCCATGGGTCCGTATTTTTAGCATGGGTGCATGCTCTATTTTGTCCGTGTTCACTTAGCCATCATGTCCATTGTAGTCTATGGGTCCGTGAAAACCACGGATGTAACACGGATCATTAAGAAGAGATGCTTTGAAAATTATTTTTCAGCTGTTCTACACGGACGCATCACTGACCACCTGCTCACGGATTTGAGCACGGACGTGTGAATGAGGCTTTACGCTGCGGCTTTTCTGATGACATTGCACGCAGAAAAAAAAAGTGCGTAATCCACATTGTGTACAGGAACCTTAAAGCTTGCCCGAGATTCATTGTATTCTCATGGACTATAATTGTTAAGGCCCCTTTACAATGCACAATTTCGCAGAGGATTGTCGGGAAGGAAGCGATCCTTCCCGGCAATCGCCTGCTCATCAGTGAAGGAGACCGCTGCATTTACACGCAGCAATCTCCTCCACAATCTGTTGCTGGCAAACGATGATTTATGTGACACCACAAACGATCATATCAAAGGGGCCTTAAGTCCACCATTTTTAGGACTGGCAGGCAATCTTAAGGCACATTTACACACGCAGACAATTATTGTGAAGAAATGGGTCCTTCCCGATAACTGCCTGTTTGTCAGTGGGGGTGAGAGCAGCATTTACATGCAGCAATCTCCTCCACTGTATGAGGACTGTAGAGATAAGTCCCTCAAAGAGCAACCTGGCTGTAGTTTATTCCCCTCTTCTGAGACCTGCACACTCTGGAGTTAGAGGACGGGAGGCTGAACATGCCTGTCTTAGGATTCATGCACACGAGGATGTTCAGACTACACTGTGAACTGTGGAAATATAGGGCTAAACTGTGCCTTCAAAAAAAAAAAAAAGGTTATTCTCGATCAGATGAATTACAGAACTCTTAGGTATAGTACAGTAATTAGCACCACACAGCTATGCTGGGGGCACGAGGCAGTAATGGGTATTAAAATTCCATCCTATCCCCACGTCATGTTCATGTCCCCACTGCAGGCAGGAAATCAAAGTGGGTAGGACGGAGCAGAGGGGAGTATCGTATTTTCTGGCATATAAGACGACCCCCTACTTTTCCTGTTAAAATATGGGGTTTGGGCTATACTCGCCGTATAAGACTACCCCTCTTCCAACGCACACCGAATAAAAATTGTGAGGGTCAGCTCTCCCTGCCTGCCCAGCCCTCCCTGTAGGGGCTGCTTCAGGAGCGACTAGCCGGGATGCAGCGCACGGTGGCTCAGCTAGGGGGCGCCTGTACCTAAGCTGGAGAAGGACAGCTTCTCCAGCCCGGCTCGGAAGTAAAGAGGTCCTTTCACTGGTCCAACGATTGTTAGATAATGATATGTATGTGTAGAGTGGTGCCCAGGGATCTCCCTGCACTTACTAATATGCCTGAGTTCCGGTACGTTCGCCCGCTGTAGCCCCGATTACCGGCGCCGTATGCTAATTACAGCTAATCTCGCACCTGGGAGGAGACATCCTCTTCTGCCCTGGGCGTCTCCTTTTCACAGCGCTCAGCTCACAGCCTGGGAGAAAAAAATCCCTGGGCGCCGCTCTACACATACCGGCACATATCCTTATCTAACAATAGTCGGACCAGTGAAAGGGCCTCTTAAGTTTCAGCACGATGTATACCGGCTTGTAAGACAAGACCCGGCGTATAAGACGACCCCCGACTTTTGAGAAGATTTTCATGTGTTAAAAAGTAGTCTTATACACCAGAAAATAGTATATATTTTTTATATTATCCAAATAGCCTTCCTGCCTTTACACAAGTTAATATTTTAGAACACAAATATCTTTTCTCTCTACGTTGACCTAGAAGCTGGATATGTTCCAAATGCCAGGCAGCCGAGGGCACGATGGCACTTGTCATGCAGACCTATGAGCCTTTTTTTCCCTTACTTCACGCTGCTAAGGCTAGTTCACACTAGTGAAAAACTGTTCTGGTAGCAAAACAGCCTGCCGGAGTTCACGGCATCCACTGTAGCTGGAAGCCGCTGGGCCCCATTGATTATTTCCGCCATTAGTGCCGAGATTCGGCCGAATACATACGGAAGCAAGCAGCGTTTTTTTGTCTGGCTGAATCCCGGCACTAATGCCAGATCCCCGGAGATTTCCATCGTCATTTATGCCAATAGCAAATTTTCCGGGGCTCCTCCACACCGCCCTCACCACGAGGGCAGCATGAAAACGTAACATGCGCCACAATTTTGTCGCATGAGCAATAACAGAATTGCAAAACGGGGTTGTCAGACTTTTTTTTACACCAAAAACTGGCGTACGCAGTCTTAATAAATGACTCCCATTGAGTGGCAGGGTGCATGCCTGGCCACTACTTCTGCTTACTGTGGTTTTTCTGCACGAGAATCCGAGCTGAAAAAACGTGCGTAGCCCACATTGTAAAGCTTGCACAAGATTCATTGTATTCTCATGGACTATCATACACATGTTGTTTCCCACCTTGTCCCCCACAGAGCCTCTCACCTACTGTCTCCCCGTCCCACACACCTGCCATTTTCTTTGTGCGCCTCCACCCTCACAGCCCATCCACCTAGTGTCCCCCCCCCCCTTGCCTGTGCCCACATCCTGTCCCAACCCTGCTACACCACAAAGCCTTACATCTGCCGTCACTTTCTGTTCCCCCAGTCCCCACCCTGTTTGAAATCTGCAGCAGAAAAAACCTGCATCGAATGGTGCATTTGTGTGTCTGTTCTGACGCAGATTTCACTCTCTACATTGCAAAGGTTGAATCCGCGATGAATTAGGGCTCATGCACACGAACGTATATTCGTGGTTCCGTATGGCCTCTTGCACACGACACTATTTTGCGGACCGTATACTGGCAGTTTTTTCAGTTAAGTATACTGAACCATTCACTTCAATGGATCTGCAAAAAATACTGAAGTGTCTCCGTATGCCTTCCGTTTTTCTGTTCCGTTTAAATATAGACCATGTCCTATTCTTGTCTGCAAATTACATTCAGTGGCTCCATTTAAGTCAATGGGTCCACAAAAAAAAATGGAAAGCATACGGAAAGGCATCCGTATGTCTTCCGTATCCGTTCCGTTTTTGCTGAACAATCTATTGAACACTGAAAAAGCCATACGGTTGTGTGCAAGAGGCCTATGTCTGTATTTCCGTTCTGCAAAAAAATAGAACATGTCCTATTGTCCGCATTATGGACAAGGATAGGACTGTTCTACCAGGGGCCAGCTGTTCCGTTCCGCAAAATAAGGAATGCACATGGACGTCATCCGGATTTTTTGCGGACCGTAAAATACATACGGTTGTGTGCATTTGGCCTTAACATGATGCAGATTTAACCCCCTCTACCCTGGGCAATTTTCTGTTTTGTTTTTTACTCCCTGCCTTCCCAGAGCCATAACTCTTAGGGCTCATGCACACGAACGTATTTTCTTTTCGTGCCCGTTCCGTTTTTTTTTTTTTTTTGCAGACCGTATACAAAACCATTCATTTTAACGGGTTTGAAGAAAACAAAACAAAACAAAAAACAAAAACAGAAGTTACTATAGATTGAGGTGTGTCGCCACATCCTGGTATTACATTTCATTGTCTATCTCCTGCACTTATGTTGATTTGTATCCATCAACTGTACAATAAATTCCCATATATTTTTGCATAGACAATCGTACCTAGTTCTTCTGCACACAATAATTAAGATTCTCGGTCAAGAACTCAAGGTGCTAAGTCCACCTTGCGGATCAATACATTTTGATATTTTTCCTTTGATACATTTTTTTTTTTATATATAAAGCATTTTACGCTTTATAACGCTCGACAGGCGGCTATGGCGCCCGCTGGACTCCAGAGGGGGGGGGGGGGGCTATCTTTAATCCTCAGGATACCGGGGGTTTTTATTCGTGTTTTCATTTTTATTCCCCATCTTCCTTGAGCCATAACCTTTTCCGTTCTCATAGCTGTATGAGGGCTTATTTATTGCCAGACAAGTTGCACTTTCTAATGCCACCATTTAATATGGCATACAATGTAGTGGGGAGCATTTTGGAGTGTGTGTGACTTTTTGATCGCATTTTATTACTTATTTTTGGGTAGGAGAAGCAATGAAAAAATTGCAAATTGGACATTTTGAGCCTTTTTTACCATTACGCCATTCGCGCTATTGGAAAAATACTTTGATATCTTAATAGTACGGGCGTTTTCGGTCCATGATGTTTAGTTATTTATGCATTTCCTTTTTATTATATGGAAAGGGGGGCAATTTAAACTTTTATATTTTTAATATATATTTTTTTTAACTTTTTTGTTATGCTTTTCAAGCTTGTATTTGAGCCTAGAAAATCAAATTTTTAAAAAAAATTATGATCATGGATTTTTAAAATCCATTTATTACTCAGAATTGATCATTTCTTATGTTGGCCTGCCAACCGGTGGCCAAAATAAGAATTGCAGCTTCAATGCCCCGAGTCTCAATTGCCGGCATCCTCACTGGCCGCAGAGGATGCCGGTAAGAAGCCCAAAAGCGTGAGCTTCCAGGTTTTTCACCCTTTAGATGGCGTGATCTCACTTGATCACGGCATCTAAAGGCTTTAATTACCCTAATCGGCATTATTGTTGGTCGCAGTATTTAGCTGCCGGTCTCCGCTGTTTGAAACAAAAGAGACCCGACAGCCATGACGCCACGTGTGAGCAGGCTCCATATTTGCCTATCGCTCCAGCGGCGCACATGTATGCTGCTGGTAGCGAAGGGGTTGAAGACCCGACGTGGCGTACTATTAAGTCACGAGGGGAAAAGTTTAAAATCCGCACCACAGGTCGATTTCTGTGGATTTCTTTTTTTTTTTCATCTGCCATACATGGATGAACAACCCTACACAATAAGACGCTGAGTCTGAAGCGGCTGTAATAATGATAATAATCTTTATTAAATCCATATAATCAATATTCCCCTCTTTATTGAAAGCACTACTACTCTGTCCCTCAGTCGTAAGCCGCACTTTTATGGTGATGTTTTCCATCTCTTTTTAATATATTGATTATATGTATTTGATAAGATTATTATCATTTTTACAGCGTCTTATTGTGTAGGTTTGTTTAGTAGTTGTTGAGCTGGCTTCTTTGAGGGGCTGTGGACGCTGCCCGTCATTCAGTGTGGGCGGACATTTGTCCTCGTGTTTATGGAACCTGCATTCGCCATGCATGGATGAGTATTGCTGCATGAAAAGCTGGGAGGGCAAATCTGCAGCATTTCAGTCACATATAGTCTTAGGTGATCTCAATGCGAGAAACGCGCTGGACATCAGAGTGATTTCTCATCCTGAATGCTGCTTACACGGCATTATCAGAACAGTGGAGCAGACACAGATCTGGCAGGGACACGCCCCATTATAAAGCTGTGTGATCCGGTCAGAGGAGCAGGGCTCAGGACGAGAAATCACTCCCACACGCTGCATATCCCTTGCACTGACTATGCTCGTGGGAATCTGGCCTCAAGCCTCGTTCGCCTCTCCGTCATGGAGATCCAGCTGCCTGATCCGATGCAAATGTCGTCCGAAACCCGGCATTTATTACAGTCAATGGGGATCTGGCAACTCTGGATCCTGCAGGCTGCTCTGCGCCAGATCTCCTTCATGTGAATTCAGTCTTAGGCAACAGTCACACTGCATTTGCTGGCTTAGTTGCCCATAGCAACTAGGGATGAGTGAATCGACTTCGGATGAAACATACGATTTACATAATACTTAATTTGAATACTGTAAGGAGCGAGCGCTCCGTACAGTATTAGAATGTATTGACTCGAATGAGCCGAAGTTATTACTTCACAAAATTTCTCGCGAGACTTCGCTAAATAACTTCATAGAGCAATTTCTACTGTAAAAAAACATTTCCCGAACTCTGGTTCAGTTGAGTTCGGGAAATGTTTTTTTACAGTAGAAATCGATTTATGAAGTTATTTTGCGAAGTCTCGCGAGACGTTGTGAAGTAGTAACTTCGGCTCACCAGAGCCAATACATTCTAAAACTGTAGGGAGCGCTCACTCCATATAGTATTCAAATAAAGTATTATGCGAATCGACTTCAGATGTTTCATCCGAAGTCGATTCGCTCATCCCTAATAGCAACCAATCAGATTTCACCTTTCATTTTACAGAGCTCCTTTGGAAGATGAAAGGTGGCATCTCACTGGTTGCTATGGGCAATTAGGCCAGTTTTCCTTGATGCGCCAGGCAGGCATCAAACATCTCCATAGTCCTCCACTTACAGAGGCCAAAAAGAGTGTCCTTTAGTCCTCTGTCGGGCCGTATATAGCTGTTTTTACTATATGAAATAGCGCAGACTATATTATTCCATGTGGACACCTCCAGGTTTTTCCATTTCTTATCAGTGGTGACCTATGGGGACGGATGCCCCTGAACTGCACCCTACACAGCGGCATGTGTTGTACTGGTCAGGAAACAGACGCTGCAAAACACACTGGTGGAGATTTACCAAAACTGGTGTAAGGCCCCTTTCACACGGGCGTCACGGGTGAGGGCTGGATGCGTTCAGGGTGCATTGCGGGAAACCTGTGCGAGTAGGGGCGCAATTTCAGTCAGTTTTGTCTGCAATTGCGTTCTGTTGTTCAGTTTTTTTCAGCGCAAGTGTAATGTGTTTTGCACGCACATGAGAAAAAAATGAATGTGGTACCCAGACCCGAACCTGGACTTCTTCACTGAAGTTCGGGTTCAGTGTTGTGTAGATTTTATTATTTTCCCTTATAACATGGTTATAAAGGAAAATAATGGCATTCTTCATAGAGAATGCTTACTAAAATGTGTGAATAAAAAAATTAACTCACCTCATCCGATTGATTGTGCAGCCGGGCATCATCTTCTTTGAGGACCTGAAAAAGGACCTTTGATGACATCATCGTGCTCACCACGTGGTGAGCGCAGTGATGTCAGTGCAAGTCCCTGCTGAATGAAGATAGAAGGATTCCTCTATCTTCATTCAGCAGGACCTGCGCTGACGTCACCACATGGTGAGCGCGATTACGTCATCAAAGGTCCTTTTTCAGGTCCTCAACGAAGAAGAGAGAAGACGATGCCGGCTGCGCGATCAAGTGGATGAGGTGAGGTAAAAAAAATTATTTTTAACCCCTCCATCCACATTTTACTAAGCATTCATGTTAGAAGGGAAAATAATACAGTAAATTGACTTTAATCAATTTACTAACATCATCTCCTTAGCAACCCTGCGTGAAAATCGCACTGCATCCGCACTTGCTTGCGATTTTCACGCAGCTCTATTCATTTCTATTGGGCCTGCGTTGCGTGAAAAACGCAGAATATAGAACATGCTGCGATTTTCACGCACAAGTGATGAGTGAAAATCACACTCATCTGCACAGCCCCACTGAAGTGAATGGGTCCGGATTCAGTGCAAATGCGTGCACCTAACGTATTGCACCCGCGCGGAAAACTCGCCCGTGTAAAAGGGGCCTAAGGGAAAACTGGCTTAGGCTACATTCACACTTGCGTTGTTTTCCGATATTGAGATCCGGTTGGTCCTCATGCATTCTGAATAAATAGAGATCAGTTCAGGATGCACCAGGATGTCTTCTGTTCCGGTAGCATTCTTTTCCTGGACTGGACACAAAAAGCTGCGGTTTTGTCTCCAGTATTAAAAACGGATCCAGCACTGAAAACAATGCGAGTAAATGGAGATGGATCCATTTTTTTAGGAGCCTAAAATAACAGATCCGTCACCCATTGACTTTTACTGTATTTAGCAACAGATCCGTTTTTTCCGTTTCAATTTCACACAACCGCATCCTAACGGAACGGATGCATCCTGATGTGCAAAATCAAAACGGATCCGTTTAGTTCCGGTATTGGGATCCTCTGCCAGATCTCAATACCGGAATTAAAAACACAAGTGTGAAAGTAGCCTTAGTTGCCCCTAGCAACCAGATTCCACCTGCCATTTTGGACAGCTTCTTTGGAAAATGAAAGGTGGAACCTGATTGGTTGCTATGGGCAAATATGTCAGTTCTACTTTACACCAGTTTTGATAAATCCCCCCCTCATTGTAAAACTAGGCTAATGTACCCCTCCAATGCCCACTGCCTCCCTCTGCCATCCCGGACACATGTAACAACCCAGTATCGGACCCCCCTGCACCTGCCCCGGCCACTGACTGAACTTTTACCTGTCCCTCCCCCCACTTCATAACCACGTAGCGCTTAGCTTTGATAAGCCGCGTCCTAAGGATATAACTGCCCCTCCTTCCGCATGCCACCACCGAGACACACACACCGCTCCCGCACATTACCAGAACGGAACAACGGGCAGACAACCGGCAACCCGCGGCTGCGCACGCTCAGCGACAGAACGCGCGTGCGCGGTAAAAAAACAAAACAAAAAAAACCTTCGGCGGTTTGGTCTCAGCGCATGCGCGGAGATGGCATTAGTTTGCGGATCTGAGCGGAGGTGGGCTGAGGGCCAACAGCGCCCTTGGTGGTTATGAGGAGAACTACGTATACAGCCCTGTGTATGTGCAAGTGGTACAAATACTCCCAGGAAATAAAGCTCCACCTGATATATAATATAACGCTCTATAAGTGTGAACTAGGAATCCACAAATCTTAAAGGAGATTTTTCTATTTCAAGGGGTTATCAGAGCTGTAACAGCAGTGCGTGTATTGGTTGTTTCATTGTTTTATATACCATTCCACTCGCTTTACAATTTCATTTTCCCCAAACTTTGAAGCTGGCCATGCACATGAGATGCAGTCATCAGAAATGTATACATTTCTAGGAGTAATAACAAAGGACCAGACAGAAGAAAGGACTGTGATATTGTGGGGAATGCAATGTATTTACTAAAACAGACAAGCCAGGATTGGCGACAGGTTATGTTGGGCTAGCTTTAGGCTTTGTTCACACTTGAACTGAAGCTTTTGTTCAAAGCCTAAGGGCCCATGCACACGAACGTGTGCCGGCCGGGCCCGCGCTGCGCGCAATGCACGGGCACTGACCGTAGGGCCACAGGATGCAGATGCAGGACCCATTCATTTGAGTGGGATATGCATTCCACATCCAACGGTCCGCACCGCAAAAAAGTAGTGCAACTGTCGTGTACATGAGCCCTAATCCTGGGAACACACCTGAGCGTTTTTCAGCGCGTTCATACGCGCTGAAAAACGCTCAACATGTGAAAAGCCATGCATCCCTATGGGCATGGTTCACATTTGGGCGTTTTACAGCGCGTTTGAACGCGCTGTAAACGCCTAACGCCTAAACAAGTACATGAGCTTCTTTGGGGCGTTTTAACGCGCCTATGGACAATGTTGCCATAGGGGAGATTCACTGAATCGCGCGTATGACGCGCGTTTCTTAGTGACAAAAACGCGCGTAAAACGCGCGATTCAGAAACGCCTAGGTATGTTCCCAGCCTATGGGTACTTTCACACACTTGCGGCATGGCTATCCGGCAGGCTGTTCAGACAGGTGAACAGCCTGCCGGATCCGCCATGCCGCAATACCCGTGTGCTGCCCCTCTGCCCCCATTGACTATAATGGGGGTGGTGGCGGAGCTACGGCGCAGCACGGCAGTGCACAGCCAGAGATCGCCAGACTAAGGCCCCTTTCACACGGGCGAGTTTTCCGCACGGGTGCAATGCGTGAGGAGGACGCATTTCACCCGCACTGAATCAGGACCCATTAATTTCTATGGGGCTGTGCACATGAGCGGTGATTTTCACGCATCACTTCTGCGTTGCGTGAAAATCGCAGCATGCTCTATATTCTGCGTTTTTCACGCAGCGCAGGCCCTATAGAAGTGAATGGGGCTGCGGGAAAATCGCAAGCATCCGCAAGCAAGTGATTTTCCCGCATGGTTGCTTAGCAACGGGACCAGATCTTTATTATTTTCCCTTATAACAACTAAAGGACCTGTGATGACATCACATCACATGGTCCAATCACATGGTCCATATTACCATGGTGATGGACCATGTGATGTGACGTCATCACAGGTCCTTTAGTTCTTAGCTGATGCTGGAAAAGAGAGGACAGATCGCAACTACGCGATCAAGTGGCTAAGGTAAGTTAACTTTTATTATTTTTAACCCCTTCATCCTCATTTTACTTTGCATTCTTTATTAAGAATGCTATTATTTCCCCTTAAAACCATGTTATAAGGGAAAATAATCAATTCTCCAGAACACTCTACCCGAAACCGGACTTCAGTGATGAAGTCCGGCTTCGGGTCTGGTTACCAAACATGGCGATTTTTCACACGCGCGTGCAAAACGCATTACAAACGTTTGCACCTGCGCGGGAAAATCGCGCATATTCCCGCAACGCACCCGCCTCTTATCCGGGCGTCAAACATGACGCCCGTGTGAAAGAGGCCTAAAAGTACTGCAGGTCCAACTTTTTAGTCCGGCGATCACTGCCGTGCTGCTCCGCCCCCATTATAGTCAATAGGGACGAAGCGGCAGCACACGGGTACTTGCGGCATGGTGGATCCGAAACAGCCTGCTGGATAGCCATGCCGCAAGTGTGAAAGTACCCTAAGCCTGGTTCCGGGAGATACACTCCATGTGATGGCTGCATTTTCCAGACTGCTCCTGTGACTGAACTCACAGCATCTTAATAATCTGCAATGCTGTAAATTCTTGCCTGACCGTGGGTCTAAGGTTCTGTAGTCACATAATCTTACGGCTCATGGGCCCTGGTGCAAGAGTTCAGCTTGGGCCCCGCTTCCCTCAGTGCTTTGTGTGTCTTCTTATGCGGCACAAGGGTCTTTGGGCCCCCTTAGGCTCCTGGGCCCAGTAGCGACTGCTACCTCTGCACCCCCTATAGCTACGCCCCTGCACATAATGCCACGAGTGCAGTACAGTAGACCTAAGGTCGGGCTGGAATTCAGGGAATTATAGATCTTTATGGTGCTGTGAGTTCAGTCAGAGGGGCAGTGATCAGTCGATGAAATGCAGCCATCACATGGAGCAGGGTACATCAAATCTGCAAAACAACTGTGTGGATTCTGCATGTGATTAATCACATTTCTTTAACAGTTAAAGGGGTATTCCCATCTCAGACACTGGGGGGGGATATCGCTAGGGTATGCCCCCATTGTCTGATAGGTGCGGGTCCCAGCGGTGGGACTCGCACCTACAACGAGAACGAAGTGGGGAGCGCTGTAGCTGGAGAACCCCGGATTTCCCGGGGTCTGTCTACCACCAAGCGCTGCTTCCATAGAAGTGAATGGTAGCACACCACACATGAGCGGCCCCTGCTCCCATTCATTTCTATGGGGCAAACGAAAATAGCTGAGCCAGTGCTCGGCTATTTTCTGCGGCCCCATAGAAATGAATG
Source organism: Bufotes viridis (assembly GCA_033119425.1). Taxonomy (NCBI): domain Eukaryota; kingdom Metazoa; phylum Chordata; class Amphibia; order Anura; family Bufonidae; genus Bufotes; species Bufotes viridis. The sequence continues at coordinate 75,186,635 of CM065593.1, forward strand.
GAGGGCAGCTGCACATGCGCAGTGCGCCCTCCGTTTATTTCCCCATGCCGTTCTCATTGTAGCTGTGGTTCCCAGCGGTGCCCCTGTTGTCTGAGATGGAAAAACCCCTATAAGCCTCATTCACATGTCAGTGTTTCACGGATGTGTGCCGTATGTGTTCTCCACGGACTGCACACGTCTCCATTGATTTTAATGTGTGTATTCACACATCAGTGTTTTAGCACGGTCCGTGGATTCGTGATTTTAGCACGGTTGCATGCTCTATTTTGTCCGTGTTCACGGATCCATCACGCCCATTACAGTCTATGGGTCTGCGAAAACCACGGATGCCGTCCGTGTTTCATGGATCATTAAGAAGAGATTCTTTGAAAATTATTTTTCAGCTGTTCAGTATCAGTGAAACACGGATGCAACACGGACAGCAAAAAATGGACACACGGACAGCTTCACGAATGTATCACTGACCACCTGCTCACAGATTTGAGCACTGACACAGATGTGTGAATGAGGCTTAAAAAAGAACGTTCCCACTTAGGCTCCTTTCACACTTGCGTTTTTGCCTGATCCGCCATGGATCAGTAAAAACGCTTTCGTTACTGATGATACAACCGCCTGCATCTGTTATGAACAGATCCCGCTGTATTATCTTTACCATAACCAAGACGTTTCTAATGTGTCTGTTTTGCTTCGCATGCCATGATAGAAAGAAAACTGCAGCTTGCTCTCCGGTATGGGAACGCAACGGAATGCATTTTGGAGCAGTCCGTTCTGTTTAGTTACGTTTTGTCTGCCGGATCTCAATACCGGAAAATGTAAACACAAGTGTGAAAGTAGTCTTACTTATAATTAGTAGTGGCAATATATTATGCCCTTTTTTCTCTCATTGTATTTCTATTTTCTGATACGCTGTGGATGCCTATAGGCCTGTTGTATATACACATCTCCATATGTTATGTTTTTATTTGCTATGGCATTGTCTATTTGCATGCAATGTTTTTTAAACGAACTTCTGTTTTCAAGTTCGAGGTACAAGGTTTCGGGTTATCTAAGAATTGCGATATGGATTCAGCTTCCACGGACCATAATTTATCGTCCGTGGTAGCGAAATCCAGAACGGAATTCTTAGGGCTCTTTCACACTTGCGTATTTCTTTTCCGGCATAGAGTTCAGTCGTCGGGGCTCTATGCCGGAAAAATCCTGGTCAGGATCATCCCCATGCATTCTGAATGGAGAGAAATCCGTTCAGGATGCATCAGGATGTCTTCAGTTCAGGACCGGAACGTTTTTCGGCCGGAGAAAATACCGCAGCATGCCGCGCTTTTTGCTCCGGCCAAAAATCCTGAACACTTGCCGCAAGGCCGGATCCGGAATTAATGCCCATTGAAAGGCATTAATCCAGGTCCGGCCTTAAGCTAAACGTCGTTTCGGCGCATCGCCGGATCCAACGTTTAGCTTTTTCTGAATGGTTACCATGGCAGCCAGGACGCTAAAGACCTGGTTGCCATGGTAAAGTGTAGTGGGGAGCAGTATACTTACCGCCCGTGCGGCTCCCGGGGCGCTCCAGAGTGACGTCAGGGTGCCCCACGCGCATGGATCACGTGATCGCATGGATCACGTGATCGCATGGATCACGTGATCCATGCGCATGGGGCGCTCTGACATCATTCTGGAGCGCCCCGGGAGCCGCACGGACTGTAAGTATACTGCTCCCCCGCTCCCCACTATTACTATGGCAACCAGGACTTTAATAGCGTCCTGGCTGCCATAGTAACACTGAAAGCATTTTGAAGACTGATCAGTCTTCAAATGCTTTCAGTTCACTTGCATTGTTACGGATCCGGCGGGCACTTCCGGCGACGGAAGTGCACGCCGGATCCTAACAACGCAAGTGTGAAAGAGGCCTTAGACAACCCAAACCTTGTACGCTGAACTTGAAACCAGAAGATCACTCAACACTAGTTATCAGCTTCAGGTTGAGCTACATGGTGAAAATTGTGACAAGCTGCCAATTGCTGTGTAGCTTACAGTTTTTTTTTCTCGCGACCGGTAACTAGTGTTGAGCGAACTTGATTTTTTTAAGTTCGGCGTCCAAAGTTCGGGTTCTCAAAGAATCCCGTTATGGTTTCCAAATTCCCTTATGGTCCGTGGTAGCGGAATTCATAACGTGATTCTTCGATAACCCGAACCCGAACTTTAAACGCAGAACTTAAAACACAAGTTCGCTCAACACTACCGGTAACTTACCAAAAATTTCTCTCGCCATGTAGCCCTAGTTGCCATCCCAGAACATTGAAAAAGAAACACAGAGGCAGCGCCTCATGTGATGTACCGTCGGATAAAAGGGAACCGTATACACAGGTAAGTATTGCATTCACCTTTGCCCGTTCTCACGGTCACAACAGCTATGTAAGTGCAGTTGATGTAAGCAGTGTATTCGCCGGTGCTCCCTACTGCTGCCCAGTTTCTAGGACCGGCCATGCGGGTAACCGGAGGAAAGTGGAGAGCGTATGGAGGGGAGAAGTAGGACGTAATCCTCAGCAGTGCGGTGCCAGAGCAATTGGCCACATGATGGGATATAGTAAATGATATTGCCTCTATGTGTTGACTACCTGATGAAGGAGGCAGTTCTCCTCCGAAACGCATAGTTTTAAAAATGAAGATACCATTTATTATATCCCATCGTGTGGCCGACAGCGGCGCTGTATCTGACGCAGAGGATTACGTCCTGCCTCTCCCCTCCATACTCCTGGAACATAGGTGTGTCTGAAATATGAAACGATCTGAGAGTCCTTTTGGGGAAAATGACAATGTCTGCAACATTCTGTACAGCGCTGTCATGAACATTAACATAGGCAACTATGGGGGGGTGGGGGGGGTCTGCACCGGATGGTTTGTATCAAATCTTTTAATTTCAATATACAATATACATTCACGAAAAACATCACAGAAAAACACAACAATAACAGCCGTGTTCTGTGCGACACGCCAGTAATAGCGAATATAATAAAAGAATGCTCCCGAAACAGAACTGACAAATACAAATCAGCGATGCAGTCCTATCGAGGCGCTCGTGGTAAAAAACAGCGCAGAATGTGCAAAGAAAGGGTTATACGATACTGTTCTTTACAATATATCCAGGACCTTATATTTTATTTTACAAGCAGTAAAGTCATTTGTGGCTAATCGTAAAAGGATAAGTGTTCAGTCAGGTCAGTGGATCTCATTGGCACTAAACTGCTCCGAGCCTCAGAGCTCTCCCATCAGCTGCACTTCTTAAAGGGGTTCTCAGGAAATATTCCTTTTTTAGCAAGTGCCTGCAGCCTGCCTCTCTAAGCAGAGGATGCACACTTATTTGCTTCCGCCACCTCCGCTGTGTCCATGTTTCGGTCCCCAGAGTTGCCTGGCGCTGCATTGGCATGGTCACAAGCAGCACGTCACCTCTGAAGTAAGTCACTGGCTGCAGCGTAGCAAGTGACCGTGGCCATGCTGCGTCGGATGACAACTATACATGGACACAGCAGGGTCAGCGCAGAGGACCAGAGCATCGGCGAACAGGCAAGTATGAATCTTCTGTTTAGAGAGGCAGGCTGCGAGCACTTCGTAAAAACTCATTATTCCTGGAGAACCCCTTTAATATATTGACAGTCAACCTATACTTTCCCTATGGTGGTGGTGGGGTTTCCAGCCATGGCTTGTTCTTAGGCCCAGTTTACATGGTGCGAGAATTTTGGCAAAGATCCCACGCCTTAAAGCAGTGACCATGTCCTTTTTTTGGTGTGGTTGTGGCTTTAAACTACCAGCTGCACAAACGTCAGCGCGGCCTCTGATTGAAAACAAAGGGAGGCAGTTTCTGTGCAGGTGCGGCCAGCTTTTTGACACAGAATACACTTTAAAAGACACCATATGAACAAGGCCTTACTGTTATTTTACATCCTATAGAAAACAGACTGGTTCCCTAAGGGCTCTTTAACACAAGCGGATGCCGTGCGTGGAATCCGCTGCGTGAAAGAGTGCCAAGCCCCGCTCTGGACAGCAGAGACACGGAGCAATTACATGATAGATAATGCTCTGTGCCTCTCTGTGACCTTTTTACTACAAAATCACAGTGAGATAAAGTTGTCAGTTTGATTTTGTAGTAAAAAGATCAGAGAGGCAAAGAGCATTATCAATCATGTTACTGCTCCTTGTCTCTGCTGTCCGGAACAGGGCTTGGCACTCTTTCACGCAGGGGATTCCACGCACGGTATCCGTTCGTGTGAAAGAGCCCTAAGAGAAGTATCAGTGGTATCTTTGTCTTTCCCATCAGCATCTGTTCTCTGCTTTCCTATCGCATGGATATGGCATCACTCGCCGTCTTTGTGAGAATGAAGGGGGACATTGCACTGACGTAGTGTTGTGTGCCCCAGCCGTGCTAGTAACTGGCATATGACTCCATTGAAGACAATGCGGTTGGCTGCAGTTCCCTGCAAGCCAGGTGCGCTGCTGTTCAGGGAAAATTTAGAAGGGTGCACACTGTATTACTGGTAAGACCCCCACCGATCATAATGTGATGGAATACCCTATTACATTGAAAAAAACAAACAAACCTTTAAATGGTTAAAATGTGTTGGCACATCAAACATTAACACTGTGATATACACAGTACCTCTGCAAGCAGCTATACTGTGTAGGGAGCCAGGAATCTGTCCAAGCAGCACCATGGACAAGACATACAATAGGAAGTGTCTGCATCTGCTCTGACTGTTTCCTGCTCTCTTGTTCATTTTGTAGCTACTGAGCAGCAAAACTGTAAAACCATGGATATGAAAAAGTCACTTTGGAATATATATTGACATAAGTACAGAACCTCTTTAAAATAAAATCACGTGGTAATGTATCCTTTTGGCAAAAAGTTATTAGAAAATCATAGCGAAAAGACTCAATAGCAGAGTTTATTCCAGTATTCAGCACTGCAACTGTTGAGGTATTACATTTAAAGGGTTTTCTGGGAGATTACTAATGATGATGACCTATCTTTAGAACAGGTCATCAATATCAGACTGGTGGGGGTCTGACTCCGGCACCACTGCCGATCAGCAGTTTTCACTACAAAGACTCCTGAAATCAGCTGACTGGCGGACCCCTGCAGATCTAATACTGATGGACCTATCCCTGTGATGACTAATCTCCAGCACTCCAGCTGTGGTAAAACTACGACTCCCAAGATGCACACTTGCTCGGCTGTTCTCAGAACTCCATAGAAATCAATGGAGCATGCTGGGAGTTGTAGTTTTACCACAGCTGGAGTGCCGTAGTCCTATCCTATCCATAGTAAACTCCTAGAAAAGCCCTTGAGGACACAAGATAACCTCTAACTAAGAAAACAAATTATACAAAGGCTTGATGTTGTGTGTAAGCAATCAGGGAAGAAGTTAAGGTATACAATGTGTGATATTAAAGGGGTTGGCCCCTCTCGCATTTTGGTGGCATATTACTAGGATATGCCAGCAAGTCCGATAGGGACCCGCATCTCTCTCTAGAAAGGGCCCCAAAAGTGAATGTGAACACACAGTGCACGCACGACCACTCTCCAGTCACTTTTATGGGAGCGCTGAAAATGGCTAGATGGCAGCTTGTCTATTTCTGGAACCCTCCCTCTGCCCTATTCAGGACTGCTATAGAAATGATTGGACAGCACACCACACATATACCGAGCACTCTCCTTCGCTTTAGAGGCCCCCGGTCTGGAGATAGATGCAGGTCCATAGGTGGAACCCGCACCTATCAGACATTGGAGGCATACCCTAGTGATTTGCCACCAAAGTGCGAAGGGGGCCACCCCCTTTGAAGGACTTTTCCAGTTTTACGTAAGTAAGAACGACACTGGACAAGCTCTTCTTAAAAGCAAGCGGTAGTATTACCTGGGACCCATTCAAATCAATGGCCTCTCATCTAATAGTTCGTTACAGCATCGCAGGAGACCACTCTTCACAGAGGTCTCCACACATGGTGAATAGTCAGCCTTAAAACAAACAGAAAACCCGGTCTTGTTCCCTATACCAACCAATCACGGCACAACTTTTACTTCTTAAACTGCCCTGGAGCAATCAATACTGCGATGTGATTGGTTGTTATCGACGTCCAGACCCCCTTTTCTGTTAGGTTAATACACAAGACCGTATATCCTCCATGTATGAAAATGTACGAATAACCTTGTACTTTGTGTTTCTCTTCCTCATCATTTTCAAGATCTGTTTGCCTCATTCAGAGGCTGGTAGCTTTACATACCGAGTCCTGTTCACTGTATCTAATCTAGAGAACCCTATGGAAAATACAGCAAGTGTTTCCCCTCTCACAATACTTTATTACGTGTCACTCTGCATAAAATGTATCAGCACAGGGTAAGGGCTCGTTCACACAACCATGGTTTCGGCCCGCATCCGAGCCACATTTTTTGCAGCTCGGGGTGCGGACCTATTTACTTCTATGGGGCCGCAAAAGATGCAGACAGCACTCCGTGTGCTGTCCGCATCCGTTGCTCCGTTCTGTGGCCCTGCTAAAATGATAAGTCATGTCCTATTCTTGTCCGTTTTGCGGCCAAGAATAGGCATTTCTATAAAGGGCCGTCCTTTCCGTTCAGCAAATTGCGGAAGGCACACTGGCGGCATCCGTGTTTTGCGGATCTGCAATTTGCGGACCACAAAACACGGCACGGTCGTGTGAACAAGCCCTAAGGCTACTTTCACACTAGCGTTTTCAATGAAAACGCTTCAGTTTTGTCCCCATTCATTGTCAATGGGGACAAAACCGAACGAAATGCACCAAAATGCATTCCGCTCCGTTTGGTTATGCTCCCATCGCGGGCAAAACAATGCTGCAAGCAGTGTTTTTCTGTCCGCGATGTGGTGTGGAGCAAGACGGACACACAATGCAAGTCGATGGGGACAGATCCATTTTCTCTGACACAATAGAAAACGGATCCTTCCCCCTATGACTTTCAATAGAGTTCATGACGGATCCGTCATGGCTATATAAGACGTAATACAACCGGATCCGCTCATGACGAACACATGCGGTTGTGTTATGGTAACGGAAGAGTTTTTGCAGATCCATGACAGATCTGCAAAAACGCTAGTGTGAAAGTAGCCTTATCTTCAAAGAGGACCGTCACCACTTTAATTAATGTAAACAGTATTTTTACGAAGTTCTGCTGTCTTCCTGAATTTACCGCTTTTTTCCCTATCCTCCCCTATTCTTATTGATTAGGGCCCCAATAGTTCCATCACCAAATACCTGAATCTGTCGCTGCTTTGTCAACCAGGGGTCTTCACTCAAGGAGCGATTCTCTCCAATCAACACAGACAGTGTCAGAGCAGCCAGCTCAACTCAGACGCTGTCTGCAGTGACGGGCGGGGGAGGAGGCAGTGGGTAGGAAAAAAATAAAAATGGCTAAACTTAGCGGGGCACCGGGAATTCACAAATGTACCATTTACCTTTAAAGGTTTTCATCCACTGACGGCAAACATCTGGAACACCTTAAAAGTGAAGAAAACTTAAAGGGTTTTTCCGGATTTATATATTGATGACCTATACTGATAAGTCATCAATATCTGATCGGTGGAGGGCTGACTTCCAGCACCCCAGCCGAGTGCCCCGTCCTCTAGACCAGTGACATCACGTTCATTGGTCACATGGCGTATGTGCAGTTTAGTCCCATTCAAGTGAATAGGCCCGAGCTGCAATACTAAGAACAGCCACTATACAATGTGCGGCGCTGTGCTTGGTTAACCGGGAAAACCCCTTTAAGCAACATTCTAATACAGCTATTTAAAAAAAATATATGTTTTCTTCATTTTAAGATCTCAGCTGGTTCTCAGTGAATGGAAATATCAAAGCATCACTGCAGACAACCCTGGATTCTGATGCACTGTCTCAGCTCCAGCAGCTGTGTGAGCAGGACGGGGACAGGAATGGTTTTCAGTGTTACGCCGGTCTTGGAATTCTACTGCGCTGCCGGATGATGCACCTTAATTTATGACGAGGTGCCGGTCTGGTCATATATTACCTGCGTCACCTGGAGGGCTGCGTGCCAGAATGAAATCTACGTCAGCTTGCAGCTGCCATGGATTTCTGTCTTCATTTGCGGCTTAAAACACGAGCAAATGAAGATAAATGTGGCGGACCCATTGTCTCTGCCCACTCCCCACACTTTTTTTTAGGGAAAGCAGCAACGAAGGTGAATAAACAGCACTTGCGACAAAATTTCTTTAAAATGTTGCAAACACTGTGTTTCTGACTTTTTTCTATGTCAGGGAGATATAAATCTCGTTAGGTTTTCATATGCTGGTTTCGGCCCGCATCCGAGCCACATTTTTTGCGGTTCGGGGTGCGGACCCATTCACTTCTATGGGGACGCAAAAGATGCGGACAGCACTCTGTGTGCTGTCCGCATCCGTTGCTCCGTTCCGTGGCCCCGCAAAAATTATGAGTCATGTCCTATTCTTGTCCGTTTTGCAGCCAAGAATAGGCATTTCTATAAAGGGCCATCCATTCCGTTCTGCAAATTGCGGAAGGCACACTGGCGGCATCCGTGTTTTGCGGATCTGCAATTTGCGGACCACAAAACACGGCACGGTCGTGTGAACAAGCCCTAAGGCTACTTTCACACTAGCGTTTTCAATGAAAACGCTTCAGTTTTGTCCCCATTCATTGTCAATGGGGACAAAACCGAACGAAATGCACCAAAATGCATTCCGCTCCGTTTGGTTATGCTCCCATCGCGGGCAAAACAATGCTGCAAGCAGTGTTTTTCTGTCCGCGATGTGGTGTGGAGCAAGACGGACACACAATGCAAGTCGATGGGGACAGATCCATTTTCTCTGACACAATAGAAAACGGATCCTTCCCCCTATGACTTTCAATAGAGTTCATGACGGATCCGTCATGGCTATATAAGACGTAATACAACCGGATCCGTTCATGACGAACACATGCGGTTGTGTTATGGTAACGGAAGAGTTTTTGCAGATCCATGACAGATCTGCAAAAAACGCTAGTGTGAAAGTAGCCTTATCTTCAAAGAGGACCGTCACCACTTTAATTAATGTAAACAGTATTTTTACGAAGTTCTGCTGTCTTCCTGAATTTACCGCTTTTTTCCCTATCCCTCCCCTATTCTTATTGATTAGGGCCCCAATAGTTCCATCACCAAATACCTGAATCTGTCGCTGCTTTGTCAACCAGGGGTCTTCACTCAAGGAGCGATTCTCTCCAATCAACACAGACAGTGTCAGAGCAGCCAGCTCAACTCAGACGCTGTCTGCAGTGACGGGCGGGGGAGGAGGCAGTGGGTAGGAAAAAAATAAAAATGGCTAAACTTAGCGGGGCACCGGGAATTCACAAATGTACCGTTTACCTTTAAAGGTTTTCATCCACTGACGGCAAACATCTGGAACACCTTAAAAGTGAAGAAAAACTTAAAGGGTTTTTCCGGGATTTATATATTGATGACCTATACTGATAAGTCATCAATATCTGATCGGTGGAGGGCTGACTTCCAGCACCCCAGCCGAGTGCCCCGTCCTCTAGACCAGTGACATCACGTTCATTGGTCACATGGCGTATGTGCAGTTTAGTCCCATTCAAGTGAATAGGCCCGAGCTGCAATACTAAGAACAGCCACTATACAATGTGCGGCGCTGTGCTTGGTTAACCGGGAAAACCCCTTTAAGCAACATTCTAATACAGCTATTTAAAAAAATATATGTTTTCTTCATTTTAAGATCTCAGCTGGTTCTCAGTGAATGGAAATATCAAAGCATCACTGCAGACAACCCTGGATTCTGATGCACTGTCTCAGCTCCAGCAGCTGTGTGAGCAGGACGGGGACAGGAATGGTTTTCAGTGTTACGCCGGTCTTTGAATTCTACTGCGCTGCCAGATGATGCACCTAATTTATGACGAGGTGCCGGTCTGGTCATATATTACCTGCGTCACCTGGAGGGCTGCGTGCCAGAATGAAATCTACGTCAGCTTGCAGCTGTCATGGATTTCTGTCTTCATTTGCGGCTTAAAACACACGCAAATGAAGATAAATGTGGCGGACCCATTGTCTCTGCCCACTCCCCACCCCCAACGAAGGTGCATAAACAGCACTTGCGACAAAATTTCTTTAAAAAGTTGCAAACACGGCGTTTCTGACTTTTTTCTATGTCAGGGAGATATAAATCTTGTTAGGTTTTCATATGCTGGCAAGCAGAGATCTTGAAAAGTGTGTGAGGCTGAAACACAAAATATATTAAAAGTTGCATACACTTTCAAGATTTGTGCTTGACATCACAGCGCGACAAAAATGTTCCTTCCCATGTACTCTCTTCTGATGAACCAAGGGGGCCAGGTAAAGCTCTCCACTTCTGGAACCCAAGCGGTGCCAAACCCCCCCCCCCCCCCCAAAAAAAAAACCCACCATTTAAATTTAAGGCAGTATTAACCAAATCTGAGAAAGCAATCAAAATCCATAAGAAATACATTGAGAAAATATCAGTGCTTGCTGAACGTATATATCCAAAAACCATAAGACTGTACATCTTGATATATATAGATATTTCCATACTCTGGAATGGCTTGAGTTCTCCAAAAATATCTCTGACTGAAGTAAAAAGTTAGTTGTAGCCCTCAGTTGATTCATCATCCTCATCATCAAGGTCATTTTCTTCTTCCTCCTCCTCCTCATCCGCCTTCTTTTTGTGCCGACTTCCAGAAGTTTGCTATCAATATAAGAATAAAATCAGACTCCGTACAAAAAAAAAGAGGAAAATCCAGCACCATAAGAATCCTTAGTGTAAATTCTTTAATTCCAGTTACTTGGCATACAGTGTTGCTTCATAAAAGGCAGTCATGAGTAAGGACTATAAGGCCCCTTTCACACGAGCGAGTTTTCCGCGCGGGTGCAATGCGTGATGTGAACGCATTGCACCCGCACTGAATCCTGACCCATTCATTTCAATGGGTCTGTGTACATGAGCGTTTTTTTTCACGCATTTCTTGTGCGTTGCGTGAAAATCGCAGCATGTTCTATATTCTGCGTTTTTCACGCAGCCCTAGCCCCATAGAAGTGAATGGGGCTGCATGAAAAACGCATTGCATCCACAAGCAAGTGCGGGTGCGTTGCATTTTTCACTGATGGTTGCTAGGAGATGTTGTTTGTAAACCTTCAGTTTTTTATAACGCGCGTGAAAAACGCATCAAAACGCATTGCACCCGCACGGAAAAAACTGAACGCAATCGCAGGCAAAACTGAATGGCTTTGCCTGTGAAATCGCACAGTTTCACTGAGCATCCGCAACGCATCCGGACCTAATCCGGACACGCTCGGTGAAAGAGGCCTAAGGCCTCTTTCACATGAGCGTGTCCGGATTAGGTCCGGATGCGCTGCGGATGCTTCAGGAAAACTGTGCGATTTCACAGGCAAAGCCATTCAGTTTTGCCTGCGATTGCGTTCAGTTGTTCAGTTTTTCCGCGGGTGCAATGCGTTTTGATGCGTTTTTCACGCCGTGATAAAAACTGAAGGTTTACAAACAACATCTCCTAGCAACCATCAGTGAAAAACGCAACGCATTCGCACCTGCTTGCGGATGCAATGCGTTTTTCACGCAGCCCCATTCACTTCTATGGGGCTAGGGCTGCGTGAAAAACGCAGAATATAGAACATGCTGCGATTTTCACGCAACGCACAAGAAATGCGTGAAAAAAAACGCTCATGTACACAGACCCATTGAAATGAATGGGTCAGGATTCAGTGCGGGTGCAATGCGTCCTCCTCACGCATTGCACCCGCGCGGAAAACTCGCCCGTGTGAAAGGGGCCTAAGAGTTCAAAACGCGTAGGCTAGGAGATATGGCCTTTAGAAATCAGGTCAGAAGTGAAAGCAGCTGAAATCTGCCTTCAGCTTTTATCATTCCCAACCAAAATTCTATAGGCTATATCTACCGATGTAGTGGAGCTAAAGCTGGGATCCTGATCTTATTTTAAAGCTACATAGCTTGACATATGAAGGGTTAAAGGAGCCCCCAACCCCTTCACTCTGCTTGGGCTGAACTGTTAAGGTCCTTTTCTCAAAGCCTGAGCTGAGCTCAGGCAAAACTGTTAGAGGTTGCTCACTGTACGCGTCACTGCTAAGGTTGTCTTTCCTAACATCCACCCAGATTCATTTTCTTGTTTCTTGCTGGTTCCTCTGTTTGAGGATTATTTTAGTAACTCTGGCCCCCGTATATGACATCATAGAAAATGGCTTCCTAGGCTCACCCAAACTATTGGCAGTGCGTGCTCCCGTCCTGTTTTCTACTGTCCACATCAAGTGTTCGGCACCTGCACAGTAGAAACTATTTTCTGCCTTCAGTGTCCTGGCTTTGAAGCGCAGCTGAATAATACGACCGGTCACTGCAGTAGGCTTTGAATTCACGCGTGCTCGCTTCTACCTGCCTAGGAGAGCAGTTGGCTAGAGATGTGAGAATGCGCACTGTCAAAGGCCGCTAGCACTTTAAAGAGGAGAAAATGGGAGCAGAGAATTGTTTCTACTGCGCAGATGCTGAACATTTGACGTGGAGTCTGTGCGGTAGAAAAAGGACGAGAGTGCGCACTGCCAGCATGATGGGAGAGACTATGGAGCCATTTTCTATGATGCCATACATGGGAACCAGAGCTACCAAAACAATACTGCAAAACCATACCGAATTTATTATGTATCATTATTTTTGCCGCAACATAAGGCAAATGTTTTGTTTTAGGTTTCATGTGTTATGTCTACTTGCTTTTAAATCGCAACAAAAGAAATGTGATTCATCTTGAATAAAGATTTATTATTTATAATACAATACAATAAAATGAAAAAAATACTATGATTGCACAATGTTCAATTGAACCGAGACACATTCTACGTTAAATGTTTTATGTACCATTCTCACCCTTAATGTAACGAAACGTTATGTTTAACTTACGATGTTAATATTATATTGTAACAAAGCAAACACATATTATTCTGTTAACAAGCCATACTAAGATTACCATACTAATGTTCATAGCAACATGAACCTATTCTTTATTTATGTCTCTACTAACTGACAAAAATTCTATAAAAATTATTATTGAAACAATACACCGGCGCCGTTTACAGGGGCACCAGCCAGGAACAATAAAAAGATCAGAAAAATAATCTGGACAGATGTTAGTGAGGACAACTTCAGCAGTGACCCATAGACTGAGAAACCAAAAAATAATGTAAGGTGGTCAAACAGTTTAAAGAGGACCTTTCATCACTTCTAAAGATATTAACTAACGATGCTCACATGTAGAGCGGCGCCCAGGGATCTCCCTGCACTTACTATTATCCCTGGGCGCCGCTCCGTTCTCCCGGTATAGGCTCCGGTCTTTGTGCTCACAAAGTTATAGTGGGCGGAGCCTGCCCTTCATCTCCTTCTCCCAGTTTTTTTTCTCCCAGGCTATGAGCTCTGCGCTGCAGGGAAGGAGATGAAGAGCAGGCTCCGCCTACTATAACCAAGTCCCCGCCTACTATAACTATATACTATGACCGGAGCCTATACCGGGAGAACGGAGCGGCACCCAGGGATAATAGCAAGTGCAGAGAGATCCCTGGGCGCCGCTCTACATGTGAGCATCGTTAGTTAATATCTTTAGAAGTGATGAAAGGTCCTTTTTAAGCCCATTATATATCTTATGCAGCCATCTTGTTAAAAATTCTTCTGTCTGCTAACTCTGGTGCTCCTAGTAGAACAACATCCAAAGCCAGAGTTTGGGAACTGTAAGCGGTGTTTGGCATCCAGCTGAATAGCATTTTAGTAACAACCCTGGCCATCAGTCAACCAGCAAAGCTGGGTGTGTTTTCATCAATGTGTAAGATTGTCGGTGATGCGTAAATGGTCGTCCTTTGATTTATTACCGTTCTGCATTTGCTGCAATTGTACATTTTTGTATAAAAAAATTTGAAAGTCGTCTACCACTAATTGCTATTTGTAAAATGGCCCTTGAGACAGACTACACAGGGTTTGTTTGTAGTCTGTTACCATGGAGACACTCACTGTAGGTCTGTATAGGAGCTGTAGACACATATAGTAGTATATATATATATATATATATTTTTTTTTTTTTTTTTTTTTTATTAAGACCATTTGCAAAGTTTCTTCATGTTTCATTTTGATTTGATCAGGACAATAAAAAACATTTGGTCCTAAAGGTGTACATAATATTATTCTTATATAAACAAGACAGCAGATTTTTAAAAACCACAGTAAAAACGTACAACAACCACTATAAGTGATTAAATGTAGGTCTTACCGATAAAGACGTGGACATCCTCTTTGATGTCGAGGTCTTTGAATTGGCACGCACTATGTCTAAGCGAGATTGGAAATCTGGCGGATGAAGGGAACTTCTGAAGACCTACCAATAGGACATAATACAGTCGTGAGTAGATGCTAAACTATTGGAAAGATTTATCAAAAGTGGGGCAAGACAATTTGGGGGTGTTTTCCATAGCAACTAGTCAGATTGCCTATGATTGCTTGCAATGGTCAGCTGCTCCAATGTGTCTTTGCTCCAGTTCTGATAATTTTCCCTATTTTTTGGGGGATTGGTGTCACCTTCCCCAAAAGCAATTACTACATACATATTACTGTTGGTGCCATCTCCAGGATGACAATTTATACACTGTTAATCCTGTCTGTCCACCCCCTGGAATACATGTCAGAGGCCCTTCTGATTCTAGTGGCGCTACAGCAGGGGAATGGGGAGGGGGCGGCAGATTCAATAGATTAATTAGAAATCCAGAGTGAGTGCCAGCAGTATTATGCATGTAGTACTGTACTTAAAGGGGTCCCCCCACCTCCCCGGACCTGTGGAGGGAAACCCTTTACCTATTCCCTGCCACTGGGTTCCTGCTCCTTCAGTTCACCACTGCAGTCTCAGCGCTCCGGTCCCTGCTTGTCAACTTCCATCCTGGATAGGGAGTGTCTGCAGCAGGACACTTGACCCCCGTCTGTGTGGGAAGTTGAGAAGTGGGGACCAGAGCTAACGGCAGGGATCAGCAAAAATGCTTACGTTACTGATAATACAACCACCTGCAATAAACAGATTCGGTTGTATTATCTTTAACATAGCCAAGGCGGATCAGTCATGAACTTTACTGAAAGTCAATAGGGGACGGATCCATTTTCTATTGTGTCTGAGAAAACGGATCCGTCCCCATTGACTTGCATTGTGGGCCATGCCAGATCCGTTTTGCTCTGCATCCCATGACAGAAAGAAAACTACAGCTTGCTGCAGTTTGCTCTCCGGTATGGGAACGCAACCAAACGGAATGGAACGCATTTTGGAGCATTCGGAAGCGTTTTTCTCCGGTATTGAGATCCTCTGCCAGATCTCAATACCGGAAAATGTAAACGCAAGTGTAACAGTAGCCTAAGTATGCTTCCCTCTGCAGGTCCATCGAGATGGGGGTGTGGGACAGCCAGAAAGGCTGCCAAAAAAGGACAGACCGTTTAAAAGGTGCTTGGGGGGGAGGCGACAGATTCATTTGAGCAAGTAATAGACACCTGTATCATTCACAAAAGATACTCTTACTCACAGAATGGATTTACGAAAATCAACACTATGCAGTATGTCTGGTCCCTGCTCCTCACCTCTAGATCTTCTTCCTCATCAATGTCTTCGATATGCTGAAAAGCAGCAGTCAATACTTCTAGAGCCTTCCCATGGAACAACATCTCAATGGTTACAAAGTCACTGAAAATTTTCTAAACAGAGGAAAAAAACATAAAAAACCCCATAAAATTAACTTTTTTTTTTTTACATAAAATATGAAAAATAAATAAATACTCATCATTGCACTAATTCTAATTGAAAAGAGGGGACTAGGTATAATAAACTTCAAAGAGGAAAGTCTACTTCCAAAACATAACTTTTAATGCTACAAAAGTAGAAATGTGAGTAAATGAACACCTAACATCAAACTGCCACACAATACTAGGGGCTTACCGTACACCGGAAATTACACCGTACTATATCAGCAATAGTGGTTGGACCAGAGTCTCCTACCACCCAGAGGCCTCTTTCCTCACGCATGCAGCCGTTAGGAAATGCTTCTCCTGTGGAACTTGTCATAGGGACTTATACCTACTGTTTTAGCATACTGATTATGTTGCTTTGGGACCATTCTGTTTGTTTTTGGGGTGCGTACTCTCCTTTTGTGGTATTTTATGTAGCAGCATTTAAAGTTAGATTTTTATAGTGGACTATACTCTTTGAAGTTCATATAATATGTACTTTATAACAGTTCTCATTTACTGTACAGCCATAGACAAGATCCTGCAGTCAGTAGTGACCGCAGCATCTAGGAAGTTACACAGAGGCTCCTTATCACCATTGGTACCTCGCAAACACAATGGGCCTCCATGACTGTACGTCTATTAGACTGTGCCACAGACAAAGCCTAATAGACTACCTAACTTTTTTTTTGTGCATCGCACAGCCCTGTATGCAGCTCAAACTACAGTTCTCGGAGTATTACCGCAAGAATTTCTAACCACTAATTAGCTTAACTCTCACGACAGTCGTACTTTAAATACAAGACTATTCTCTGCACATTAGACACTAGACTTACTTTGATATCTTTAATTTTCTGTTTTTCGAAATTATCAATGGTTTCCTCCAACTGGCGACTTATTCTGGCTGCATCCATCGTAGCTCTCTGCAGTTCCGTTTCAGCCTTAAACACAGACATTTTAAGAGGGTCATACACATCCTTAATTATGTGCAAGGATCGGAAACTCGAATCTACACACTGAAGCTCATTTAGGGCTTACGCACAGAAACGTGTTTTGGTTCTGCCTCCGAGCCGCAATTTTTGTGGTTCAGCTGCAGACACATTCACTTCAACGGGGCCGCAAAAAAATGCGGACAGCACTCTGAGTGCTGTCCACATCTGTTGCTCCGTTCCATGAGGGCGCAATAAAAAAAAAATAAAAATAGAGCATGTTCTATTCTTGTCCATTTTGCGGACAAGAATAAGCATTTCTATTATGGGTGGCCTGTTTTGTTCTGCAAATTACGGAACACATACAGGCTGCATCAGTGTTTTGCGGTTCCGCACGTTCATGTGCATATGCCCTTACCAAGAGGTTTTTTGGTGGAGGTACAGATGTCCAAGGAGCTTTAGGAATCCACGAGACAATAGATAACGAGAGGAGCTCACTTAACGTTTACATTCAAGCTGATCCGGGCAAATAGACATTCACTTAACTAGAATTTAAAGGGGCTGTCTACTTTTTACTACGGATAGGTCATCAATATGAGATTGGCGGGTTCCGAGCCCCGACACCCCGCTGATCAGCTGAAAAGAAGGCACCTGCTCACCGCAGCAATTGCAGTGGTAAACAGGTGTAATTACAAGTATGGCGTCCCCATTCACTTCTATGGGACGGCTCCTTCCTATGCACTTGAAGGGACGGAGCCGGCTCATAGAAGTCAATGGGGACGCGATACTTGTACTTACAACTGCTCCGCTGAAATTGCTGCGGCAAGCAGGTAAATACAGAAGAGAAGGCAGCTCTCATATAAGCACTACTTTCTCCTCAAACAGCTTCTCATGGGAGAACCCCTTTAATTGAATAAGGGTCTCCTATAAAGAATATAGCATATGAAACGTACTGTACAGGTTAAAGAGTCAGTGTACTTTCACACAATTTAATTTAATTTAAGAGAATGGTGTAACTTGCAAATTTCTAAATCACTCCATTTTAAAAATCTGCATGCATCCACCTAAAAAAAAAAAAAAAAAAAAAAAAAAGCTGTATGGCCACTAGGGGTCTCACTTCCACCTAACTTGCCTTCCACTGCCTGTTAGGCTAGATCTATCCCTAGTGACAGAGACACAGAAGGCAGCTCACAGAAAATGGGGGTCAGACCTAGTTGAGATCCTGAGCTTGATAAAAAAAAAAAACTGCTTCTACACTGCTTTTGAAGAATATAGGCGCCTCCTGTGAGTCTGTAAGCGTGATCTCCCACTCCTTATCTGTTGTGTGCTCTGGAGCTGAAAACATAATGGGAAGTAAGGGAAAGGACGTTACAGCAGTACAATGCTGGCAGATTCCACAGAATCGAGACACCGCCTGCCTGTGAGAGAAATGTATCTAGCTGTGCAGCTAAAGAGAGAAATAATTAGGCTGAAAAGGACATGGAAGAAAAAGGCCCAAATTCTATTCCTTCATAGTTATGACTGTGGAAAAAAGCCCAACCATTATGCAAACTTTTTTTTTTTTTTTTTAACTCAGGGCTGTCCAGGCTCATGAAACAAACTTTTTACAAGATGCTGACAATGGTAAAAGGTGACAAAAAAAAAGTAATACCTTACCAAGCATTCCTGTTCCTGGTATAAGGTGACAAAAAAAAGTAATACCTTACCAAGCTTTCCTGTTCCTCCGCCAGTCACTGTTTTCCGAGCTCCAGTGATGTCAGGTCATCTTCACAGGTGACTACTGCAGCCACAGCGGTGCCTTCAAAGGCTGGCAGCAGTAATGCGTCAAAACACCACATCAAAGCTGGAGCCGGGAAAACAAATTCTGGTGGTGGGTACCAGGGAAAGATATTTCAGCTTCCAATGGTTCTGAATTTCTAATAATCTAGTACCAATGTAATCCCAAGCGTGTTGCACTAATGAAGATCTCCACACAAGTAGATGGCTAACTATTGGTTGTTCATGTGCAAAAGGAGAAGAGCCGTCCATCAATTTTCAGAGAATTCATGAACATGATGCAGTTTATACCTGTGACTTCATATTGGTTAAGGAAAAAGCAAATGGAAATTTTAACAATAAGTCTAAATCTGTACAAGGAATGTTCAAACTACTGCTGTCCGTTCATTGAAGGGGAATTAAATATTGGTGAACCATCCTCAGGATAGGTCATCAATATCAGATCGTGGGAGGGTATGAAGGGATAGCAGTGTGGACTCTTTATGGTATACCAAACATTGTATAGTGGCTGTGCTTGGTATTGCAGCTCAATCTCATTCAACTGAATGGAATAGAGATACATGAAGGTCAGGTCTTGAGGAAAAGACCACAGTGTTCCCTTCTGACAGCTGATGACGGGAGTCAGACCCCAACGATCAGATACTGATGCCCTATCCTGAGGATAGGTCATCAATATTTAAGTTCCAGATAACCCCTTAAAGATCATCTGTCACCATGATCAACCCATTAAATCAGGAATACTGCCTGGTAGGGGTGATTGTGGAGAGCCTAATGCTACCTTTCTTTCTGCAATTAGATGTTGTCTTGCAGAGAAACTTCTATGAATATGTTAATGAGGTTCTCAGAGCACTGGCATCACCTCTCCCCAATCCCACTCTGATTGATAGTGCAAAGCATCCTCAATGCTCCGATGCCTGGCCCTAAAACCTTATGCATGCTCCATCGAGATTACAGAGCCATGCATTGGAGCAGTGAGGAGACTCAGCCCTTTCAATCTTACTGGGAGAGGGATTGGAGAATTTTTTTTGCACCCTTTTCCAGATGTGTGCCTCCACACACTCCTGTCCCTGAGCTCTGCAGGCAGTTCTTTCCTTCTCATGGCTTGGTTTTTGCTCTGATGCATGGTCAGCTGGAGACCATATATAAAGTGCCATGAAAAAGTATTTATACCCCTTGACCAACACAAAATAGCAAGTATGTGTGAAATGAAAATTATACATGGTTTCAGAATTTTTCATGAATAAACTGCATAAAATTTGCTTTCAGCCCCCTGTACTCGATACCCCTAAATAAAACTCAGTGGGACCAATTTCCTTCAGAAGTCACCTAATTAGAACATGGAGTCCACCTGTGTGTAATTTATTCTCGGGTTTTAACTACAGCTGGTCTGTGAAAGCCTCAAAGGTTTGTTAGAGAACGTTAGTGATCAAACAGCATCATAAAAAAACCAAGGCACACGCCAGACAGGTCAAGGATAAAATGGTGGAGAAGTGTAAAGCAGGGTTAGGTTATAAAAAAAAAAAAATACCCCCCCCCCCAGCTCTGAACATCTCACGGAGGACTGTTCAATCCATCAGCCAAAAATGGAAGAAGTATGGCACAACTGCAAACCCACCAGGACAAGGCCGTCTGCCTAAACTGACAGCCCAGGCAAGGAGAGCACTAATTAGAGAACTAGCCAAGAGGCCCATGCTCACTGTGGAGGAGCTGCAGAAATCCACAGATCAGGTGGGAGAATCTGTCCACAGGACAACTATTAGTCGTGTAGTCCACAAATCTGGCCTTTATGGAGGAGTGGCAAGAAAGAAAGCCATAAGAAGTTCTATTTGCAGTTTGCCACAAGCCATGTAGGGGGCACAGCAAACATGTGCTGAAGGTGCTCTGGTCAGATGAGACCAAAGCAAAACTTTTTGGCCTAAATGCAAAACACTATGTGCGGCAAAAAACAAACACTGCACATCACCCTGAACACACCATACCCCTTGTGAAACATGGTGGTGGCAGCATCATGCTGTGGGGATGCTTTTCTTCAACAAGGAAGCTGGTCAAAGTTGATGGGAAGATGAATGGAGCTAAATACAGGCCAATCCTTGAGGGAAAACCTAATAGAGGCTGCAAAAGACCTGAGACTGCGGCAGAGGTTCACCTTCCAGCAGGACAACGACCCTAAACATACAGCCAGAGCTACAATGGAATGGTTTAGATCAGGGATGCTCAACCTGCGTCCCTCCAGCTGTGGTAAAACTACAACTCCCATAATGCCCTACTGCAGGTTGATAGCTGTAGGCTGTCCGAGAATGCTGGGAGTTGTAGTCTTGAAACAGCTGGAGGGCTGCAGGTTGAGCATGCCTGGTTTAGATCAAAGTATATATTCATGTGTTAGAATGACCCAGTCAAAGTCCAGACCTCACGCTGGGTTCACACCGGAGCGTATTACAGCGCGTTCCTACGCGCTGTAAAACGCTAAACAGGCGAAAACCCATGTTTCCCTATGGGCATGGTTCTCACCTGAGCGTTTTACAACGCGCACGAACGCACTGTAAAACTCCCTACGCCCAAAGAAGTACAGGAGCTTCTTTGGGCCCTTTTGTCGTGCGTATTGTGATTGACGCCAGAGTGGTCAATCACACGAATGCGCGTATAACGCGCGTTTCCTATTTCCAAAAACGCGATGTAATACGCTCGTAAAACGCGCGTATCAAATACGCTCAAGTGTGAACCCAGCGTGAATCCCACAGGGGTGAATACAAATGCACACCACTTTCCAGATTGTACCATTTTCTTTTCACTTCACACATACTTGCTATTTTGTGTTGGTCGATCACAAAAATCCCAGTAAATTACATTAACGTGGGTGTAACGTGAAAAAATATTAATGTTATTTTAGGACAAGGCTGCAACATAAAACGTGAAAAAAGTGAAGGAGTCTGAAGACTTTCCGAATGTATATGATGGATTTTTGCCAAGTTCTATGACACTGATGTAAATTGACCATATGAATGCGCAGGAGAATTTCGACGTAGCAGAATTTACAATGTGTGGATGACATTCACCTACGCTGGGGTGCGGCCTCTTTCTTAAAGTGCATACAGCAGTCAGAAAACACTGGCAGACGTCTTGCCAAAACTTTTTTCTGCTCTCAGTTCAACTGTATTTCCAGGAGAAAAAGACTAAGCAATCAAAAGACAAAATGGAAAAAAAAAAAGGATACAATGATTTGCCGATCTGATGGGTTTCTCTGGCGTGTTTTCTCTAGCTGTGCCATCTGCTTCGATTCCCTGTTCCTTGCACTTAAGGTCACTTTAAGATCCTCCTATTAAAAAAAAATGAAAAATGAGTATGTTCACTTGAAACAAACCTGTTCCTCCAGGCCATGCGCTGGACTTGCGCCATACCACTGGTCTCACTAGATAAACGTGGCACCCAGATGTAAATCACAGGGAGGTTCTCTGTGGATATGGCTGACTGAGCTGCTGGCATGTTTTCATTTAACGCCTCATGCACACTACCATATTCATTTTACACTGCTCGTTTCCATGATTACGACTACCCTGCAATCCATCAGTGGTGGTCGTGCCTGCACACTGCAAGAAAAAGCGCTGGCCTCTCCGGTGGCTGGGAAGTGCACATAGGCTAGCGCTTTTTCCTATAGTGTATTGCAGGGTGGTCGTAAACATAGAAACAAGCCGTGTATAATGTGATGGAAAGATGAATCCAGCCAGTAAAGGAGGCAATATGGAGAATCACAATACATTAGTAAGTGCCTTGTATTAACTTACTCTACATGATAAATGCCATTTGCTGAAGTGACATAACCCCTTTAAGTGTAATCCCCAAAGACTATAGTGGAGGTAGCACCAAGTCCTCCAAAGCAAGAGCCTCTGCTCAGCTCTCCTCAATTATGTCCATATTACCAAAGAGGGCCTATAGACCTGTGTTCACACCACATGTACAGTGGAGGAAATAATTATTTGACCCCTCACTGATTTTGTAAGTTTGTCCAATGACAAAGAAATGAAAAGTCTCAGAACAGTATCATTTCAATGGTAGGTTTATTGTAACAGTGGCAGATAGCACATCAAAAGGAAAATCGAAAAAATAACTTTAAAAAAAAGATAGCAACTGATTTGCATTTCATTGAGTGAAATAAGTATTTGAACCCCTACCAACCATTAAGAGTTCTGGCTCCCACAGAGTGGTTAGACACTTCTACTCAATTAGTCACCCTCATTAAGGACACCTGTCTTAACTAGTCACCTGTATAAAAGACACCTGTCCACAGAATCAATCAATCAAGCAGACTCCAAACTCTCCAACATGGGAAAGACCAAAGAGCTGTCCAAGGATGTCAGAGACAAAATTGTAGACCTGCACAAGGCTGGAATGGGCTACAAAACCATTAGCAAGAAGCTGGGAGAGAAGGTGACAACTGTTGGTGCGATTGTTCGAAAATGGAAGGAGCACAAAATGACCATCAATCGACCTCGCTCTGGGGCTCCACGCAAGATCTCACCTCGTGGGGTGTCAATGGTTCTGAGAAAGGTGAAAAAGCATCCTAGAACTACACGGGAGGAGTTAGTTAATGACCTCAAATTAGCAGGGACCACAGTCACCAAGAAAACCATTGGAAACACATTACACCGCAATGGATTAAAATCCTGCAGGGCTCGCAAGGTCCCCCTGCTCAGGAAGGCACATGTGCAGGCCCGTCTGAAGTTTGCCAATGAACACCTGAATGATTCAGAGAGTGACTGGGAGAAGGTGCTGTGGTCTGATGAGACCAAAATAGAGCTCTTTGGCATTAACTCAACTCGCTGTGTTTGGAGGAAGAAAAATGCTGCCTATGACCCCCAAAACACCGTCCCCACCGTCAAGCATGGGGGTGGAAACATTTTGCTTTGGGGGTGTTTTTCTGCTAAGGGCACAGGACAACTTATTCGCATTAACGGGAAAATGGACGGAGCCATGTATCGTGAAATCCTGAGCGACAACCTCCTTCCCTCTGCCAGGAAACTGAAAATGGGTCGTGGATGGGTGTTCCAGCACGACAATGACCCAAAACATACAGCAAAGGCAACAAAGGAGTGGCTCAAGAAGAAGCACATTAAGGTCATGGAGTGGCCTAGTCAGTCTCCGGACCTTAATCCAATCGAAAACCTATGGAGGGAGCTCAAGCTCAGAGTTGCACAGAGACAGCCTCGAAACCTTAGGGATTTAGAGATGATCTGCAAAGAGGAGTGGACCAACATTCCTCCTAAAATGTGCGCAAACTTGGTCATCAATTACAAGAAACGTTTGACCTCTGTGCTTGCAAACAAGGGTTTTTCCACCAAGTATTAAGTCTTTTTTTGTTAGAGGGTTCAAATACTTATTTCACTCAATGAAATGCAAATCAGTTGCTATCTTTTATTTAAAGTTATTTTTTCGATTTTCCTTTTGATGTGCTATCTGCCACTGTTACAATAAACCTACCATTGAAATGATACTGTTCTGAGACTTTTCATTTCTTTGTCATTGGACAAACTTACAAAATCAGTGAGGGGTCAAATAATTATTTCCTCCACTGTATACAATGCAGAAACAACATACATACCTACCCTCTTAAGCTTGATGATCGCTCCGTAGCTTTTCAGAGGTTCAACTACTTTGGACTCAAGTCTTTCCACCTAGTAATAAAATTCAGATCTTCAGTGCAGAAAGATGTTGGGCAATGTTCTGACATTTCCACGTATTTTACTATATCAACCTGGAATAATGTCTGCACCCATGCTCTCTACTACATATAATCTCCATACAGATCTGGAGATCACTACCACCTATGCCTTCCACTATATACACTACTCACAAAAAGTTAGGGGTATTTGGCTTTCGGGTGAAATTTATGGAAAACGTAAAAAGTTCACGCTGCAGTGATATATCTTGAAAGTAGGGTATTTAAGTAGAAGCAGCAATGGTGATTTCCTCATCTAAATTTATTAAAACAAAAGCTAACACCAGTGCTGGGTATACCCCCACAAAAAATGTCAATGTCTCAAAAACTTGTCATGTGGCCTTGAGCATCAATTACAGCTTGACAAGGACGTCTCATGCTGTTCACAAGTTGACTTATTGTCCGCTGAGGCACGGCATCCCACTCTTCTTGAAGGACGGCCCTCAGGTCATTGAGGTTCTGGGGTACAGAGTTACGAGCCTCTACACTGCAACTCAGCTGATCCCATAGGTTTTCAATGAGATTTAGGTCTGGAAAAAGTGCAGGCCACTCCATTTGAGCTACCCCAGTCTCCAGCAGCCGTTTCCTAATGATGCGACCTCGATGAGCGGACGTCCATGAAGATGAAATTAGGCCTGTGTTGTTCATGCAGAGGCACAATGACTAGATTAATGATGTTATTCAGGTAGTATGGGCTTGTCGCTGTACCATTCACAAAGTGTAGGCAGTTCTGTATTGACTAGACACCTGCCCACACTGTAACACCACGACCATGACCAAAGGCTCGTCTGGTGACAACAGTGGCTGATGCATAGCGCTCTCCTTGACATCTCCAACATCGTTAGCGGCTATCATCTCTGCTCAGTGTAAATCAACTTTCATCAGTGAACAGCACTGAGGCCTACTGGTCCCTCGTCCAGCGTAGATGCTCCATGGCCCATGCAAGACGTTGACGCCTGTGCCTGGTCAGATACCATTGCAGGTTGTCTAGCACGCAGACCACGCTGATGTAAATGGTTTTGAATGGTCTGATGTGACACTTGGGTGCCTCTCACCTCCCTTAAATGTGCTTGGAGCTGTGTGGCATTCATCATCCGAGTCCGCAGGGCATTGTTCACCATGAAGCGCTCATCAGTGTGGGGTGGAGCCAAAGAATGTCCACTTCTATGCCTTTCTGTGACTCTTCCAGTTTCTCTGTTGCAACCTGCTGATGATACTCCAAGCTCAGTGGCCACTTATGTCTGAGAACATTCTGCTTGAAGCCTCGTGAGGTACTGTTGATCAATTTTTAGGTGTCGTCTTGGTCTCATGATGTCAAAATGTGAACAGCATGATGAGGAGGACTGTTTAAATACCAACTCTAATTGAACCATGAAATTGATTGGAGCGATTTATGGATCAAACACCTGTTGTGAATTTTGCTGTTAAGCTCCTTGTTAAAGAACAGCAAGTTGTGCAAAAAGTACTGAGACATTGAACAGTTTGACATGTGCAATCAAAAGTTTAGAGAAGGTCACATTAAGTTTATCTGTAAAGGTTAGAGTGCATTTTAGATTCATCCTGAAATTTCACAAACAAGCTAAATATCCCTAACTTTTTGTGAGTAACGTATAATATCCATACAGGCGGAAATTCTGGAGATCACTGCCACCCATGTCCTACACTACATATAATCTCTATGCAGATGTTGCTGGAGATCACTGCCACCCACATAACAAGAGCTGCATCCCAACATGCTACACAGAAAGTAACCTATCTGCAGCCAATGACCTCACATAAGACGGGTCTGGCTAAAAACCACTGCTGCAAAAATCATCTGAAATGGGCTATTTTTCGCTGCAGCACTGTATATAGATTGTTTTCTGCTTTGAATTGCAACGGTTAAAAGTTGTGGGCAAAATGCACAGCATACACTGCCATGCAGCAGACCAAAATCCCACAAGTCAGTTTACTCTGTGGGTTTTCTCTACAGTGGGTGGAGGAGATTTCTAAAATCTCATCCACTTTTTTTTGCACTTTAAAGGCCATGTGCACCTTTGGGGGCAATTTTTTATTATTGCATTGTTCTTATTTTGGGCTAAAAATAAAATGTTGAGCCTCTTTCTCTGTACAGACTTGAGATTCTCTAGTAACATGCTCTGTGTTTTACTGTGTTCCAACAGGCAGTTCAGCTGACAGCTCCTTATCTCTGACCTCCTAAACGCTCATTATAGCTTAGTTATTATCTGACTGATAAGAAAGTGGCTTAAATAAGTGTTTATGACCTTTTAGTAATTTCGAGATAAGGTTCATTACATGGCAAAAAGTTCCTGCACCTATAGAGAACAGAGCCCTGCAAGGTGGTGGCTGGAGGACTCCGGTCTGGCCACCACCAACCGGCTCCCCATAGAAGTGAATGGGAGTGTACAGCGCATGTGCGGCCCCCGCTCCCATTCATTTCTATGGGGCCGACGGAAATAGCCAAGCCAGTGTGCTGCTATTTTCGCCGGCCCCATAGAAAATAAATGGAGGGCGGCTGCGCATGTGCAGTGTGCCCTTCTTTACTCGCGGGTCTCCGTTCTCGATATAGAACAATGGGGGCCTAGCGATATGCCCCCATTGTATGTGATGAGATGACCCCTTAAAGCCTAAAATGAGTAAAACTGCCCCTGAAGGTGTACATAGCCTGATGCACAGAATCCACAGCATTTACGCCGCTGGTGTTGTATAATCTAGAAGGCTATCCTGTATGATCCTGAAGATACCGCCATACCTCTGCCTGTCGATAGTCCTGAAGTTTGGCAAGTTCATCAGCAAAACCCTTCAGTCCATGCTTGAGATTTGGCGTTTCGGTGTCGGCATAAGCATTGACTTCTCTCACCAGGAGATCAGCTTTGTCCCGCAGCCGGGCAGTTTTTCGGACAAACCCGGCATAGATTTGGCACAGCTCTCCAAAGTGCTTCTCCACATTACTGACTGTTTCTTGAATCTGTCTGGTCTGATTGTCTCTGGGGTAAGAAACAACAGTAGAAGGTCAGGTATGGGTTGGAATACATTATAAATGATGGATGAGGTTCCCTTTATGGGTGAACAGTTCACTTACTTGTCTACAAGACCGCGTATAATTTAAAGGGGTTGTCCAGGTTAATAAAATGTCGAGGGAAATAAATAAAAAAGACATACTCACCGATCCCCTGGTGCTCCCGTTTCCAAGGGTGTCCAGTTCCCAGCCGAAGATGAGGTCCGGACATAGAGATAGGTCCCTGCTTTGGCCAGCAGCTTAGTAGATCTGCCCCAATGTCAAAGGGAAGCATACTTACCTGCTCCCCACCTCTCAGGTTGGCCTCCCGGCTGTCTTCACGGCTCTCCGATCCCCACGTGTTATCTTCTGGCATAGCCGGGGTCACATGCTTAGCTGCGGGCAATGGGACACATCACCACTATGACCAGTCAGTGGCTGCAGCGGCTCGTGTGACTTTGTCCATGCTGGGATTGAGCGGCGGGGGGCAGGTAAGTATGCTTATCTTTAAAATAGAAGGCAATCCTGGAATACCCTTTTAAGCTTTCCATACACATTAAAGGGCCTCAGATTTGTACCGATGACACTGAGCTGAGCCTTTAGGTGTAATGGTAACGCCCCCATTGCTCCTAGAAGCTCAGTTACATATTTTAAAACATAATTTTTCTCAGCAATATAAACATGGGACCAACACAGAGGCCTTCAGCTGCCAAGTGCACATGTAACAGGTCAGCCGGTGTCATAGGGACAAAACTGCTGACTGATGCCCTTCTAAAGTGTATTGGCGGGTTTGGCCGACTATTGTGTGGGACCTCTTGACCCCTTCCCAATGGCTGATGTTGGGGACATGAGGATGGACCAAATTGGATTCAACTGCCCGATCCTTTTGATAGCGGGGAGATAACAGAAGCCAGGCAGCTGCTTTCTCTCCATTCCCTGCATACATGCACACTCGGCTGAGAATGCCTCCGTATGGGAGGATCGGGAAAGCGGGCGCCAACTGCTATCGATTGTGTGCGATCGGTTTTAGGGCTGCAGATCTCTGCAAGTGCAATCTGCTCCGAACAGCTTTCTGCACCAGGTACGTCAATGGGAGGGGGTGCAGAAACTTATGCAAAAAATGACACGCGGGTGACTACACCGCGACCTCTACCGTGAGCTGTGAAGCTAGAATTGTGTAGGGATCCAGTAACCCCGCAGCCAGCTGTAGAGTTCCCCCAATCCAGTGATCGGGGCGCTCGTTATGGTCTGGTCAGCACTGCAGGGGTTACCAAGTATTCAGACCCCATCGTATACATCATCCACACTACCCTGCTTCCTGATGGGAGTGATAGTCCATGTGATGCATGGCAGCGTGAGCCTCAGCTACATATGGATTGTATATTTTCTATACACACCTTGGCTGGAGGAACATTGTTGCCGATGGTCTGGAGACGAGACGTGAACGGTATTACGGGGAGAGGACCGGGACCATTCCTTCTTCCCCCTTCCTAGTAAGACCCTGCACCCGGCGCCCCCTACCCACCGGCGACACTCCTCACCTAGCCCTGGCCTCTGGAGTCTGGCTCATGACGATGATGGCGCGTCCTCCGGGATCGCAGCTCTGACTCCTCCCTCTCAGTCACCAGAGGAGGGGGGAGAGGGGGCGCCACAGTTGCCATGGTTTCTGCTTGACGCGTCCCCGCTGTACATGATCACGTGATCAAGGCGGAGCCTGCGCCTCTGGTAGTGGAGGCGGGGCCTGAGCGGCGCTGTGCCCTCGGAATGCCGTGGAGCAGTTTAAAGGGCTTGTCCACTCAGAACTTTTTATTGCTCAGCTGCTTCTCTCACAGCGTGTAATGAACCCCTGGTAACCAGCTGTTATCCGAGGGAATCTGCCAATTTACCGTAGCTGTAATGGCTGCCCATGTAGTGCATGTGACATTTGTGATCAGTCTTTCAGAGTGAGAATCCCTCTTTACAGGAATCCCCCTTGATGCTCAGGGTAGAGAGCAGGCTCACTCAGGGGTACAGGTAAATCCCCCTGTGGGCCCCTAAGCGGGGAGGGGGGGGGGGCCGCTAGTCTCCCACCCCCTGCACAAGAAACACATAACACAGTAGACTTACTGCACTACCTACATGTATTCAATGTTCATGAGAAAGAAACTGGGTAGATTATTTAAAGGGGTGATCTCATGAATAATGTAAAAAGTAAATCGCAGACAATCTAGTACAGCGGTAGGCAACCTCTGGCACTCCAGCTGCTGTGAAACTACAACTCCCAGCATGCATAATTGCTCTGCTCTTCTTAGAACTCCCATAGAAATAAATGGAGCATGCTGGGAATTGTAGTTTGGCAACAGCTGGAGTGCCGGACCTCTGATCTAGTACATGGCAACCTCTTTCTAAGAAAGCTAGAACCAGCGCTGTACCTCACATGGATCCAGAGATCTCCACACTTATTGCTTCAATTGTTTTGCTAGATCAGGGATCAGCAACCTCTTGCACTCCAGCTGTTCTGAAACTACTATACCCAGTATCCTCCTTTCCTTTCTATGGGAGTAACAAGAACAGACGAGTAAGTGTGAATGCTGGGAGTGCCAATGGTTGCTGATCCCTGTGCTAGATTTATTTGTAGTTGACGTTTTATGGGGCATGCACTTTCTCAGGGGTGTGTCCTTTCTACTGCAGCTGGTGGCAGTTGAAGGATGGAACTTAGGCCTTATGCACATGGCCGCTATGCGCCCGTTCCGTGTATTGTGGTCTCGTGTGGCAGCCAGGACGGATCTTGAATGGGTCCGTGACCCGTCCACACTGTAAATAAATAGAACATGTTCTATTTATTTGCAGTGCGGAGGCACGGACAGAAACACCATGGAAGAACTCTGTAGTGCTTCTGTGGCGTTCCGATCCATGATTCCGTTCCGCACCGTATCTCCCGAATTGCGGACCTATTCAAGTGAATGGGTCTGCATCCATGATGCGGGTGCACACGGCCGGTTCCCGTGTATTGCAGACCCGCCGTATGTGGGTCGCAATATGGCCAGGCCGTGTGCATGAGCCCTTAGCATGCGCTTTTCATCTCAGTGAGCAGGACAGAGAAATTAGAAAAAGAGCAAACACCAGGTGGCGCTGTACAGATAGATGTCAGTGAATAACTCAGCATCTGTAATAAATGTTTAATTATATGCAATTACAAAAGTATTCAGATCCAGTTATTTTTTGCAAACTTTCTTTTATTTTTATGTGACAACCCCTTTAAAGGGGTTTTACCATCACATACAATGGGGGCATATCGCTAGGATATTCCCCCGTTGTCTGATAGGCACCTACAACGAGAACGGAGCTGGGAAATGAGTGGAGGGCGCATTGCGCATGCGCAGCAGCCCTCCATTCATTTTAATGGGGCCGCTGAAAATAGCCAAGCGCTGGCTCGGCTATTTTTGTCTGCCCCATAGAAATGAATGGGAGCAGGGGCCACGCGTGCGCTGTGCGCTTCCATTCACTTCTATGGGAGCAGCACTTGGTGGTGGACGGACACCTGGAAAACCGCGGGTCCTCCAGCCATGGCTCTCCCCAGTCCGTTCTCGTTGTAGAAGTGGGACCTGCACCTATCAGAGAATGGGGGCATATACTAGCGATGTGCCCCCATTGTATATGATGGTAATACCCCTTTAAGGAACAACCCAGTTTATTATTATTGATACAATCAGGTGACAGCGAAGACTTACAAGTACAGAGGCCACCACCCAGTATCCTCTTTTCCTAGGGACCCACCTTCTCAAAGTCGCTGTAGGGGCCCCCATGTTAGAAGGGAAAATAATAAAATCAACAGAACACCGAACCCAAACTTCAGTGAGGAAGTCCGGGTTCAGGTTAGGTGTTCTGTTGATTTTATTATTTTCCCTTCTAACATGGTTATAAGGGAAAATAATAGCATTCTTAATACAGAATGCTTACTAAAATGTCAATTGAGGGGTTAAAAAATAAAAAAAATAAACTCACCTCATCCACTTGATTACGCAGCCGGTATCGTCTTTTTTCTATTTCCTGCAGGACCGGCAAAAGGACCTGCGCTTACATAATCGTGCGTTGCTAGGAGATGCTATGCGATTTTCACGCAGCCCCATTCATTTCTATGGGGCCTGCGTTGTGTGAAAAACGCAGAATATAGAACATGCTGCGATTTTCACGCAACGCACAAGTGATGTGTGAAAAACATCGCTCATGTACACAGCCCCTTTGAAATGAATGGGTCAGGATTCAGTGCGGGTGCAATGCGTTCACGTCACACATTGTACCCGCGCGGAATACTTGCCCGTGTGAAAGGGGCCTAAAAAAGCCTTGACGCTCCTGGAGACTGAACTTTTTCTTCTCCAGTCGGAGGCAGTGCCCCCTTGTCTTTTGAGGGCATTTTATCAGTGGTATATCTTGGTTTTGTGCTGCCCTAGGCGAGACAAAACTCGGGCGCCCCCCTAATATAAATTTGACCCACCCCTTCCTGTCAAGGCCAAGCCCCTTCCTCTGTAAACCCCACCTCTTCCTCTTTAGGCTCCACCCTTTCCTGTTAGAGCTTCACATCTTCCTTTTTGTATTTAACACGGGGTTCAGACCTGAGCGTTTCTAAGACGCGCGTTTTACGCGCGTTTTAGTCGCGCGTTTTTATGCGTGTTTTTGGCAATAGTAAACGCGCGTTTTACGCGCGTTCGTGACTCTGGAGACTTTTTTTAATTGGTCTGGAGACCAATTAAAAAAGGGCATCTCTACACTTAACGCGCGTTAAACGCGCGTTCCCATTGAAGTCTATGGGAGGAAAAGCGCGACAAACGCCCAAAAAAACGCTCCTGAACGAGCTTATGCATCGGGCGTTTTACAGCGCGTTTTTACGCGCTGTAAAACGCGCAAGTGTGAACCACTCCCATAGGGATGCATTGGTTTTCATGTGTTGAGCGTTTTACAGCGCGTTTGAACGCGCTGTAAAACGCTCAGGTGTGAACCCAGGGTAAAAGCAGACATCCCAACCTGCGAAAACTCATTTCAGGGAGGTGCACTTCTCATTTCAGGGAGGTTTTTTTTTTTTTTTTCTTTTTTTTTTTTCTTTTTTTTCATGAACTTTTTATTACATTCATCAGCCCCCCAGTGCCTCTCATCAGCCCCCCCAGTGCCTCTCCATCAGCCCCCCAGTGCCTCTCTATTTCCGGGATATATTGTTTTACATGCGGGCGTCAGGGAGACTCCCTGAACGTCCGGGAGACTTGAGATCCCTGTAAAAGTGAATAACGAAGGCCAATATTTTGTGTTTTCTGTACCAAATGTTGCATCTATTATTTAAAGAGAATTATTAGATATAATAATATAAAGTGTAAATTCAACCACTTTACAAACATCATGTGATCCATGATCCACAGATCCCTCTCCCCATAACAGTGCCATCCACAGATCCCCCCTAAACAGTGCCATCCACAGATACCCCTCCCCATGACTGTGTCATCCACAGATCCCCCCCCCTATAACAGTGCCATCCACAGACCCCCCCCCATGACAGTGCCATCCACAGATTCCCCCCCACCATGACAGTGCCATCCACAGATCCCCTCCCCCGACGCTCAGAGGATTATACTGCTGCCTGTTACCAGAGCTGAGAGTAAGATACCCTAGTAACAAGATAAGCCAGCGCTCATTTAAAGTTAAAGTTACAGATTACAGTTAATAAATGTATAATGCGGTGGGCGGGGCCCTGTATATTCTAACCCCCAGGCAAGCACCCCCGTCACCATGGGAACGCCTGTCTGGGGGTTAGAATATAATTTCTAGTGTTAGAAAGTTGTGGTAACTAAACTATCACTAAGCAAACAAGGCATTTTGCCGCCCCAGGCAAATGCCTTGTTTGCCTCGTGATAGATACACCCCTGCGATTTTATATGGAACAGTTTTTCACTGTGTTTTTTGTATGGCCCATTTATATATTTGTATAGGCTAATCATGTCCCCCCATAGACGTCTCTTCTCAAAATGAAATAAATTCAATTCATTTAATCTTTCTTCATAACTCCATGCCCCTTATCAGTTTAGTCGCTCTCCTCTGTACTTTTTCCAGCTGCAGAGCGTCCTTTCAATGGACTTGTGCCCATAACTGAACAGCATATTCCAGATGAGGCCGCACCAACGCCTTGTAAAGTGGTAATGTTACATCCCTGCCCTGCGAGTCCATGCCTCGTTTGATGCATGACAATATCCTGGTGGGCTTAGAAGCAGCTGATTGACATTGTATGCTGTTATTTAATCTATCATCTACAAGGACACCCAAATCCTTCTCTATAAGTGCCTCTCCCAGTATTACATCCCCTAGGGCCAGCACTTGAGTTGAGCGAACTTGTATTTTAAGTTCGGCGTCCAAAGTTCGGGTTGGGGTTATCTTAGAATTCCGTTATGGATTCCGCTACCACGGACCATAATGGAATTTTGAATCCATAAGGGGATTCTTCGATGAACCCGAACCTTGGACAACACTAAGGACCTGGGGTGACATCACTGTCATGTGATCAGTGCAGGGGGCGTGGCTCAGTACTGGATTAGATAATCGTGCAGCTGCCCAGTGGGGGGCCCGCTGTCAGTAATAGCAGGGCAACCCACAGAGAAGGCAGGGACCTTCTAGATCGCTGTATACACAGTGCGCTTCCTGTTCATCCCGGTGGTCATGTGACCGCCAGGGACTGGAGAGTGCAGGAGCTGTCGGGTCTTCCACAGACCTCGATCAGCCCTGCACTGAGGCTGTACAGCACAGTATTCAGCTGTACAGCCTCTCTGGGGGTGTATTTCCCCTGTAACTGGGGCTACAATGTCAGCTCCAGTTACAGGAGAAATCAATAGTGAAAAAAAAAAGAAGTGAAGTTACATTTCCCCCAGAGGGCTTGCATGACCATATGGGGGATGCAAAGTGTAAAATAAATAAAATAGACATATAGTTTGTAAAATAAGTTTTTAGTAACTCGAGGGGTGTAGTTTCTACAATGGGGTCATTTATGGGGGGTTTCCACTATGTAAACCGCACAGTGACTTCAGACCTGAACTGGTTCTTAAAAAATGGGTTTTGGAAATTTTCTTAAAAATTTTAAGAATTGCTTCTAAAATTCTAAGCCTTCTAACATCCTAAAAAAATAAAATGACATTTACAAAATGATGCCAACATAAAGTAGACATATGGGGAATGTTAAGTAATACATATTTTATGAGGTATCACTTTTTGTTTTAAAAGCAGAGAAATTGTAATTTTGAAAATTGCAAATTTTTGATTATTTCACAAAGGTGAAATATATCGACTCAAATTTACCACTGTCATGAAGTACAATGTGTCACGAAAAAACAATCTCAGAACGGCTTGGATAAGTAAAAGCTTTCCAAAGTTATTACCACATAACGTGACACATGTCAGATTAGCAAAATTAGGCTCTGTCAGGAAGGGGGTAAATGGCCCGGATGTGAAGTGGTTAAGGAGATACCAATGTAGTGAGAGTAACAAGTTGCACCCCCTTGTTGAGCTGGAAAAAAACTGAGCAGATTATAAGAACCAGACTTAAATGGGTTATTCCCTCTTGGACATTGGAGGCATATCGCTAGGATACGCCCCCGGTGTCTGATAGCTGTGTGTACCACCTCTGGGACCTGCACTTCTCCAGAGCCTGCTAAGTGACGGAGGGCACACTGCGCATGTGCAGCTGCCCTCCATTCATTACTATGGAAGTGCCTAAAATCGCTGAGCATTGCCTCAGCTATATACGTAAGCCGTATAGAAGTGAATGGAGCAGTCAATGGGAGTTCAGAAAATAGCCGAGCACGCCACTCAGCCACTTTTAGCACTCCCATAGAAATGAATGGAAGGCACCCACGCATGTGCAATGCGCTCTCCGTCACTTTGTTGGCTCCGTTCTAAGGACAAAGCTTTATTTTTTTTTAAGCTGGCACATGCACAGTTCTTTCCATGAGGTTGATGCCAGCACAGGGATAGGAGACTGTGCGGGTGCTTAGGTGACAAGTAAAAGAGCTCATGTAATCATGAATAATCTTGCTGACAGAATCCCTTTAAAATTATTTATTATGTGCAGCTTCTCCAGAGGATGACCAGGGAGCAGAGCCCTCCTCATGTCTATATCTCCCCAGGGCTGGTGCAAGGATTTTTGCCGCCCTAGGCAAAAGAAAAGTTTGCCGCCCCCCCATGTGACATCACAATGCCCCACCCATATGATCTGCCATATTAAAGGGGTTCTGCAGTTTATTTAAACTGATCGGCAGGGGTCCGACACCCGGGACCCCCGCCAATTAGCTGTTTGAGAAGGCAGCGACGCTGGCAGTAGCGCCTCAGCCTTCTCGCAGTGACGTCACGATTAGTATCATTGGCCTGGGTGGGGCTAAGCTTCATTCAAGTGAACAGAGCTTAACCCCGCCAAGGCCAGTGATACTAGTGGTGACGTCACTGCGCCTGCGGTAAACAGCGAGAAGGCTGAGGCGCTACTGCCAGCGCCACTGCCTTCTCAAACAGCTGATCGGCGAGGGTCCCGGGTGTCGGACCCCGCCGATCAGTTTAAATAAACTGCAGAACCCCTTTAACTCCCCCATGTCATTCTCCCCCCCCCCCATGTCATTCTCTTCCCCCCCATGTCATTCTCTTTCCTCCCATGTCATTCTCTCCCCCCCCCCTTGTCATTCTCTTCCCCCTCATGTCATTCTCTTCCCCCTCTTGTCATTCTCTCGCCTTTTCTTGTCATTCGCTCCCCCCCATGTTATTCTGTCCCCCGCCCCACACCCCAAATGTCTTTCTCTTTCCCAATCCCCCACTACTTCTAGTGTAGCGTGGCCGAGCCCTGTATGGTCCACGGGTACAGGAGCTTTAGTTTCCTGTACCCGGGTGGACTGACAGGAAGCGCACACTGTGTGCGCACTTCATGTCAGTCCGGCCAGGTACAGGAGACAGATGCTCCCTGTACCCGCGGACCATACAGGGATCGGCCACGCTACAATGTGGGACTGACAGGAGGGAGCGCTGAGCGCCTCCCTCCTGTCAGCTCCTCTCCTCTTTCTGCGCCCGGGAGGTGCGCTCTCATGGACGCGCCAGCCCGCGCAGTGCTGCAGCCGCCAGAGGCTCAATATAGAGCGCTCGGGCGGCTGCATCATGAAGGGGGCCAGCACTCCTAGCAGCTCCCCTTCCCAAGGGGCGCTCTACGCGGCTGCCTAGTCAGCCTATAGGATTCGCTGTCTCCTGACAGCAGCAAAATGGGACTTAAATCTTAATTTGTCCCTCGAAAAACTCTTATTAATTGGGGCGCATGTGGGGTTATCCATGTGCCAGAAATGAAATTTTCCCAACCAAGAGCTGAAGTAGTTTTTTGGTGTAATCCGGCCCACCTCCACCCACCTGCACCCTGCCCACTTTTTGGAAAAGTGGTGAGGGAGTTGGAAAAGGTAAAAAAAAATTGCAGCCCTAAGTGTAACTAGTACCCTTAAAGAGTCACTGTGGAATATTTATCAAAGTGGTGTAAAGTAGAACTGGCTTAGTTGCCCATAGCAACCAATCAGATTCCTCCTTTCATTTCCCAAAGGAGCTGTCAACAACGAAAGGTGTAATCTGATTGGTTGCTATGGGCAACTATGCCAGTTCTACTTTACACCAGTTTGATAAATCTCCCCCACTGTACCTTCACACTATTTAATTTAATAGAGAATGGTGTAATTAGCGAATTTCTAAATCACTTCATTTAAAAAATCTGCCTGTATACACCTGAAAAAAGTTATAAAGTCATGACCACTAGGGGTCTCACTTCCACCTAACTTGTAGTCCACTTCCTGTTGTCAGTCCACTGCCTGTCAAGATCCCCCCCTAGTATACGGGACAAAGAAGACAGTTCACAGGAATGGGGGTGTGTCAGAGCTAGCTGAGCCCCTGACCCTGATAGAAGAACGGCTTCTACACTGCTTCTGAATATCACAGGATCTCTGTAAGGGCTCATGCACACGGCCGTTGCCCGCCGTGGCCATATTGTGGCCCGCATAGGGTGGGTCCGCGATAGATGGGGCACCGGCCGTGTCCAACCCTGCATCACGGATGTGGACCCATTCACTTGAATTTGTCCGCAAACCCAAAGATGAGGTGCGGAACCATGCCGTGCCTCCGCACTACAAAAAAGTAGTATATGCACTACTTTTTTGCGGTGCGGACCGTCGGATGGGGATCAAAGACCCTATACAAGTGAATGGGTCTGTGCATTGCAGACCACAATTTGCGGTCCGCAGCACGGGCATGGCCAGCACACGGTCGTGTGCATGAGCCCTAAGTGTGATTTATCCCTTCTTATCAGCTTTCATACATACATAGTGGGAAGTGAGGTCACTGCATACAGTACTGGCAGATTGCACAGAAGGCAGATCCCCTCCTGCTTGTGTGAGAAATGCATCTACTATGCAAGTGAAACAGGGAATAATATGGCTGAGGAAGACATTAGTGAAGACCAAAAAAGACCTATTCCTTCACAGTTATGATTCTACACCTAAGCACAGCCATTATGCAAACTTTTTTTTTTAAACTCAGGTATGTTTTAATATAGGTATCCCTCTACATCAAAACTCATATGCTCACCGCAGTCAGCTCTGTAGGCATCAGCACAGGTATATTTATTTTGTATGAATACGTTTTTTTCTCTCCATTCCTTCACCATAGGAACAAATACACACATGCCTCTTTGTCGTCCAGAGTACCTTATGTCAGCCTGCACCCTGGACCTTTGTGACAAGTGACACAACTGTGTATCTGACCTGGAGTCAGGAAGACATTTTTTTTCCCCAAAGATGAGGAAAATTGGCATTTACCTCATGGGTATTTTGCCTTCCTCTGGATCGAAGTTGCAGCATAATAGGGTGGACTGCATGGACTTATGTTTTTTTTCAGCCTTATGTTACCATGCATGCCACAGGTACTAAAAACTAATGTATTTAATGTACTGGGACCAGCGGTAACATATTGTTGTGACAAAGGGGAGCGCTATGTGTGCTTTGTGCGCCCATCATTTAGCTGACGTCAAAATAAGTTATAAAGTAATAGAGCCCATTATGATATAATGATTTATCCACACAATGGAAGTAATAACGCACCAACGTAGATCCAAAGAGGGTTTATGTAATAATGTGAGCTATGCATTATTCTATTGCAATGACAATGATTACAATGGATCCCAATGTGTCCAGGTAAATAAAAGTTGACATTTTCCAAGCCTTCGTGTGAAATAGCTAAATAACATGCTTACCACCATTCCTTTCACTGAATGCAGTTAAGTGGTTTGGACGTCTGCTGAATAGCCCTCCATTATTAAAATAAGGCTTAGAAATGGTGTGATTATCCCATGCGCTATAGCTTTACACATAAAAGACCTACTTTTTGCGCTCGTCTTTCAGGTGGGTTGAATTGTCATTGAACTTGTCCGTAAGGACGCCTGTGGCAACCAATCTATGGTGTATTTTTACAAGCTCTGCAAAAGAGCTCAGAAAACATCATATATGGTGAATGCTGTAAAGCAACTGAGAAATGCAAAGGAATTCAGGGATTAAGGAGCCAGTGAGTTTTCAAAATAATTCAATATGTCATAGAGACATAACAAAAGGAACAAACGTTTGGATCAGTTGGGGTCTGAGTGC
This sequence comes from Bufotes viridis, assembly GCA_033119425.1. Classification (NCBI taxonomy): domain Eukaryota; kingdom Metazoa; phylum Chordata; class Amphibia; order Anura; family Bufonidae; genus Bufotes; species Bufotes viridis. Next base: position 75,225,520 of record CM065593.1, read on the forward strand.
TGAGACCCCCACGATTTCTAGGACGAGAAGACAGAAGTGCTCACCTAGTGCGTTTTCTCCTCGCTGCAGAAGACGGAATCGAGAGGGGCCCATAGACGTCTATTGAGCTCAGCAGCAAGGAGAGACAGCTCTCTGATTCTCTTCTCTTCCTCATTTTAGCGATCTGTGGGGGCCTCAGCACTCTGACCCCCCACCGATCAAAACTTTTGATATGTTTCTACCATGAAGAATAGAACGTACAAGGCTTTTGTCGCAACAAATTTTCATTTTACTTTGTTTCCATTGAACGCAGCTGTCCTGTTTTAAGCAAAATTTTATACACAGTGGTGCTTGTGAACCCTGCAGAATTTTCTATATTTCTGCATATATTTGACCTAGAACCATATCAGATTTCCACACAACTCCTAAAAGTAGATAAAAATAATCAAATCAAACAAGTTAATATCAGACTTGGCCATTTATTTATTGAGGAAAATGATTCAATATTACATGTCTGTGAGTAGCAAAACTAATATGTATTTTATTTTAGCAACATATATAGCACTGACATTCTGCAGCACTTTACAGGCATTATCATCACTTGCTGTCCCCAATGGAGCTCACAATCGAAGTATGTGAACCTTTGCTTTTATTAGTATCTGGTGTGACCCCCTTGTCCAGCAATAACTGCAACCAAACATTTCCGCTAGTTGTTGATTAGTCCTGCACATCGGCTTGGAGGAATTTTACCCAATTTTTCTGTACAAAACTACTTCAACTCTGTTATGTTGGGGGGTTTGCTGCCATGATCTGCTCGTTTCAAGTCCTTCCACAACATTTCTATTGGATTTAAGTCAGGAGTTTGACTTGCCCATTCCTAGACTGACTTTTCTTCTGTAACCATTCTTTGGTAGAACAGCTTGTTTAGGGTTGTTGTCGTGTTGCACGACCCAGGTTGTTGAGACTCAGCTCATAGTCTTTTTTTTTAGAATTAGCTTGTATAGTTCAGAATTCATTGTTCCATCAATGATGGCAAGCCATCCTGGCCAAGAAGCAGAAAACAGGACCAAACCATAATACTACCACCACCGTGTTTCACAGATGGGATGAGGTTTTCATATTAGAATGCAGTGTTTTTCCTTTCTCCAAATATAACACTTCTCAGTTAAACCAAAAAGTTCTGTTTTAGTCTCATCCATCCACAGTTCATTGTTCGGAGCCTTCTGTAGCCTTGTGGCTTGTCCAGGTGATCTTTGGCAAACTGTAGGCTATTTCCTTGTGGAGCAGCGGCTTTCTCCTTGCAATCTTGCCATGCAAACCATTGTTGTCCACCTCATAAACATTAACATTAGCTAATGTGACAAAGGCCTTTAGTTGATTAGAGGTTACCTTGGGTTTCTTTGCGACTTTGCAGACTATTACACGCCTTGCTCTTGGAGTGATCTTTGGTGCTCAACCACTCCATTGGAGGGTAATAATGGTCTTGAATTTTCTCCATTTGTACATATTCTGTATATCTCTTCAGAGATTATTTTGTAACCTTTTTAAGCCTGATGAGCATCAACAATTCTTCTTCTGATGTTCTCAGAAATCTCCTCTGTTTTTGCCATGATATTCTTCCACAAACATGTTATGAAGACCAGACTTTGATAGATCCCTGTTCCTTAAAAGCTATGTATACCTTTGGGGCAATTTGTTTATGATTGCATTTTACTAATTTTGGGCTAAAAATATATATTTTTCAATTGGTTTATTAAAGATATTGAGCCATGCTGTCACAAAGGGTTAACTGTTTGTCTAGCCATGTGAATCCCATACTTTCACTTTGTTCCAGTCATCTAATAAACCTTATGTCTAAATTACTAAAATGTTATAAATACTTATTTAAGCAATATTCGTAGCAGCAAGATAAGAATTAATTTATAATTAATGTTCTGGAGGTCAGCGATCAGAGATAAGGAGCTGTGAGCTGAACTACCTGATGGAACAAAGCGAGGATTCAGAGCCTACTACTAAAGAATCTCAAGGCTTCACAGAGAAAGTGGCTCAACATTTTTAATAAATGATAGTTCAAAATTAGTACAACGCGATAATAAAAAAAATTGACCTCAAAGGTGTACATAGCCTTTATGTTCAACAGGTCACTGACTCACACCTGATTATCAGGCCATTGATATAAACCCCCTGAATCTAATTTCACCTTGAAATTATCTGCTAATTCTAAAGGTTCACATATTATTGCCACTCACAGACGTGATATTAGATAATCTTCCTCAATAAATAAATGACCAAGTCTAATATTTTTACTTATTTGTTTGATTCAGGTATTTTCATTTACTTTTAGGACTTGTTTGAAAATCTGATCTAGTTTTAGGTCAAATTTGTGCAGAAATGTTGACAATTCTGAAGGGTACACAACCTTCAAGGAACACTATATATCCCAATGAGCAGTATGTTCTGGTTCTTCATGGACTTTTCTCCAGGATACAAGAAAACTGGGAGTTTTTTAAGCATCGGTCTGCTGAACACACATATTGCATCTCTAATAATAATGAAAAGTGTTGTTTCATACCTTCAACCAAAGCCATAACATGCAGTTCTTGGACACTAATGTGCCATGCATAGTATTTTTGTATCTTATGTGTCTTAAGATAGGTCTTTGGGCCTCTCAGACACCAGGACCAAGGTGAGATTACTACCACTGCATCAATGATACACAAATGTTAAGAAATACTATGGTTACCATCTGGAACCACACCCAGCAAACTCAGAAACTGCTCCCAGCTTCCTTAATCACTGTAGTTGGAGGGATAGCAAGGCTACCTCTAAGTTCATCAGAGCCTGTTGCAAGGCTAGATGTACTTGGCTGTTGGCTTACCAGATTATGTTTGCAGAGTAGGGAAGCAGAAAACTGATGTGTGCTCGCTAGAAGCAAACCTACCAGAATGACCTGGGTGCAAAGAGTAAAAGACAAACAGGGACAGAACCAGGAGATACAGATAGTGCCAAAACAGCGGACGAGTGGTTAATCCAGAACCAAGCACAATCAGAATGCCAGGAAACTCAGTAGAAGCCAATTCAGCAGACGAGAGGTTAATCCAGAAAACAATGCCACAGTCAGATTACGAGGAGTTCAGATGCAGTAGTAATAAGTAGCACAAATCAGGTTAACAAAATCACAGGCAACTGTCAAACACAGAGTATCAGACTTAAAGGGCTTGTCCAGCCATTTATACTGAAGACCTATCATCAGGATAGGTCATCAATGTCGGATATGGAGTGGAGGCGGCGAAGTAGAGTACTGCTTCCTGTTTATTACCCTGCACTTCTTCTCGGAAGTGCAGTGTAATACAAGTACCCCCTCTATTCAAGTGATAATTACACTACGCCGACGGGAAGCTGATCGGCGGGGGTGGCGGACCTCCACCAATCTGATATTATAAAAAAAATTATGCTCTATCTTACTCGCATTATTTGTCATTTTCGTGGGAAAAAGTGTAACAGGTGCTTATTTAGCAATGTATTTAAACCAGACAACTGGCATGAATGCACCAATAAATTTCCATATACGTAGCGCTATGTATCTTCACAAAGCTGATAATAAAACTGTCAGCCAGCACTAGGAAGAGCTCACTGCATAGGAATTTAAACAGTTACCATTGTACTCAATGGAAGCTGTAAAATCTCTATGCACTGAGCTCCCCTAGTGGTGCCTGGGGGAAAATGCAGTGGATCTATGTCAGGAAGAGGAGAAACATTTCAGCGCCAGGCAGTAGTGTTGTCTTTTACCATGGTAGATGAGTTAGTGTCTGCATCCACTACAGCTATGTCCCCACCAACAGCCCGTTTTCATATGCCGTATTACAAAAGAGGAGTCCTCTGCCCAGTACCCCTTTCATTTTCCAGAATGGAAGGCTGCTAAGTTTACCGAAGGGGTGTATGGAGCAGACTTCGGTGACACAGAGCTGACACCCGACTGCAGTGGCCGGGATCGATGATAATCTCTCAAAGGCTGCTCCCAATATTCTGTGCAGAATGAGTGTTTAGGATGCTCCCTCCATCCCCCGATCACCTAAACAAGCGATCACCCCGAAATTGTGAGGTACTGAGCAGTTATCATGGAAATGCTTTCATTGCGGTACCCTGCCAACAGTTAATGCACTCTAAAAACAAAACACAAAAATACTATGGTGGAATTGCATTTTTTTCAGCTTCTTGCCACAAATATTTTTTGAAACATCATAAAAAATACACCTCATCCTAGAAAAACCAGCTCTATCAATGGAAAAAAAGTCATGCCTCTTGGAAGGCGGGGATGAAAAAATGGATCTAAAAGAAAATGAAAATGGCCGTGCAGAAAGCCTTGGGTTATCTCGGATTTTTTAAAAAGTGTCTACCAGTTGGTGAAGTGTTCAATCCCTGTTTATTTGGAGGTCTCTTACAGTCCCTCTTAGTCCCTGCTTAGTAATCTGCAGTGATGAAGTACCGTAAATGCATGTGACCGCTGCAGCCAATCACCAGCTTCACTGGTGCACATTAGCTAAAGTCTATGGGAAATGTGAAAGGCAGGACAAACAAGTGTCTTTTGTCTCCTAGTATTTTTTGTCTGGCATTTTTTTAAAAAATGCAGCATGTTGAACCCAGGGTTTTTTTTAACCACTTCAGCCCCCCTAGCTTAAACACCCTTAAAGACCAGGCCACTTTTTACAATTCTGCACTACGCTACTTTCACCGTTTATTGCTCCGTCATACAACTTACCACCCAAATGAATTTTACCTCCTTTTCTTCTCACTAATAGAGCTTTCATTTGGTGCTATTTCATTGCTGCTGACATTTTTACTTTTTTTGCTATTAATCAAAAATTACCGACATTTTTGCAAAAAAATGATATTTTTCACTTTATGTTGGAAAATTTGTCAAATAAAACTACATTTCTCTAAAAAATTTTCTCTAAATTTATTGTTCTACATGTCTTTGATAAAAAAAAATGCAATAAGTGTATATTTATTGGTTTGGGTAAAAGTTATAGCGTTTACAAACTATGGTGCAAAAAGTGAATTTCCGCACTTTGACTTTCTGAGCACCTGTCCTGTTTCCTGACGTACTACAATGCCCAGACAGTAGAAATACCCCATAAATGACCCCATTTCCGAAAGTAGACACCCTAAGGTATTCACTGAGGGGCATAGTGAGTTCATGGAAGTTTTTATTTTTGTCACAAGTTAGCGGAAATTGATTTTTTTTTTTTTTTACAAAGTCTCATATTCTACTAACTTGTGCCAAAAATACAATTTTACATGAACTCACCATACACCTCACAGAATACCTTGGTGTGTCTTCTTTCCGAAATGGGGTCACTTGTGGGGTATTTATACTGCCCTGGCATTTTAGGGGCCCCTAAAGCGTGAGAATCCAAATGCGTAAAAATGCCCTGTAAAATCCTAAAGGTACTCATTGGATTTAGGGCCCATTTGCGCATCTTGGATGCAAAAAAGTGGCACACATGGGGTATCGCCGTACTCAGGAGAAGTAGAGCAATGTGTTTTGGGGTGTATTTTTACATTTACCCCTACTGGGTGTGAAAAATATCTCTGTAAATGACAACTTTGTATAAATTTTTTAAAAAGTTGTCATTTACAGAGATATTTCTCACACCCTGCATGGGTATATGTAAAAATACACCCCAAAACACATTGCCCTACTTCTCCTGAGTACGGCGATACCCCATGTGTCCCTCTGTTTGCATCCAAGATGCGCAAATGGGCCCTAAATCCAATGAGTACCTTTAGATTTTACAGGGCATTTACGCATTTGATTCCAAACTGCTTTTGACGTTTAGGGGCCCCTAAAATGCCAGGGCAGTAAAATACCACACAAGTGACCCCATTTCGGAAAGTAGACACCCCAAGGTATTCGCTGATGGGCATAGTGAGTTCATGGAAGTTTTTATTTTTGGCACAAGTTTGCGGAAATTGATTTTTTTAATTTATTTTTTTTTTTTACAAAGTCTCATATTCCACTAACTTGTGCCAAAAATAAAATTTTACATGAACTCACCATACCCCTCACGGAATACCTTGGGGTGTCTTCTTTCCGAAATGGGGTCACTTGTGGGGTATTTATACTGCCCTGGCATTTGAGGGCCCCTAAACGTCAGAAGCAGTTTGGAATCCAAATGCGTAAAAATGTCCTGTGAAATCCTAAAGGTACTCATTGGATTTAGGGCCCCTTTGCGCATCTTGGCTGCAAAAAGTGGCACACATGGGGTATCGCCGTACTCGGGAGAAGTAGGGCAATGAGTTTTGGGGTGTCTTTTACATATACCCCTACTGGGTGTGAAAAATATCTCTGTAAATGACAACTTTGTATAAATTTTTTAAAAAGTTGTCATTTACAGAGATATTCTCTCACCCAGCATGGGTATATGTAAAATACACCCCAAAACACATTGCCCTACTTCTCCTGAGTACGGCGATACCCATGTGTGCCACTTTGCAGCCAAGATGCGCAAGGGCCCTAAATCAATGAGTACCTTTAGATTACAGGACATTTTACGCATTTGGATTCCAAACTGCTTCTGACGTTAGGGCCTCTAAATGCCAGGGCAGTAAAATACCACACAAGTGACCCCATTTCGAAAGTAGACACCCCAAGGTATTTGCTGATGGGCATAGTGAGTTCATGGAAGTTTTTATTTTTGGCACAAGTTAGCGGAAATGGATATTTTTTTTTTTTTTTTTTTTACAAAGTCTCATATTCCACTAACTTGTGCCAAAAAATAAAATTTTACATGAACTCACCATACCCCTCACGGAATACCTTGGGGTGTCTTCTTTATAATATGGGGTCACTTGTGTGGTATTTTTACTGCCCTGGCATTTTAGGGGCCCTTAAACGTCAGAAGCAGTTTGGAATCCAAATGCGTAAAAAATGTCCTGTGAAATCCTATAAGGTACTCATTGGATTTAGGGCCCCTTTGCGCATCTTGGCTGCAAAAAAGTGGCACACATGGGGTATCGACGTATTCGGGAGAAGTAGGGCAATGTGTTTTGGGGCGTATTTTTACCTATACCCCTACTGGGTGTGAAAAATATCTCTGTAAATGACAACTTTGTATAATTTTTTTTTAAAAAGTTGTCATTTACAGAGATATTTTTCACACCCAGTATGGGTATATGTAAAAGTACACCCCAAAACACATTGCCCTACTTCTCCTGAGTACAGAGATACCACATGTGTGACATACATAATGGAGAGTGAATCTGGATCGCACATCCTCAACAATATGCTTTTGATATTACGACTGTCTCAGCAAAATTACGTGGCGAATCCGCCAAATTTGTAATACATTGTATGCTGTGCATAAGAGGCATTAGTTAACAGTTTGATCAAAAAGCATAAGCCCACTTTCCACGACAAGGATGCCTCTGCAAGTGGGAAACTACTCTAACCTATAAATGGCGCAGCCGTGCGCGGCGACCACCGGCGCCCCAGCACCGCACCAGCGACAGACAGCGGGACCCAGGAGCCACACAGCAACCCCACTGTGCAGCAAAGCCTCCTTGGCTCTGGGGCCCACCGCCCCGCCAGCACAGCACTGAGGCAGCAATGGCAGACACGCAGTACTGCACCATGTGAACGAGTGCAAAGAGCTCACCCAGTCACAACCCTCAGGGAATGCATCTGAGAGATAGAAGGAGTTTATAAACCCCTTGCCACTAAGGCTAATTAAAAACACCTAGTCCAAATGGGGAGGAGTGCTGACCCCAGAGGGGGAGCTTAGCTCAAAGAAAATAGACAAGTACAATACATAATGGAGAGTGAATCTGGATCGCACATCCTCAACAATATGCTTTTGATATTACGACTGTCTCAGCAAAATTACGTGGCGAATCCGCCAAATTTGTAATACATTGTATGCTGTGCATAAGAGGCATTAGTTAACAGTTTGATCAAAAAGCATAAGCCCACTTTCCACGACAAGGATGCCTCTGCAAGTGGGAAACTACTCTAACCTATAAATGGCGCAGCCGTGCGCGGCGACCACCGGCGCCCCAGCACCGCACCAGCGACAGACAGCGGGACCCAGGAGCCACACAGCAACCCCACTGTGCAGCAAAGCCTCCTTGGCTCTGGGGCCCACCGCCCCGCCAGCACAGCACTGAGGCAGCAATGGCAGACACGCAGTACTGCACCATGTGAACGAGTGCAAAGAGCTCACCCAGTCACAACCCTCAGGGAATGCATCTGAGAGATAGAAGGAGTTTATAAACCCCTTGACACTTTTTTGCAGCCAAGTTGCGCAATTCGGCCCTAAATCCAATGAGTACCTTTTAGGATGGCATTTTTACGCATTTTTCTTCTCACGCTTCAGGGCCCCTAAAATGCCAGGGCAGTATAAATACCCCACATGTGACCCCATTTTGGAAAGAAGACACCCCAAGGTATTCTGTGAGGGGTATGGTGAGTTCATAGAAGATTTTTTTTTTTTGCCCAAGTTAGCGGAATTTGATTTTTTTTGTTTTTTTTCACAAAGTCTCCCTTTCCGCTAACTTGTGACAAAAAGTTCAATCTTTCATGGACTCAATATGCCCCTCAGCGAATACCTTGGGGCGTCTTCTTTCCGAAATGGGGTCACATGTGAGGTTTTTGTACTGCTCTGGCATTTGAGGGTCTCCGCAATCATTACCTGTATGGCCAGCATTAGGAGTTTCTGCTATTCTCCTTATATGGAGCATACAGGTAATGAGATTTTTTCCGTTCAGCCTCTGGGCTGAAAGAAAAATGAACGGCACAGATTTCCTCATTCGCATCGATCGATGTGGATGAAAAAATCTCTGCCAAAAAATATGCAAGAAAAAAGAGGGGCCTGGCGATTGCCAGGACATAGAGGCTCCGCCCAAACATCCATACCCACTCAGCTCCTATGTCATGGCAAACGTGATTTCTCCATTCACATCGATCAATCCATCGGTGTGGAGGAAGACATCTTTGCCAGATTTTTGATACAAAGTGTTTGCCAAAGCATATGAACTCCAACACCTCTCCTCAGCTCACATGCCAGGGCAAACGTACCTGTCCTGCAGAGGAGAAATCTCGTCTTGCAGCGCCGCATACACTGACTTCACGTGTCTTCTGACAGCAGCGCAATGCTTCTCTCAGAATTCACATCAGTGCTGCGGCGTTTTCGTCGGTTGGTCCGTTGGTCTGTTGGTATACCTGGAAAATAAAGGGTGGTTATGGGGAAAAAAAAAAAAAAGAAGAAAAAACAGGCAGCAGGCACATGACTTGAACGTTGCAAACTTTATAAAACCAGAACATTTTAAAACTTTTATAAAACATGAACATAAAAACCTGAACTAACTCAAGATTTTTTTCTTGCTACCTGTTTAATTTTTTATTTTTTTACCATTTCACTCTTTATTTTCCTAGCAGAAACCTCTCCTTTCCCATGGGACAATGTGTAAAGTGTAAATCACACAGAGATGGTGCGAAGTACATTATACGCGTTATCCCAAGTGAAAGGAGAGGTTTCTACCGTTTCACACTTCTGCTGTAGCACACCAGCACCGTCCCTATGTGTTAGGGTCTCTCAAAACCTAGTGTCCTGAGAGACCCTAGAGCCTCAGTGGAAAAAAAAACTACCTGTGTAGTGCTGTCCCTAGGTCCCTAAGTGTACCTGAGTGTGGTACTTTCGGAAACACTCTCCAAGGCATAGGGCAGGGTGGTCAGGACAGTCAGGACAGAAATAACGGGTGTCACGCCTTATTCCACTCCTGCTACAGACACAACATTTTTTTCGGGGTGGCGGTTGGTTTGAGGTACCCGGCACAACGCTAGGGAAGTGCCGCTCGTGTAGACGGCTAACTACACTGGTGGATGGGGCCACGGAACCTCCTGGATACAGGAGGTTCTCGACGATCTCTTCCTGGAATTTTAGGAAAGATCCAGTTCTCCCAGCCTTACTGTAGAGAACGTAACTATTATATAGAGCCAATTGAATCAGATAAACAGACACTTTTTATACCAGCGTCTGGTCTTTCGGAAACCAAATAAGGGGCCAACATCTGGTCGTTGAAGTCCACCCCTCCCATGTGGAGGTTATAGTCGTGGACTGAGAGGAGCTTTTCAACGACACTGGTTGCCCGTTGAATTTGTACTGTCGTGTCTGCGTGAATGGAGGAGAGCATGTAAACGTCACGCTTGTCTCTCCATTTCACCGCGAGCAGTTCGTCGTTACACAGTGCAGCCCTCTGCCCCCTTGCAAGTCGGGTGGTAAGAAGCCGTTGGGGGTAGCCCGGCGACTAGGTCGCGTGGTGCCGCAGCAGCCAATCTGTTCTAGGAACAAATGCTTGAAGAGGGCCACACTTGTGTAAAAGTTGTCCACGTAAAGATGGTACCCCTTGCCGAATAAGGGTGACACCAAGTCCCAGACTATCTTCCCACTGCTCCCCAGGTAGTCAGGGCAACCGACCGGCTCCAGGGTCTGATCTTTTCCCTCATAGATCCGAAATTTGTGCGTATAGCCTGTGGCCCTTTCACAGAGCTTATACAATTTGACCCCATACCGGGCGCGCTTGCTCGGGATGTACTGCTTGAAGCCAAGGCGCCCGGTAAAATGTACAAGGGACTCGTCTACGCAGATGTTTTGAGCAGGGGTGTACAAATCTGCAAATTTCTGGTTGAAATGGTCTATGAGGGGCCGAATTTTATGGAGCCGGTCAAAAGCTGGGTGGCCTCTGGGACGGGAGGTGGTGTTGTCACTAAAGTGCAGGAAACGCAGGATGGTCTCAAAACGTGTCCTGGACATGGCAGCAGAGTACATGGGCATGTGATGAATTGGGTTCGTGGACCAATATGACCGCAATTCATGTTTTGGTTATGCCCATGCTGAGGAGAAGGCCCAGAAAAGTTCTAAGTTCGGAAACTTGGACTGGTTTCCACCGGAAAGGCTGGGCATAAGAGCTTCCCGGGTTGTCGGCGATAAATTGAGTGGCATATCTGTTTGTTTCTGCCACGACTAAGTCAGAGAGCTCCGCAGTGAAAAACAGCTCAAAAACCCCAGCGCCGATCCTATCTGAGCTGTCTCCACCCGAACTCCTGACTGGGCGGTGAAAGGGGAACTACTGGTGCGGCTGAAGATGGGGGCTGCCAATCAGGGTTTGCCAGCACCTCAGGGACTCTAGGGGCTCTACGGGCCTGTTGTCTTTGCGGTGGCTGCGACGGGGAAACTATTGCACGTGCCACCGTACCAGCTTCTACTGCCCTTCTGGTGCTCGCCACTTCACCATGTTGTACGGCAGTGCTGGTAGAAGGTCCAGGACGGGCTGCGCTGCTGGTGTATGCCTCACCACGTAATCCGGCAGCGCCAGCCCCACTCTGCTGCCCTTGAAGCGGATCCTGCGCAACCTGCGGTCTAGCAACACGGGGCCGGGTACGCCTGCTTCTATCAGGGACCTCCACCTCCTCGTCAGAACTTTGGGTCAGAGAGCTACTGCTTTCTACAGGTTGGTATTCTGACCCGCTAGATTCGTCAGATGAGGGTTCCCATTCCTCATCCGACTGGGTCAGAATCCTGTAGGCCTCTTCAGAGGAATACCCCTTGTTTGACATTTGGCCGTCTAAATTTAGGGGTATTCCCTGAGACTACCCAAGAAAAAAAGCAAGCCTGTCTTACAATTGAGAGGGTAGCTGAAGTACAGAAGCCGCTGCGATTGATAAAAATATCAAAACTGATTTTTTTATCGCCGCAGCGCTGTGAAGGGATTGTGCAGTGATTACAAAAAAAATTTTTTTGTCACTGCGGCGGGGTGGCGTGGGTGAACGCAGGTGTGGGCGACCGATCGGGTCTGATCGGGCAAACACTGCGTTTGGGGTGGAGGGCGAACTAAAGTGACACTAGTACTATTATATATCTGACCGTGATCAGTTCTGATCACTTACAGATACTATAAAGTACAAACGCTGATTAGCGCTACGCTAATCAGCGAACCAGTGACTGCGGTGCGGTGGGCTTGGCGCTAACGCTAACTACCTACCAAAGGGGACTAAACTAAGCTAAACCTAACAGTCAATCTTAGTGAAAAAAAAAAGTGACAGTTTACACTGATCACTTTTTCCCTTTCACTGGATGATTGACAGGTGCTGAGAGGGGTGATCAAGGGGTTAATTTGGGTGATGGGGGCTGATCAGGGGCTATGTGTGGTGCTTGGTGTACTCACTGTAGAGGTGTGCTCTCTCCTGGGTCCAACCGACGAAAAGGACCCAGGAGAGAGCACAGAAGCCATTTAATCCATCATATTTACTAATATGATGGGTTAAATGGCTCCTGATTCGTTTTTTTGAATGTCATCAGCCCGCCAGCGATGCCGATTGGCTGGCAGGCTGATGACCAAGTTCTTTTAAATCCACTGCTATGCGCGATCTGCGCATGCGCGGGCGCTTGTGCCCGAAATCTCGCGCATCGCGAGAGGACGCCCCGATGCATCCAAACAGAAGATCCCGGCCGCCCGCAGGACGCAATCCTGCGTACGGCGGTCGGGGACTGGTTAAAGTTGTTTTTCCCTTTTCCTCTCTGTAGGGAAAAATACACCATTAACACCATTTACCACTTAAAAATGTCATAAAAACATTCAGTATGGAAAAAAAACACAAGTGGTTTTATGGCTCTTTTAGGCCGAGTTCACACTTCAATTATTTGATCAGTTATTTCCACCAGTTGCTATGAGCCAAAACCAGTAGTGAAACCTACACAGACATAAGGTATAATGGAAAGACCTGCACCTGTTCCGTGTTTTTGACCAGTACCTGGTTTTGGCTTTAAATCACTGAAAAACACTGACCAAATAACTGAAGTGTGAACTTGGCCTTAGTGGCAAAAAGTCAGCGTAACTTTGTGTGTAAAGGAAGCTCAGTTCAAGAATCTTCTTTTTCTAGAACATGCATTCACATTAGCAAAGACAAGTTATTACATTGTTTCACTTCATTTGGCAAGGTAATTATATGATACATTTATGGTAATGAGCATCTGTCACAAGACTGGGTTTCTTCTCTGTTTTAGAGCATACAGAAATTGTAATCTGTTAAAATGTAGATTAAGTTTGTCTTCCCGGAATCAGGGAAGGGGGCACATGAAGGCTCCTTTCAGCCACTTTGCCCATTCAGTTTTGGAAGAAGGTGCCATTCTCCGTGACATCGTGTTCTACAGCAGGGATGCCCAACCTGCGCCCCCCTACAGCTGTTGCCAAACTAAAATTTCCAGCATGCCTGGACAGCCTACAGCTATTAGGGCATGCTGGGAGTTGTAGTTTTGCAACGGCTGGAGGGCCGTAGGATTAGCATCCCTGTTCTACAGTGATCATAGTTGGGCCCCTTGCAGATGAGTGTGCCGAATTCAGTCCGGATGCGTTGCGGGCGGGTTTGGGGAAAGCCGCACAAGTTCTCACGCAATTTGTCTGTGATTGCGTTGCGTTTTTAGTTTTTTTCAGCGCGAGTGCAAAGCATTTTAGGGCTTTTTTTACACTTGCGTTGTTTGATTCCGGCAGGCAGTTCCGTTGCCTGCAAACGCATGTCATTTTTTCTGACTGATCAGGCAGTTTTCAGAATGATCAGGTCTGAAAAATGCCTGATCAGTTAGAAAAATGCATTGGAATACCAGATCCGTTTTTCCAGTGTCATCTGGCAAAACGGATCCAGTATTTATTTATTTCACATTTTTAAAGGTCTGCGCATGCGCAGACTGGAATGCCGGATCCGTCATTGCGGTATTTTTAATACCGGATCCGGCACTAATGCATTGCAATAGAAATGAATGCCGGATCCAGCATTCCAACATGTGTTCTGGAGTTTTGGATGGAGATAATACTGCTGCATGCCAAAACGCTGTACAATGACTGAACTGAAAACATCCTGATGCATCCTGAATGGATTTCTCTCCATTCAGAATGCATTAGGATATAACTGAATCGTTTTTTTCCGGTATTGAGCGCCGAGGACGGAACTCAATGCCGGAAAAGTTTAACGCTAGTGTGAAATTACCCTAATGCGTTTTGCACGAATGTGATAAAAAACTGAATGTTGGTACCCAGACCCGAACCCGAACTTCTTCACTGAAGTTCGGGTTTGGGTTCGGTGTTCTGTAGATTTTATTGTTTTCCATTATAACATAAAAGGACCTGCGCAAGTCCTACTGAATGAAGATAGAAGGTTCTTCTATCCTCATTCAGCAGGACCTGCACTGACATCACTGCTCCCACCATGTGGTGAGTGCGATGATGTCAGCGCAGGTCCTTTTGCAGCTTCTGCAAGAAGAAGAAAGAAGACTATAACGGCTGCGCTATCAAGCGGATGAGGTGAGTAATTTTTTTTATTATTTTTTAACCCTCAATGGACATTTTAGCATTCTGTATTAGGGCTTATGCACATGAACGCGTGCTGCCCGTTGCCATATTGCAGACCGCATTTGGGGATCCGCAATACACAGGCACCATTCAGTCTGCATTCCGCATTACGGATGAGGACCCATTCACTTCAATGGGTCTGCAAATCCGGAGATGCGGAACGGTGAGGAACAGAATCACGGAACGGAACACTACGGAAGCACTACAGAGTGCTTCTTTGGGGTTCCGTACCTTACTTCCGTACCGCAAAAAGTACGGAGGTTGCCATACATTGGGGACTGCAAATTGCGGTCCCCAATGCACGGAACAGCCCATCTACGGCCATGTAAAGTAAATGGGCTCATCCCTATTTATTAACATCATCTCCTCTCCTTAGCAAGCATCCGTGAAAATCGCATTGCATCTGCACTTGCTTGCGGATGCGATTTTCACGCAGCCCCATTCACTTCTATGGGGCCTGCATTGCGTGAAAAACGCTGAATATAGAACATGATGCGATTTTCACGCAACACACAAGTGATTCGTTAAAAACATTGCTCATGTACACAGCCCCATTGAAATGATTGGGTCAGGCTTCAGTGCGGGGGCAATGCGTTCACGTCACGTATTGCACCCACGCAGAAAACTCGTCCGTGTGAAGGGGGCCTTAGTGTTAATCACGAATATTCTAATCGCAAATTTTTATCGCGAATATCGGCACTTTGAGAATTCACGAAGATCTAGAATATAGTGCTATAAATTCGTAATCGCGAATATTCTAGATTTCTTTTCACCGGTAGTGGGAGATAGTCAGTGTAGGTTAGATAGTGACATAGTGTAGCTGATAGGTTCCAGTGCAGGGTGTTAGGTAGTGTGATAGGAATTACTGTGCTGTGATAGCGAGTATATTGGAACACTCTATCTGCATATAAAGCTATTGTTCTGCCATGCATGCGAAATGTAATCAAAAACAGTGCTGTAATGTAAAATTTTCTTACAGTGATCAGGAGTTCTTCCTCACAGTCACAAAAGTTACTGCCAACCATTTTCTCCAGTCTCAGGAAACTTCTAGCAGCTTGAAAAATTTAGCAAAAGTGAGCCATGCCTGTATAGCACGCGCAATACACGCATATTACATTGCCGATTTTCGCAAACAAGAAAATAATGACTGGAGATCACGAATTCTACAATTTGCGAATTTATGGCGAATCTAAGGCCAATAATTCACAAGAAATGAATAGTGCCTATGCTGCTCATCACTAATCATAGTGACAGCCCTAGAACTGTACATGGGGATAGAGATACAGGGTAGTGCATCACAGTGGGTGACATATAATTCACAGCTGCATTATTTATTTGCTGGTTGGGTACCATTGCATATTCCAGTCTCCCAAGGTCATAGCTAGAACTGACTGGGCCCCACAGCAAATTTTCTACAGCCCCTCCCACCCGATATTGATGACCTATTCAGAGGACAGGGTGAATCATATGTCCTGTTCCCTAGTGTTGAGGAATCCATGAAACTCCTCCAATTCTGGGACAGTCCCAGTCCAAATGAGGAAGACATCATCTATGTAGTGCCACCACCCCAAAATATGTCTGAGGTGGTGGCCCACATAGACGTGTCTCTCCTTGAACCGCGACATGTAAATGTTGGCGTATGTCGGCGCCATATTTTATCCCATCGCGGTCCCCCTAAATTGAACAAAAAAGTCATCCCTAAACAAAAATTTTAGAAGCTGTAAAATAAATTCCTGACATTCTCTTGAATATTTGGAAAGCTCCAAGTAATCTCGCACCGCCTCTACACCATTCACACAATCTATTCACGTGTATAGGCTCTTACCACGTCAAATGATGCTAATATGGCCCCTTCAGGGATTGTCAGTTCTTCCATTAGCTGTAGAAAATGCGTAGTGTCCCTAATATAGGACCTCGCAGTAACCGCAAACTCTCGTAGTACTCTATCTAGGAAGATAGCTACATTGGAGAATAGAGAATCACATCCTGAAACTATAGGAAGACCCGGGGGATTCTCCAGAGATTTTTATTTTATGTTTAAGGATGACTTTTTTCTTCAATTAAGGGGGACCCCGATGGGATCAAATATGGCGCCAACATACGCCAACATTTACATGTCGCGGTTCGAGGAGAGACACGTCTATGTGGGCCACCACCTCAGACATATTCTGGGATGGTGGCGCTACATAGATGACGTCTTCCTCATTTGGACTGGGACTGTCCCAGAATTGGAGGAGCTTCATAGATTCCTCAACACTAGGTAACAGGACATAAAATTTACCCTAACGTATTCGAATGAACGAGTCCAGTTCCTTGATACTTTGATGTATGTTGAGGGGAACCGCTTAAATAGTGACTTATATGTTAAAAAAACTGATCTGTTACTGTATTCTAGCGGTCATCCGAGAGCAATGTTGAGGTCTTTACCTTATAGTTGAGGGTTAAGAGAATTGTAGGCAATGAGGATTTAATTGAACAATAACTGACAGAAATGGGCAATAAGTTTGTGGCTAGAGGCTATCCCAGAGCCCTTATCCAACATCATAGTGACAGAATCACCCAGATACCTAAGAGGGAGTTATTGACTCATAAAAAAACAAAAAATAGAGAGGAGCGTATTCCTTTTGTCTCGAGTTTTACCCATCTAAGTCCCCACATTGGTATAATTATCAAAAGACATTGGTCAATTCTGGGTAGTGTCTTTCGACACATCCCTGAATTTAGTAGACCCCTCTTTTATCATACCGCCGTCCGCGGAATTTAAAGATAACCTTGTCAAAGCGGACTTGGGGACAAACAGAGTGATGTTTGGAGCATACTTTGGATCAAGGAGGGTTGGGAGTTACCCCTGCCACAACTGTGTGAACTGCCCCCTTATGTTCAGGGGTGCTGAGTTCACACAGCCGGTCACAGGGGAACAGTTTCATATTAATAAATATCTTACTTGTGACTCCACATACGTGGTATACTTGCTAGAGTGCCCATGTCGTCTCCTATATGTAAGGGAGACGACATGGGAAGTTAAGACCAGATTGAATCAGCACCGCTTCTCTATCAGAGAAAAACGGATGGACCTGCCTTTGTAGAGGCCCGACATACTGAACGAGACCTGAGATTTAGAATATTGGATCAGATCCCTATTCCCAGATGTGAGGGTGATAGGGTTACCCTGTTAAAACGTAAAGAGCTCTTCTGGATATATCAATTGCATACATTGAAACCAAATGGCCTAAATGTGGAGTTTAGAGTCGTCTGATATCGTCTGTACCCTGTGATGAATTCGGGATTTTGAAATCCCGAGTGTGGTAGAACTATAGTGTGCAACTTTTGTTTTGAGTATCATAATGATGGATTGATTAAACCATTTAAATTTATTTTTTCTTTTAGAATAAGCACAAATTGAGGAGAATCGGATGACATGGAGAATTGCCAATTACGGGGATATTTTATTGTGTTTATGATGCTGAGGATATTCCTCACTTATGATGGTTACCACTTTTTGATTAAAATAATTAGAATATCGGAACAGTATCTGGTCATAGTACGGTTATGGGGCTATTAGGGACCGGACTAAGTGACACACCTGTGTAATTGTGGGTGTGCCGATTACTCTGGGACATCCCTGGTATTATCTGTAGGACTTTCTGATGTGCCCATGAGTGAGAGGATGGAGCCATAGGGATATGGTCATGATGCTCTGAAACTCGGGGCTGTGCGGACCAGGACTGAACATCCCGAACTGTCACATCCCTAAATGGGCTCGGGATTTATCTGCATGGTTTACTTTACCCCCTATGTACACGATTGTGGACCGTGATTTTAATGAACTGTTCCCTACTACGTCCGGAACACTAGTTACCATGGTGAAATGATGCTTGTGTTTAGTCAACCGAAGTGGTTTACCATAGGTGAGGAGTTCCGCCCTTAGTTGAGTCATGTGTCAGTCATATGGGTATGGGTATGACGTGACAGTATTACACCGGCCTTGCTTGTAGTCCACGGGCGCATGCGCAATTGTCGCTTCCGGACGCCAGGACATGTGCTGGTCTATGGTGAGTTGACCGTCTTGTCAATATGTATCCTATGCCATGCCGACATATATTAGTAACACAGGTGTTCACTAATTAAACACGGAATTATACAGTCACGATTGGCAATTTATGAGGTCTTTTTCTGTACGTCACCTAAAATTTTTAATGTAATAACCACGTGTTGGATATTAATATGGAGTATATGTATCATAGTATATGAAGATATTGGCTTTTGCACTTATATTTGTATTCTTGAAATAGTAATTGATTGATGATTTGATTTATTACACATGTGTATCACATATAAATGTTTCATGCGCACTAGTATTCACTGTTTGTCAAAGGCTGCGATGAGCAGCTGAAACGCTGCAGAGGTGGAATAAAGGATCACAACTATCTTTTGGAGTGCTGCCTACTTTTTCAAATTTTGACAGAAGTTCTTATCCAGGACCTTAGGAATTGCACCCAACTTCTTATTCGGTGAAGTGCTGCTACTTGCTATTCTTTACTATACATATATATATATATATATATATATATATATATATTGTAAGAGGGTGCAAGGTATCATAGTCGATGGCAGGTACGTGTCACCGAGGTTCCTGGCCTCGGTGAGGTGAGAGCCGGGTTTTATGTGTCTGCAGCAGCTAGTGCTGTTTGACTTTGTTACCTAGTTTGGCTGCAAAGCTAATCCGGGCCGGCTCTTACTGGGAGTAGGCAAAGAGCTGGGTGGGTGCCTACTCCCCACGGTCCAGGCCGGACTTTATCCGGGCCTTTAAAAAGGCAGCCTCCTTAGCAGCTGTGTGGTGATTGTCCTGGAGCTGCAAACACGACTGTGGAGTTCTCTGACTTCGAGGAAAGAGCTCAGCAAGGAGGTGTTGTTGTTCCTGGCACCCTGAAGGTGGATTCTCCTGCGGCTGGGCCGACAGCCTGGTGCGAACCTGCACCTAAACCTCCCAGGTGACTGAACCTGTGTTGGC
The DNA here is from genome assembly GCA_033119425.1 of Bufotes viridis. NCBI lineage: Eukaryota > Metazoa > Chordata > Amphibia > Anura > Bufonidae > Bufotes > Bufotes viridis. Next base: position 75,244,910 of record CM065593.1, read on the forward strand.
CTGTTTTGTTTTGCCTCCTTATTTCTGATGTGCATGATTTACCACCAAGAGACTGTTTTTCATTTATGGTGTGCAAGTGTGAATAAAACACTGTTTGTTGCACAATCTGGACTCCTTGTTTTGCCTCTAAACTGCACCCGCACCGCTATCTACCAGAGCGACTCCCCACAATATATATATATACACACAGACACAATAAGCAGATGTTGACATATATACACAAACACTCACATACTAACACACACACACAGAGGTAAACACAGATATACACACACAAACACAGATATACACACACACAGATATAGGACCTTTGGAATGCATTAATGGTAGGCAGGGGCGCAACTACCATAGCGGTAGACCATGTGACTGCTATGGGGCCCATGGAAAGAGGGGGCCCAGTCTTAGTTGGGATCATCTCCTCTTCTACTGGAGGTGAAAACTTGGTCAGGACTCTGCCATCTAAAGGAACAACTTTTAGCAAAAGAGGCAGTGGGAAAATGGCCCAAGGGTCATTGAAAAGGGTTTAGGCAGAAGCCCTTCTGTCCTGTGCGGGGCCTGGTTTGATCCTTGCTATGGGGCCATTACGTTTCTATGTACGCCACTGATGGTAGGCTAAAGGACCTTCGATCATGTGACATAATGACATCATCAAAAGGTCATTTAGTCTAACATTACTGCTTTCCAAAGGTCCTTCATACTAGTATGTACACTAATCTAGTAAATTTAAGGCCAGGACGGGCCCCTTCAGATACAGTCACATTGGGGGCCCAGCCTGGCCTAAATGTTACTAGAAAATACACTGTTCCCGGATCCCTTCTCCACTCGAGCCCTGAAGCAGCTGCTTCCCCTGTAGTTACGCCACTGCAGGCTCTTAATATTGATGACCCATTCTCAGGATCAATATCCAATCAGTGAGGGTCTAATGCCCTGCACCCCCACGATAAGCTTTTCCCTGCAGCCTCGGGCCACTACACTTTGAACAGATCTGTGCCTACCGGTCCATCCAATGTGTTAGTTCCTGGGCTGGAAACTGCAGGGTACAGCTGAACGGTGGGGTGCAGAGTGTTGGGTCCCCACTAATCAGATATTGATCAATAACAGGAAACTGGAAAAAAAAAACTTTAAATGACAAAACAGATTTATGTATCTATTAAAAATATTCTAAAATCCCTGGAAAACGCTATACCAGTGATGCCTAACCTCCAACACTCCAGCTGTGGTGAAACTACAACACCCAGCATGCTCTATTCATTTCTATGGAGTTCTGAGCCAAGCAAATGTAAATTTTGGGAGTTGTAGTTTTACCACAGCTGGAGTGCCGGAGGTTAGCCATCACAGCGCTATACAGCGTGGATCAATACGTCCTGCCCTCTGTTAGAAATGCCTATTCTTGTCCGCAGTGCAAATGGAAAATGCAGCCGTGGAACGGAAATATGGATGCGGCCTTTGTTACAGAAATTTAGCAAATGAAGGTCAGTAGCTGTTTGGTAGCAAGCACGTGGATTTCTACACACCCTATTCAAATGAATTCAATAGATTTTCAGTCACAGAAATTTCTGCAGTAAAATCTGTCATGTGTGAAGGTACTGATAAATCACTGAAAGAAGTGCACCACAAGGATACGCACCTGAGAACACTGGCTAATCCCTCAAGCTGATGTTAAAAGCTGAGACATTCGCCAATATCTCCCAGTCAGGAACATATCGGAGCCCCTCATGCACCACGTCAAGGTTTCTCAGCATGGCATGGGGTCCTACCAGTAGACTACCTATGTTGTGTGAACAGGGTCTGAGAGGTGCTGATATCCAGCTCACAGCCCCAATCCCACTCACCTGCACTGCAGGACCAACAATGCAATGGGAGACAAATGAGGCTGCAAGCCCCACCGACAACAGAGCATGTGACACAGGCTCCCAGGTGGATCGCACAGCTATGTGATCCATATGACGCAGGGACCCGGTGACGTCATCGAGGAGCCCCCCGGCCGCCGCACGGAAGGTAAGTAGCCACTCCCCCGGCTCCCCGCTGCGTTTCTATGGACGCCAGTACTTTAGTAGCGTCCTGGCTGCCATGGTAAACTGAAAACATATTGAAGACTGATCAGTCTTCAAATGCTTTTAGTTGTCTTGCGTTGTGACGGATCTGGCGGGCATTTCCGGCGACGGAAATGCACGCCCGATCCTCACAACGCAGATGTGAAAGGGGCCTAAGCTCTGTTCTGTGTATATATATGTGTTATTTACTCTGGCAGGTTTTGTCCACCGTTCCAATCACCATGTGTCTGACTGTCCTGTGTATAGCTTAGTTCATTGTACGCTGTTTTCCCCACCTCCCCCTGCTCTGTGTGCTGCTTACCGGCTCTCTTGGAGCACATTTACTAAGTCCACCTTTTTTTTTGAGTAAAAAAATATAAAATCACATTTTGGCAAAGTCTGTCTTCAATTTGTGCCTCATGATTTATTCCTTAACAAATCTGAGGGCACATTTTTTTTGAATGTGTCTTACAAGAAAACGACCACTAGAGGTCAGACTTAAACAAAAAAAGACAACCCAGATATATTAAGGGATAATAAATGAGGCGCAAATTGAAGACAGAATTTGCCAATACACCTATTTATTTTTCTCACGCGCTTGCAAAACGCAGTAAATCGCATTGCACCCGTGCGATAAAAACTGAACAGCTGAACGCGATCACAAACAAAACAGAATGACTTTGCAAAATCACGCAGTTTTTACCGAACGCATCCGCAACGCATCCGTACCAAATCTGGACATGCGCGTCTGCAATGGGCCTTACTGGTTAGTACCTTTTTAGGTACAGAAAATCCTGTCTTTATAGTAGTGAGGTTTTATAGTGTAGTGGTAAATGTAAGTGCCTGTCATGGAGACGGTGGAGACGGTCTAGGGTACAATTTCTAATAGAGAAAAGTAGTCGGAGCCCATACATTTTAATGTTGTATAGAGACGGATCTCCGTACAGCATTAAACTGAAGTTTTGAGAGATGGATATGGCAGCAGCATCAAGATACCACAAAGTGGCAAGGATTCTAGGATTTGAAGCTTGCTTCGCTGATCACTAGTTATAGTAGAAAAATGTAACTTTCATTTTCCAGCTTTTCTTTTGATGTTACTTTTTCTGCAAAGCTAATGTTACTTTAAAAAAATAAATACCGTAATAAAAACCATTAAAATAAATGAGATTTTGTAATGTACTTAATATTCAATACCACAAAACAGAATTTGGTATCCCTATAAAATAACCCGTAAAATATAGTAAGCATATTATTTATGATCAGTTGTTTTTTCCCCCATCATATAATCCTTGATAAAAGTTTATTGTTATTAACATTTTACTTATGTGTATGGTAAAATGTCGTGATGCAAAAAAGTCAAAAATAAGTAATGCTACTTTCACACCAGCGCTTTCCCTTTCTGGTATTGAGATCCGTCATAGGATCTCAGTAGCGGGGAAAGCGCTTCCGTTTTGTCCCCATCTGTTGCCAATAGGGACAAAACTGAACTGAACGAAACGGAGTGCACCAGAATGCATTCCGTTCCACTTGGTTGCGTCCCCAATGCGGACAGAATATCGCTGCAAGCTGCATTTTTCTGTCCGCCATGGGATGCGGAGCAAGACGGATCCGTCCTGACACACAATGTAAGTCAATGGGGAAGGATCTGTTTTCTCTGACACAACAGAAAATAGATCCGTGCCCCATTGGCTTTTAATAGTGTTCATGACGGATCCGTCTTGGCTATTTTATAGATAGTACAACTGGATCCGTTCATAACGGATGCAGCCGGTGGTATTATCGTGATGGAAGCGTTTTTGCAGATCCATGATGGATCCACCAAAAACGCTGGTGTGAAAGTAGCCTAAGGCTGTCATAGCAATGACTGTGAGATGGACAGTCGAGGGGACCCCACGGTTTACCTATATGGCACTCTGAAATCAGCCGTGGCCTGGCTTATTAGTGACTTTCCTGGTGACCTCCTGCAAAAAACTCTGTGTGGCCGTACCTTAAGGGACTCATATTGCAATCAGAGATCTTGAAAACTGTGAAGAATTGATTAAAAAACCCATTCCATCCATATTGTCATCAGTATTGATACAGTAATTCATCCGTTTTTACATGCGTATTCTGTCCTTCCTGCATTTTATATGCACTCCCATAGACTATTATGGGCGTATTTGGATGCAACTATGTACAAAACTAGGACATGCTGCAATATTTCACATGGGCGAAAATATACGTCCATGTGAATAGTCCTATTTATTAACAGTGGAGAAAATACGCACAATATATACGGATTCCAAATGCGCTTGTGTGAAAGTGGCCCTACACTTTGTGTTCAGAAGTACATAATTGATTTGAATTTGTAAGCCACTAGAGGGCAGTAAAAGATTAGGCTTTGCTGCTACATGAAAAACACTGCTCCCTGTCATTTTACGATCTGAGGCGCATTATATTGAATAACAATTGTATTTACGTCTGTATAATCCAGAATGCATTGTTTTTTTTCCCACATCGTTCTCCTTTAAAGTCTTATAGTAGATAATTCCCTTTCTTAGTATTTTGCATTATTAACTGATGCGCTGTTTGTATGAAAACAGAATAAATCTAATCTATAATAGATGGAGTGAATTTAAATGATATGGGTTTTCTTTTTTTTTTAAATTACGGTTTTAATTGTTTTCAAATGATTCCTTATTTTTGTCTATTTATCTAAATATAAAGTTATTGGTATTTCATATTTATTTGTGCCAGATATGTTAACGCGGAGGAATTTATTTTACGATGTATGGAGACATTAAACTCATTTACAATGCAAATTATGCATCTGATTATAGCAAAAGCAGCCTGACGTGTGCAGTAGATGCATTGGATCTGCTTACCGAAGTGTGTGACATTTCTCTGTGCAGAAAAAAAATTAAATGAGCCTGAATTTTAAAGGGAAAGTGGAAATAAAACTGACACAATAGAGACATATGATGATGTGGAGGCATCAGTTCTTCATTGACCTTCATTAATAGGCTATTGTCAATAGGTAAGGACTGTGTTAGGACAGTGAAGATGGTTTATATGCAGTCCTATGTAAAACCAAAGCAAACATACATATAAAATGTACTATGGAGTAATCCACGATAAACTAGTAGCAGTTGTACATTTCTGTATGGTCCTATACTTTTCGATATAGGTCATCAATATCAGATCATAGAATAGGTCATCAATATCAGATCAGTAAGGGTCCGACACCCGGCACCCTCACCAATTAGCTGTTCTCCGCAGCCACCAGAACCAGAAATAACATAGTGGACGGATCCAGAAGCAGATAGTGATGCGGTAAAGAACAGCAGGTCCACATGAACAAGGCGCATGCAAACGCCTATGTGCATTCCTTATTTTGTGGAACGGAACAGCTGGCTCCTAATAGAACAGTCCTATCCTTGTCCGTAATGCGGCCAATGATAGGACATGTTCTATTATTTGCGGAACGGACATACAGAAATGGAATGCCCACAGAGTAACTTGCATTTTTTTTGCGGACCTATTGAAATGAATAGTTCCGCATACGGTCCGCAAAAAAGCCGGAACGGTCACGGAAGGAAAATGCGTTGGTGTGCTTGAGCCCTAAAGGAGATACGAATGCCTTGCTGTTTGTTAATGTCTGCACAGTTTGCCAAAAACCGCACGCCATTTATGCCGAAAACTGCACGCCATTTCTACTGATCCGTCAGTAGAACAGAATAATCAAGAAAAAAACGGATCCTCTATGTTAAGCATCTGTTATTTTCAATTATGCACATTTTGCATCCGTTTTAGCCATTTCCATCAGAGATCCGTTATTTTACATGGAAAAAAGTCCTACACAAAGTATTTTTTTTTCATCTAAAATAACGGATCTCAGATGCAAATAGCTAAAATGGATGCAAAATGTGCATAGCTGCGCATAATGGATGCTTAAAATACAGGATCCGTTTTTGGTTTATTTTTTTGTTTTTCTGACGCATTAGAAGAACGGAAAAGTAAATGGTGATGTGAACCCAGCCCGACAAAAAAACAAGGGTTTAGCCAGTCTTTTATTAGTAATGCTAGGAGAAAGTGTAGAAATGCGGTTTCTCACCCCCTTCCCTTAATTCCCATCCCCACCCATCCCTTGGTTGGACTTGATGGACCTTTTCCCACATTGCAGCTGTGGCTTGGCTATGTGACTGTCACTAAAGGGGTGTTCTGGTACTTAAAAGGTTTCTCCACGCTTGTCCACAGGATGGGGATAACTGTCTGACCGCTGAGGGTCTGCCCACCGGTACCCTCACCAATCATGAGAACAGAAGTCCTCATGTGAATAGAGTGGTAGTGCGCATGTGTGGCCAGTGCTTCATTCATTTCAATGTGACCGTTGAAGGTAGTGCCGAGGCTTTTGCCGTCAGTCACATAGTCGTGAATGGAGTAGTAATGCGCACTACTGCTACATTCAGTTAGGGACTAGGATCCTTCAGTCTTTTTATTGCTGAGGGGTTTCAGTGTTTGGACCCCCAGAAATTACCCTTACCACTTATCCTGTGCATAGGGGATAAGTGTTATTTGGGTGAAAACCCTTCATATGATTGTGTGTCACATGTGTGCAGGACTGTATGGAGCAGCCTCAGGAGCTAAGTCTGCACCACACACTGTGGGTGCTGGCTGTGGTTTACAACTGACACTCGCCTGTAGCCGCTGGGATTGGTGAATTGATAACTCCAAACATAACTGTCTAACACCTCAGATGCTGCGGTTGATAGTGACGGTGGCATTTGAGTGGTTAGACAGTGTGTAATCAGTTGCTGGTAAAATCATCATGCTCTGCAATACAGTAGCCATGTTTTTTGTTTTTTACAGCACTTAGGAGAAGGCAAGTAGGTATATGAAAAATGTATCAAATGAGATTCAAAAAAATTCCCCAAAATGTCCCAGTCTCACTGTAGTAGGAGGCATAAAATTGGAGTTATATCTCTACACAAAAAAAATGTTATTTTTAGAAATGCTCTAAATTGATTGAGCATTGTCAAATTTTTGATCTGTAGCACATTACGGCATGGTAGACTCAAGAGAAAGTGACTTAAAAAAAATTCCCTCATGATAAATTCCCCCTCCCCATTTTCAGAACCTTACTTATTATTGAATTCAATCACATCATGTCTAGTAAGCTCCTGTGCTCCCCCTAGTGGCAACTGGAAAAAGAAACGTAACAGTTCACTTTGTAAATAGAGCTTCCCCTGTATATGTCTACTTTCAAATAAATCATAATAACTAAAAGAGTAAATTGATAATAATTGTGTATATTTATCACTATAGTGATAAAAACTTTCTAGATATTCCTCATGACAACTGAATGAAAGGTAATAATAAGAATATTTACTGTTACATATATTACATTCTGGGGGACATTTATTGAGACCAACATATTACATGTCAGCCCATCCCCCGTTGGTGTTAGATGTATCACAAGTATTAAGAAGTGCATATGTCTTAATTGCTCATTCACATGACCATATCTGTTTTTGCAGTCCGCAAATTGTGGATCTGCGAAACACAGATACTGGCCGTGTGCCTTCGGCATTTTGCGGAACGGAACATCCTTCTCCATGAGAGAAATGCCTATTCCTGTCTGCAAATACGGGCAAGAATAGGACATGTTCTATATTTTTTGTGGGGCTGCAGAACGGACATACGGATGTGGACAGCACACGGTGTGCACTGCTGTCCGCATCTTTTGCGGCCCCATTCAAATGAACGGGACCGCATCCGATCCGTATAAACAGATGCAGACAGAAATATATGGTCGTGTGAATGGTCCCTTATTATTGTGGTGCCTGGGGCAGGTCTGTGCACCAGAACTGAAATGTACGCCAGCATTTTCCTGGCATATAGGGTTGTGCCGCCTGCTGGTGCGGTGCTGTGGCGCCGGCTCCAAATTTAGAGTAGGTTCCCATTCAAAGAGGCAAACTTGCCGTGGTGAGTGGGCCTATGCTTTTTTTATCAAATTGTATACTAATGCCTCATGTAGAGCATGCAACATTGCGGTAGGTATACGATAAATTGTCCTGAGTAGAAATGTTAATTATGCTGAGAAGCAGTTGTTAACTATTGAGGATGTGCGATCCAGTTTCACTCTTATAGTTTACACACTTTTACCACATATAGATGCAGAAGTGAACTGCGGATATATCTTTATTTTTCCACAGATATAAGGCTTTTCAACATAGCACTTGCACCCCAAAAACAAATTGCTGGAATGACAGAGCTGTCTAATGGCTATTTGGATCCCCAAATAATCTGTCCCTGCACTTGTAAATTGCTTTTTTTTCACTACGAGGTTTTCCTATCACTGTCCCTAGCGCCTTCTGATGTCTCTCCCTGCACTAAGATGCTGTGAAATGATTCCTCCCTATCCTTTCCCTGCACTTATAAATCGTTTTTTCAGTTTTTCTTTTCACAATTAGGTTTTTCCTATTGCTGTCCCTAGCGCCTTCTCACGTCTGTCCCTGCACTCAGAATGCTGGAAAATGTCTGAATCCAAGATGGCTGCCATAATTATAGGCCTGTGACATCACAGGGCTGGCTGGCTGCTGATTGACTGCAGGCATGGCATTGTGGGTCATCCCGCCTTCCCAGAGTTCCTTGCCCCATGTCCTCACACGTGTAGCCGCCATTTTAGGAAAAATTGCGATTCGTTACCATGAAGCGCGAGGACATTCGCATTTGTTGCAAATCAAATTTTTCCTGAAATTCGTAACAAATTCCATTTCGTCAGCTTTGATTCGCTCATCTCTAATAACAGCATCAGTTGCTAATAGAAGCGGCAGCACTAATAGGTGCAGTGCTCTGGAATAGGGTGTCAGGGACAAATTCAAAACTGGGGGTGATTAGAACTTGGATGGCCTTTTTTGACTGTGGGTACTTGGTTTGAGAAAAACTATACTACCCAACTGCTAGACTGTTTCGCCATGCTACTCTGGTCTGTTATAGGAAAAGCATGAGGTATGAACATCATGATGCTAAATAAAAGAAACGGTGCCACATAAAAGGCAAGAAGAAAAACTGCATAAACAGGAAATAATGATGTGCCAGTAAAACTTATGGGGAGACATATTGTAGGAAGGAGAACTAGACTGTAATTCAATGGTCAGCAGTCATAAAGATAAGAAGCAAAGCACGCTCGTCCATAAAATATGTATGAAATATGATCTATATTTATTTAAAATGCACAATTAGCGAAGTTGACTGTCGGAATGTTCTGTATTCTGAAAATTTTATAATGAAATAATTTAATGGAAATTATTCAAAATTGTGTGATTATGAGCATGGCTGGAAAGCACCTGGATTTAAATGAATAAATTCATCCAAGCTTCAAATAATCCACCTGGTCTCAATGCATGATATAACCACGTATACATCTCATAATAATTAAAAAGAATCAATATTGAAGGTGCCTGCCAATCAAACAAGATTCTTTAAAAGGGATAAAGTTTGAAATTAATCCTTTATTACCTACTGACAATACGATAACTTGAAGGGCTGTGGCACTCACCATAAAATCCGAGGTATACAATTTATTCAGAAACTCTTCAAACCCTTTCACTTTTTTCACATTTTGTTATGTTGAGGCCTTGTGATAAAATAAAAGGAAAATGCAACTTTTCCCCAACAACCCGCACTCAATACCCCATCATGAGAAAGTGAAAACAGAAGTTTAGAAATGTTTGCAACTATATTAAAAAACTAAAATTTTGCATGTACAAAAGGTTTCAGACCCTTTGCTAAGACACTTGAAATCTATCCTGGGTGGCTTCCTATTTCTTTTGATCATCTTTGAGATGTTTTTACACCTTGATTGGAGTCCACCTGTGGTAAATTCAGTTGATTGAGAATGATTTGGAAAGAGATATCCCTATGTATATAAGATCTCACAGCTGACAATGCATGTCCGAGCAAAAACCAAGCCATAAGAAGGAAAAAACTGCCTGTAGAGCTCAAATATAAAATTCTGTAGAGGCACAGATCTGGAGAAGGGTACAAAAAATTTCTGCTGCAGTGAAAGTTCGCAAGGACACAGTAATCGCTATAATTCTTAAATGGAAGAAGTTTGAAACAAACAGGACACTTCCTAGTCATGAGGGAAGATGATCCTTGGGCTGACTGGCAACTTTTGGCCCAGCATTGACAGCTATCTCCGCCCCCACACCTCCGCTCCCCTGATCTGTCACAGGAGGCTGAGCATTGCGGAGAGGATAGATGTTGGCCGCTCACAGCGCTCATAGCCGACCCCTTATGTGCCAGTAGTCCCCTTATGTGCCAGTAGCCCCCCATTATATGCCAGTAGCCCCGCCCATATGTGCCAGTAGCCCCCCTTATGTGCCAGTAGACCCCCCCTTATGTGCCAGTAGCCATCCCCCCATATTTGCCAGTAGCCATCCCCCCATATGTGCCAGTAGCCGTCCCCACATATGTGCCAGTAGCCATCCCCCCATATGTGCCAGTAGCTGTTCCCCCATATGTGCCAGTAGCCGTCCCTCCATATGTGCCAGTAGTCCTCTTATGTACCAGTAGCCCCCCTTATGTGCCAGTAGCCCCCATTATCATGTGCCAGTAGCCCCTTATGTGCCAGTATCCCCCCTTATGTGCCAGTATCCCCCCTTATGTGCCAGTAGCCCCCCTTATCATGTGCCATTAGCCCCCCATATGTGCCAGTAGACCCCCTTATCATGTGACAGTAGCCCCCGTTATGTGCCAGTAGCCCCCTTATGTGCCAGTAGCCCGCCTTATGTGCCAGTAATCCCCTTATGTGACAGTAGCCATCCCCCGTATGTGCCAGTAGCTGTCCCCCATATGTGCCAGTAGCCATCCCCCATATGTGCCAGTAGCTGTCCCCCCATATGGGCCAGTAGCCCCCCCATATGTGCCAGTAGTCCTCTTATGTGCCAGTAGTCCCCCCTTATGTGCCAGTAGCCCCCCTTATGTGCCAGTAGCCCTCCCTTATGTGCCAGTAGCCCTCCTTATGTGCCAGTAGCCCCCCTTATGTGCCAGTAGTCCCCTTATGTGCCAGTAGCCATCCCACATATGTGCCAGTAGCCGTCCCCCTATATGTGCCAGTAGCCCCCCATATGTGCCAGTAGCCCCCCATATGCGCCAGTAGCCCCCTTATGTGCCAGTAGTCCCCCCTTATGGGCCAGCAGCCCCTCTTATGCGCCAGTAGCCCCCCATATGTGCCAGTAGCCATCCCCCATATGTGCCAGTAGCTGTCCCCCCATATGGGCCAGTAGCCCCCCCATATGTGCCAGTAGTCCCCTTATGTGCCAGTAGTCCCCTTATGTGCCAGTAGCCCCCCTTATGTGCCAGTAGCCCTCCCTTATGTGCCAGTAGCCCTCCTTATGTGCCAGTAGCCCCCCTTATGTGCCAGTAGTCCCCTTATGTGCCAGTAGCCATCCCACATATGTGCCAGTAGCCGTCCCCCTATATGTGCCAGTAGCCCCCATATGCGCCAGTAGCCCCCTTATGTGCCAGTAGTCCCCCCTTATGGGCCAGCAGCCCCTCTTATGCGCCAGTAGCCCCCCTTATGCGCCAGTAGCCCCCCTTATGTGCCAGTAGTCACCTTATGTGCCAGTAGCCGTTCCCCCATATGTGCAAGTAGCCGTCCCCCATATGTGCCAGTAGTCCCCTCATATGTGCCAGTAGCCAGTCCCCTATATGTGCCAGTAGTCAGTCCCCTATATGTGCCAGTAGCCGCCCCCCTATATGTGCCAGTAGCCCCCCCATATGTGCCAGTAGTCCCCCCTTATGTGCCAGTAGCCCCCTTATGTGCCAGTAGCCCCCCTTATGTGCCAGTGGCCCCTCTTATGTGCCAGTAGCCCCCCTTATGTGCCAGTAGCCCCCCTTATGTGCCAGTAGCCATGCCCCCATATTTGCCAGTAGTCGTCCCCCCATATGTGCCAGTAGTTTTCCTAACATGTGTCAGTAGCCCCCCCACATGTGCCAGCAGTCCCCTTATGTGCCAGCAGCCCCCTTATGTGCCAGTGGCCCTCTTATGTGCCAGTAGCCCCCTTATGTGCCAGTAGCCCCTTATGTGCCAGTAGCCATGCCCTCATATTTGCCAGTAGTCGTCCCCCCATATGTGCCAGTAGTTTTCCTAACATGTGTCAGTAGCCCCCACATGTGCCAGCAGTCCCCCTTATGTGCCAGCAGCCCCCCTTATGTGCCAGTAGCCCGCCTTATGTGCCAGTAGTCACCTTATGTGCCAGTAGCCATCCCCCCATATGTGCCAGTAGCCGTCCCCCCTTATGTGCCAGTAGCCCCCCTTATGTGCCAGTAGCCCTCCCTTATGTGCCAGTAGCCCTCCTTATGTGCCAGTAGCCCCCCTTATGTGCCAGTAGTCCCCTTATGTGCCAGTAGCCATCCCACATATGTGCCAGTAGCCGTCCCCCTATATGTGCCAGTAGCCCCCCATATGCGCCAGTAGCCCCCTTATGTGCCAGTAGTCCCCCCTTATGGGCCAGCAGCCCTCTTATGCGCCAGTAGCCCCCTTATGCGCCAGTAGCCCCCTTATGTGCCAGTAGTCACCTTATGTGCCAGTAGCCGTTCCCCCATATGTGCAAGTAGCCGTCCCCCATATGTGCCAGTAGTCCCCTCATATGTGCCAGTAGCCGTCCCCCTATATGTGCCAGTAGCCGTCCCCCTATATGTGCCAGTAGCCGCCCCCCTATATGTGCCAGTAGCCCCCCCATATGTGCCAGTAGTCCCCTTATGTGCCAGTAGCCCCTTATGTGCCAGTAGCCCCCTTATGTGCCAGTGGCCCTCTTATGTGCCAGTAGCCCCCTTATGTGCCAGTAGCCCCCTTATGTGCCAGTAGCCATGCCCCATATTTGCCAGTAGTCGTCCCCCATATGTGCCAGTAGTTTTCCTAACATGTGTCAGTAGCTCCCCACATGTGCCAGCAGTCCCCCCTTATGTGCCAGCAGCCCCCCTTATGTGCCAGTAGCCCGCCTTATGTGCCAGTAGTCGCCTTATGTGCCAGTAGCCATCCCCCCATATGTGCCAGTAGCCGTCCCCCCATATGTGCCAGTAGCTGTCCACCCATATGTGCCAGTAGCCCCCCCATATGTGCCAGTAGTCCCCCCTTATGTGCCAGTAGCCCCCCTTATGTGCCAGTAGTCCTCCTTATGTGCCAGTAGTCCAGTCCCCTTATGTGCCAGTAGCCCCCCTTATGTGCCAGTAGCCCCCTTATGTGCCAGTAGCCCCCTTATGTGCCAGTAGTCCTCCCTTATGTGCCAGTAGTCATCCCCTTATGTGCCAGTAGCCGTCCCCTATATGTGCCAGTAGCTCCCCCATATGTGCCAGTAGCCCCCCCTATATGTGCCAGTAGCCATCCCCTTATATGTGCCAGTAGCCCCCTATATGTGCTAGTAGCCCTCTTATGTGCCAGTAGCCCCTCTTATGTGCCAGTAGCCCCTCTTATGTGCCAGTAGTCCTTCCCTTATGTGCCAGTAGTCCTCTTCTGTGACAGTAGCCATCCCCCATATGTGCCAGTAGCCATCCCCATATGTGCCAGTAGCCGTCCCCCATATGTGCCAGTAGTCTATGTCCAGCAGTCCACCTATATGTGCCAGTAGCCCCCATATGTGCCAGTAGTCCGCCCTTATGTGCCAGTAGCCATCCCCCTTATGTGCCAGTAGCCTCCCCATATGTGCCAGTATCTGTCCACCCATATGTGCCAGTAGCCCCCATATGTGCCAGTAGTCCCTCTTATGTGCCAGTGACTATCCCCTTTATGTGCCAGTAGCCCCCCTATATGTGCCAGTAGCCCCCTTATGTGCCAGTAGCCCTCTTATGTGCCAGTAGCCCCTCTTATGTGCCAGTAGTCCTCCCTTATGTGCCAGTAGTCCCCTTATGTGCCAGTAGCCGTCCCCCATATGTGCCAGTAGCCGTCCCCCATATGTTCCAGTAGCCGTCCCCTATATGTGCAAGTAGCCCCCCATATGTGCCAGTAGTCCACCCATATGTGCCAGTAGCCTCCCTTATGTGCCAGTAGCCGTCTCCCTTATGTGCCAGTGGTCCCCCTTATGTGCCAGTAGCCCCCTTATGTGCCAGTAGCCCCCTTATGTGCAAGTAGCCTCCCTTATGTGCCAGTAGTCAACTTATGTGCCAGTAGTCTCCCCTTATCCTGTGCCAGTAGCCCCCCCCCAAAAAACGCAAAAAAAACAAACAAAAAATATATATATATACTTACCTCCAGCGATGCGATGCAGGCCTCTTCCGGCCTGTGTCCCTCGCTGCACTGCTCCGGCGGCGTGATGACGTCATCGCGCCGCCTGCCCTGGCCTCTGATAGGCTGCCGGCCTAGTGCTGGCAGCCTATCAGAGGAACAGAGAGGGGAAACGCCTCTCCCTCCTCTGCCGCAGCACAGACATCTATATCGGTGTATGGGTGACACTAGTGTTTGCGCCATTTATAGAGGCAACAGAGAGGCTCCCCCCAATTGCCCCCCTGCCCCCTGGCCCAGTCCGCCCCTGGTCCTTGGTGAGATAGGTGACTAAGAACCCAATAGTCACTGTGTTAGAGCTCCAAAGATCCTATGTGCAGAAAGTCAACCATCAAATCAGCCATCACTGCAGCACTCAACTAATCTGGGCTTTATGGCAAAGTGGCCATAAAAAAGCCTCTGCTCAGTACAAAACACAAAGCCTGCTTGGCAAAAAAGCAACTAAAGGACTATCAGACTGTGAGAAACAAGATTCTCTGGTCTGATGAAACCAATAACTTTTTGGCCCTTATTCTAAGCATCATGTCTAGAGGAAACCAGGTGCTGATCATGACCTGCCTAATACCATCCCTACAGTGATGCATGGTGGTGGTAGCATCATGCTGTAGGGATGCCTCAGCGATGGGACAAGAAGACTTGTCAGGGTTGAGATAAAGCTTAATGGAACAAAGTACAGAGATATTCTTAATGAAAACCTGATCAAGAGTGCTCTGGACCTCAGACTGGGCTAAAAGTTAATCGTCCCGCAAGACAATGACCCTAAGCACACAGCCAACACAACACTGAAGTGGCTTAGGAAAACTCTGCGAATGTCCTTAAGTGGGCCAGCCAGAGCCCTGATTCCATCGAACATCTCTGGAGAGACCTGAAAATGGCTGTCCATTAACGGTTCCCATCCAATCTGACAGAACTTGAGGAGAATCTACAGAGAAGAATGGCAGAAAATCCCCAAATGCAGGTGTGTAAGCCTTGTGGCATCATACTCAAGTTTTTACTTTATCATTATGGGGTATTGAGTGCAGGATGATGGGGAAAAGAACAGTTATTTTAGAACAAGGCTGCAACATAAAATGTAAAAAAGTGAAATGGGCTGAAGTCTTTCCAAATGCATTGTACATTATTTGAACTACAGGTTATATGATGACATGCTCTCCTGCATTCTAAAAATCTGAATTATACTTTGGATTTTACAGTGAGTGCTGTGACTGACTCATTTTTACTCAGGATATAGACACAAAAACAATTTTTTTAACTCCTTCCCGACTAGCACAGTACATGTGTAGTGCTGGCCGGGACTTTAAAGATGTTGCCCGCCTGCGAGCACATACAGCATACACCCGCTGCTAAAGTCCGTGACCAAGGTATCTGGACATGCTAAAACCCAGAAACCCGCTTCCGGGAGTGCTCGGACTTTCCCTGGTGGGATAAGGGGAGCTGGAGTGTGTGTGCTGCAGCCCCTGTCCTCCTGTTTGACAGGAGGCTGCTGCACATTAGTTCCTATGGAGCCCCTGCCTTCGGCAAAATAGCCGATTTGCTGTTGTTTGGTCGCTTCTCCTCCCACAGAAAATTAAATAAAAAGTAATTAAAAAGTCATACCCACCTCAAAATGGTATCAATGAAAAGTACAGATCGCAAAACATGAGCTCTCACACAGCTCCATATATGTAACTACAAAAAAGTTATAGGAGTCAGAATATGGTGACTAAAAGAAAAAAATAATTTTTTTAAAGGTTTTATTTTTTTTTCCGGTATAAAAACACATAAAAAAACTATATATATGTGGTATTGCCATAAATGTCCTGATCTGGCAAATACAAGTAATTAGTCAGTTTTACCGTATAAGGAACACCGTAAAAATAAAACCCATAAAACTGTTGCGTAATTGTGTTTTTTTCCCCCCAATTTCCCCCCCATTTGAATTTTTTTTCCTGCTCTCCACTATATGATATGAAATATCAAATGGTGAAATTAGAAAGTGCAACTTGTCCCACAAAAAATAAGCCCTCATATGGCTATACTAAAAAAGTTATGGCTCTAGAAAGATAGAGGGTGAAAAATGTAAACGCAGAAACAAAAAACACATGGGGCTGAAAAGGTTAAAAATGCTTTTATTGTACAAAAGTGGCAAAACATAAAAAAGGCATGCATTTGGTATTGTACTGAACCACAGAATAAAGGTGTGAAGTTATTTATGCCAAAGTAAAATATAAAAAAAGGTGGAATTATTGTTTTTTTTCCATTCCCATCAGAAAATGTTTATAAAATGTAAACAATGTACCCCAAAACAATGTCACTGTAAAACACTGAAATAGCTACATCAATCAAAATATAAAAAGGCTTGGGCGTTTGGAATGCAGAGCTGAAGAAGCAAACAAAAAAAAAAAACTAATTGCTGCGTCCTTAAACGGGTTCTCTGGGAATGAAGAAGATGAAAATATTTATATATTACTTTATTATAAATATATTCCCAAATACCTGGTATTCCTCGGCTGTATTGCATGCACTGCTCTTTTGAGGTGTATCCACAGATTTTCAATGATGTTCAGATCATGGTACTGTGAGGGCCATGGCAAAACCTTCAGCTTGCACCTTTAGAGGTAGTCTATTGTGGATTTTGAGTTGTGTTTAAGATCATTATACATTTGTAGAAGCCATCCTCTTTTCAAATTCAGCTTTTTTACAGTTGATGTGATGTTTGCTTACAGAATTTGCTGGAATTTTATTGAATCCATTCTTCTCTTTACCCGCGAAATGTTCCCCGTGCCATTGGCTGCAACACAACTCCAAAGCATGACTGATCCACCCCCATGCATAATGGTTTATGAAATTCTGTCCCCTTTTTCCTCCAAACATATCTTTGCTTATTGTGGCCAAACAGTTCTATTTTAACCTCCTTGTTCCACAGGACTTGTTTCCAAAATGCATCAGCCTTGTTTAGATGTTCTCTTGTAAACTTATGCCGCTGAATTTTGGGGTGAGGACACAGGAGAGGTTTTCTTCTGAAGACTCTTCCATGAAGGTCCTATTTGTGCTTGTGTCACTAAACAGTACAACAATGTATCACAACTCCAGAGTCTGATAAATCTTCCTGAAGGTCTTTTGCTGTCAGGCTGGGGTTCTGATTTGCCTTTCTAGCAATCCTACGAGCAGCTGTCTCTGAAATTTGTCTTCTCTTGACCTCCACTGTTCTTGTTAACTGCCATTTCTTAGTTACATTTTGAACTGAGGAAATAGCAAAGCACTTTCAGGTTGCTATCTTTTATAGCCTTCTCCTGCTTTGTGGGCTTCAACCATTTTCATTTTCAGAGTGTTAGGCAGCTGCTTAGACCCATGACTGCTGTTTTTTTGGGACAGGGTTAGAGGAGTCTGGGTATTGATAAAGCTTTGAAATTTGCCTCACCTGGCCTTTCCTAACAATGATTGTGAGTAAGCCTTAACCCTAACAGGCAATTTAACCTCTTAGGGACACGACATACCGGTACGTCATGATGCCCTGGTACTTAAGGACACATGACATACCGGTACGTCATGAGTATTTACGATCACAGACGCGACCCCGGCGGTGATGGGAACGGAGTTCCTGCCAAAATAATTCAGCAGGCAGTCTG
Source organism: Bufotes viridis (assembly GCA_033119425.1). NCBI lineage: Eukaryota > Metazoa > Chordata > Amphibia > Anura > Bufonidae > Bufotes > Bufotes viridis. The sequence goes on from CM065593.1 coordinate 75,262,816, forward strand.
TGAAAATGCCGAGGGCAGTCCTCTGACCCCCTCATATCGGCGATCGCTGAAAAACGCAGGTCAATTCAGACCTGCGGTTTGCAGCGCTTTTTGAAGTTTCTGATCCACGCAGTTATTGTAACCCCCCCACCACCTGCAGCCTTCTTTGAGTTGTGCCGGTGGGCGGTGCAGGGTGAGGGTGTGGGCGGTGCTGGCAGGCGGAGCTGCGGGCGTATCTCAATTCCAGGATGGGCGAGCGGGCAGACTGTCAGCATACACTTGAAACGATTGACTGGCACAGATGTCAGGCGTTTAACCCCTTCCATGCCGCAGTCCTTATGGACTGCTGTATGGAAGGGGTTAACAGGGAGGGAGATCCCTCCCTCTCCCATCGCGGGCTGCTATGCCCTTGCAGCCACCCGACAGGATGGGATCATAAAGGGAGGGGGCCCCCCTCCCTCCCCATCACCTGCTGCTCTGTTGTGGCAGCAGGTGATGGTTACCATGGCCGATATTTTGCGACTCGGGTGCGGACCCATTTACTTCAATGGGGCTGCAAAAGATGCGGACAGCACTCTGTGTGCTGTCCGCATCCTTTGCTCCGTTTCGTGGCCCCGCAAAAAAAATATAGCATGTCCTATTCTTGCCCGTTTTGCGGACAAGAATAGGCATTTCTACAATGGGCCGCTTTCCGTTCCGCAAATTGCGGAACAGAATGCGGAACATCTTCCTTGTTTTGCGGATCTGTGGATTGCAGACCGCAAAACACCTACGATTGTGTGCATGAGGCCTTATCCCATAAGTTCCTAAATGGGGTCACTTTTTTGGAGTTTCTACTGTAGGGGTGCATCAGGGGGCTTCAAATGGGACATGGTGTAAATAAACCAGTCCAGCAAAATCTGCCTTCCAAAAACCACATGGCGCTCCTTTCCTCCTGCGCCCTGCCATATGCCCATACAGCAGTTTACGACCACATATGGGGCGTTTCTATAAACTACAGAATCAGGGCAATAAATATTGAGTTTTGTTTGGCTGTTAACCCTTGCTTTGTTACTTGAAAAAATGGATTAAAATGGAAAATTTGCCAAAAAATCGAAATTCAGAAATTTTATCTCCATTTGCCATTAACTCTTGTGGAACACCTAAAGGGTTAACGACATTTGTAAAATCAGTTTTGAATACCTTGAGGGGTGTAGTTTCTAGAATGAGGTCATTTTTGGGTGGTTTCTATTATGTAAGCCTCACAAAGTGACTTCAGACCTGAACTGGTCCTTAAAAAGTGGGTTTTGGTAAATTTCTGAAAAATTTCAAGATTTGCGTCTAAACTTCTAAGCCTTGTAACATCTCCAAAAAATGAAATGGCATTCCCAAAATGATCCCCATATGTCTACATGAAGTAGGGATATGGGGAATGTAAAGTAATAACTATTTTTGGAGGTATTACTATGTATTATAAAAGTAGAGAAATTGAAACTTGGAAATTTGCTAATTTTTCAAAATTGTTGGTAAATTTGGTATTTTTTTATGAATAAAAATTATTTTTTTTACTCCATTTTACCAGTGTCATGAAGTACAATATGTGACGAAAAAACTAACTCAGAATGGTCTGGATAAGTAAAATCGTTTTAAAGTTATTCACACATAAAGTGACACTGGTCAGATTTGGAAAAAAATGGCCTGGTCCTTAAGGTGAAATATGGCCGTGTCCTTAAGGGGTTAAGGTCTAAGACCTCAGTCAAAGTTATCTGAGTGCTCAAATGTCCTTGAGTTCCCATATTTTGCAAGATACTCCTTTCCGTTTTTCACTCTAAAAATGTATAAAACCGAAATAATACACTGGTAATGCTTAAAATTAGAGATGAGCGATTTGGCTGCTTTGACGAATTTTACAAAAAAATTCATTTTGTGATAAATTACTTCGTCACAAAGCGCATTTCTTTGTAAATAGAAGGTGCAATAACAGCAAAAGGCGATTGCGCTGGGCCCGTCAATAAACCTCTCAGATGCCGTGTTGATTGCTGATTACGGCATCTGAGATCCATATTATAATAATAAATAAAAAAAAACTAAATTGTACTTACCTCAACTACTCGATCGTGAAGATGCCGCTGCGGCTTTCTTATTTTCTTATCCAGCACAAAATCTCGGGTGGCGTGTGATGACATCATCACGTCGACCGCTGTGTTGATGTCACATGTCACCGCGCATGGGATCTTCAAGCAAGATGGCTGTGGCGGCCTTTCGCACTCAAATGGATGAGGTAAGTATGTTTTTTAATTTTTACCATTTCAGCGAAAATCAATTCGTTACCACGAAGCACAAGGAAATTCGGCTTCGCGGCGAATCTAGTTTTTCCTGAAATTCAGATGGAAGCCGAATTCATGAAGTTCAACACTACTTAAAATGTTGAAAAGTGTGTTTCATCTTTAAAGGGGTTGTCTCACTTCAGCAAGTTGCATGTATCATGTATAGAAAGTTAAAGGGGTTATCCGAGATATATTAAGTTAATCCAAACGTCTTTATCGATATATATAAAACATTTTTGTAATTGACTTACTTTAAAAATAATGCACCGTTTACAGTCTGCAGAATGTTGTCATTTGTCCACTGACGTCACCCTGCTTGAGGATTTTGTGCCCGCCCCTTCTGCCTCTCCGTCTTCATTCAGCACGGCTCTGGTAAGGATCGTGCATGCGCGATCCTTACCAGAGCCGTGCTGACAGATTCCACAGCGTTCAGGCTTTGGAAGCCCGCCCCTTCTTGGTCTCTGCTCTATTAGCGCGACTGGTAAAGATCGCGCATGCGCGATCCTTACCAGAGCCGTGCTGTATGAAGACAGAGAGGCAGAAGGGGCGGGCTTCCAAAGCCTGAACGCTGTGGAATCTGTCAGCACGGCTCTGGTAAGGATCGCGCATGCGCGATCCTTACCAGAGCCGTGCTGAATGAAGACGGAGAGGCAGAAGGGGCGGGCACAAAATCCTCAAGCAGGGTGACGCACACTATAGGAAAAAGCTCTAGCCTCTCTGGTCTTCGGGACCACAGGAGTGCACATAGAATGGCTGCTTTTCCCACAGTGTGGAAGCATGACCACCACTGCTGGATTGCAGGGTGGTCGTAACCATAGAAACGAGCAGTGTGTAATATGATGGTAAATGAATCCAGCCAGAAAAGGAAGCAATATGGACAATCACAATACATTAGTAAGTGTCTTGTATTAATTTTCTCTACAAGATAAATGCCATTTGCTGAAGTGAGACGACCCCTTTAACTTTATGCCTTTTGGACATAATTTCATCTTCAACTTCATCTTCACAGTAACAGTAATTGTGACCAGTGGGCCCAAACTTTTGCATGCCAATGTAAATTAAGAGTGACTGCATGCCTTTGATTATTTTGGAAAATTGCATAGAGTATCTAGAGAAAGACTCATTGAGGACTACGACCGCCATTGACACCTCCTATATACAGTCTTTAGAAAAAGTCTGCTGTGTACAATACCTAAGAACTGTGCCTGCTGCTTCCATTTCTACTGTAACTCCATTAATCTACTCAGTAAAGGGAGACTCTGTTTATTATAACCAAACGGGCTTGGGCTTTGACTCCACCATCCATCTTCTGGCTGCCTACATTTGCTCTCCTGCCTTGTACCCTGCAACTCATCAATGTAACATCAAGGGCACCCCAGCCACCCACCAGACAGGAGCTCCTAAAAGTCCAGGGTGTGCCCTGAGGGAAGAAAGGGTGTGCCCTCCACTCATTGCACATGTGGCCCAGGTAGCGCTAAAGAGAGGGGGGAAAACAACCAACCCCATTACCACTATTATCACCCCAATTCTCTCTAGTTCCAGCCCCTGTGGGCCAGCTCGCTGCATCACCACTCAGACCCCCAGGATCAATGTCTTTCATATGTAGCCATGACATATCAAAAGTTTTTTAAAAGCTCAGTGAGACTATAAGGCCCCAGAAAACTATATCCTCCAAGGTATTGTCCAGTTTTTTTTTCAAAATTCCCCCAATCTCAATCACCAATACCTCTGAATAGATCTATACTTACCTGCTTCCCCAATGATTTGCCTCAACAGTGATATCACATGATTGGCCTCAATTGTGACAAGTACCTTCCTCAAACTGTTACCACAACGTCAGAAGCATACAGTTATCTAAAATGTCTTGGTATGCTAAAGCATTAACATTTTAGTACAATGTAACCAAGCTAAGCCCTGAAAAACAACCCAAGCATCCACTGCTCCAAAGTCCAATGGTGGCCTGCTTTACACCACCCGATTGGCATTGTGCTTGGTGATGTGAGGCTTGGAAAACTATGCCATGAAGCTCAGTTTTTGTGCTGATGTTAACCACCTCCCGACCGCCTAACGCAGGGATGCATCCTGCGGGCGGCCGGGATGTTCCTCCTTGACGCGCCGGTGCGTCATTTTGCGAGAGGCGAGATTTCCTGTGAACGCGCGCCGTTCACAGGATCGCGTCAGGAGGAAGTTTAACTACAGCCTGCCAGTGCTGATCATGCGCTGGCAGGCTGTAGATCTTAAAAAAACGGCATCTAAATCACATATCAAACGCTGTTTTGTAAACAGCGTCTGATAAGCCTGCTTCCTGCTCCTCTGGTGGTCCCTTTTGCTTGGGATCACCCGAGGACACAGGCAGCTATGTAAGTGCACCAATCACCACACACCAACCCCCCACCCCCCCTGTCACTTATTAACCCCTGATCACCCCATGTTAACTCCCTGATCACCCCATGTCATTGATCACCCCCCTGTAAGGCTCCATTCAGACGTCCGTATGTGTTTTGCGGATCCACGGATCCGCAAACCACGGACACCGGCAATATGCTTTCCGCATTTTGCGGATCCGCACATTGCCAGAACTATATAGATAATGCCTTTTCTTGTCTTGCTCTAGCTTTTGCGGAGCTGCGGCCTGATGTTGTTTCGGGGCCGAAACCCGGAAGTTCGCAAATGCTGATGCCGAGATCACATAGTGTGCTCTCCGCATCACCCCCGGCCCCATTCACACTGAATGGGTCCGCATCTATTCTGCAGAGTTTGGGCAGAGATTTTTTCATCCACATTGATTGATGCGAATGAAGAAAACTGCCGTTCATTTTTTTTTTCTGCCCAGAGGCTGAACGGAAAAAAAAAATCTCATTACCCGTATGCTCAATATAAGGAGAATAGCAGAAACTCCTAATGCTGGCCATGTGTGTAATGATTGCGGAGACCCTCAAATGCCAGGGCAGTACAAACACCCCACCTGTGACCCCATTTTGGAAAGAAGACACCCCAAGGTATTCCATGAAGGATATGGTGAGTTCATGTAAAATTTTATTTTTTGTCACAAGTTAGTGGAATATGAGACTTTGTAAGAAAAAAAAAAAAGTAAATTTCCGCTAACTTGTGCAAAAAAAAAAAATCTTCTCTGAACTTGCCATGCCCCTCACGGAATACCTTGGGGTGTCTTCTTTCCAAAATGGGGTCACATGTGGGGTATTTATAATGCCTTTTAGGGGCCCTAAAGCGTGAGAAGAATTGCATTTTTACGCATTTAGATTCCAAACTACTCAGGAGAAGTAGGGCAATGTGTTTTAGGGTGTATTTTTACATATACTCGTTGGACTTTACGAGAAATATCTCTGTAAATTGTCAACTTTGTATAAAAAATTTAAAAAGTTGTCATTTACAGAGACATTTCTCACACCCAGCATGGGTATATGTAAAAATACACCCCAAAACACATTGCCCTACTTCTCCTGAGTACGGCGATACCACATGTGTGACTCTTTTTGGCAGCCTGGGTGCGCAAAGGGGCCCAAATTCCAATGAGTACCTTTAGGATTTCACAGGGCATTTTTACGCGTTTAGATTCCAGACTTCTTCTCACGCTTTAGGGACCCCTAAAATGCCAGGACAGTATAAATACCCCACATGTGACCCCATTTTAGAAAGAAGACACCCCAAGGTATTCCGTGAGGGGTATGGTGAGTTCATGTAAAATTTTATTTTTTGTCACAAGTTAGTGGAATATGAGACTTTGTGAAAAACAAAAATAAAAAAAATAAAATATCAATTTCCCCTAACTTGTGCCCAAAAATGTTTTTTCTGTGAACTCGAACTCCAAAATGGGGTCACTTGTGGGGTATTTATACTGCCCTGGCATTTTAGGGGCCCTAATTCGAGTAGAAGATTTTTTTTTTGGCACAAGTTAGCGGAAATAGATTTTTTATTGTTTTTTCTCACAAAGTCTCCCTTTCCGCTAACTTGTGACAAAAAGTTCAATTTTTCATGGACTCACTATGCCCCTCAGCGAATACCTTGGGGTGTCTTCTTTCCAAAATGGGGTCATTTGTGGGGTGTTTGTACTGTTCTGGCATTTTGGGCGGGGCTAAATTGTGAGCAGCCCTGTAAAACCTAAAGGTTCTCGTTGGAATTTGGGCCCCTTTGAGTACCCAGGCTGCAAGTACGGCGATACCACATGAGTGACACTTTTTTGCAGCCAAGATGCGCAAAGGGACCCTAATTCCAATGAGTACCTTTAGGATTTCACAGGGCATTTTTACGCATTTGGATTCTCACGCTTTAGGACCCCTAAAATGCCAGGGCAGTATAAATACCCCTCAAGTGACCCCATTTTGGAAAGAAGACACTCCAAGGTATTCCGTGAGGGGCATGGCGAGTTTACAGAAAAAAAAAATTTTGGGCACAAGTTAGCGGAAATTGATATTTTTTTTTTATTTTTTTACAAAGTCTCATATTCCACTAACTTGTGACAAAAAATAAAATTTTACATGAACTCACCATACCCCTCACGGAATACCTTGGGGTGTCTCCTTTCTAAAATGGGGTCACATGTGAGGTTTTTGTACTGCTCTGGCATTTGAGAGTCTCCGCAATCATAACACGTATGGCCAGCATGAGATTTTTTTTTTCCGTTCAGCCTGAACGGCAAAAATGAACGGCACAGATTTTTTCATTCGCATCGATCAATGTGGATGAAAAAATCTCTGCCAAAATCAGTGACTGCGGTGCGGTGGGCTGGGCGCTAACTACCTAACAAGTAGCTAACCAACTGGCGGTGATAAGGGACCCTTAGGCCCCATTCACACGTCTGCAATTCTGTTTGCGGAATGGAATTGCAGACCCATTCATTTCTATGGGGACAGACTTTGTCCCGCTCGGATCCGGAATTGCGGATCCGCACTTCCAGGTCTGCACTTTCGTTCTGCAAAAATATAGAACATGTCCTATTCTTGTCCGCAATTGCGGACAAGAAAAGGCATTTTTTATATAGTTCTGGCAAAGTGCGGATCTGCAAAATGCGGAAAGCACATTGCCGGTGTCCGTGTTTTGTGGATCCGCAAAACACATATGGACATGTGAATGGAGTCTTACAGGGGGGTGATCAGTGACAGGGGGGTGATCAGGGAGTCTAGATGGGGTGATCAGGGGTTAACACAGCAGATCTCGCCTCTCGCGAGATGACGCGCCGCCGCGTCAAAGAGGAACAGACCTGCCGCCGCCTGGACGCATCCCTGCGTTAGTCGGTCGGCAGGCGGTTAAGCTAGCGGGGGCTGAGGTGGTTAATAGGGTATTCCCACCACAATGATCACTGTTTAATCATTTAATGATGTGACAGTGATCATTTTTGTAAATATATTTTATTAGCCAATTCCCACCCTTCTTGAGAAAATTCATCCCCTCCTATCTCATTGTTGTCATTTGGTCTTCCCTAGTTACGGCGCTGTCAGGAAGAAGTCACCATGGCACATGCGCAGCGGTGTGCTCGATCAAGACAGCGCGCTGCCCGGCCGGGACAAGCCTTCAGTCGAGCTGACTAAGCCCGCCCAGCCTCACAAGCCGTAAACCAGGAAGTGAACGGCGCAGCTCGCAGCAGGTAAGTATGAAATCGCTAGATGGAATAACCCCTTTAATGCCAGAGGAGATTCGGATCTCTGCAGTTATTGAGCCAGCATAGCATTGGCGGTTTTTATGTACTAGTCGCCTCAGCAGTTGGTGACCGCACTCTCTAATTTATGTGCTCTCCACTTTGTAGCTGAGCTGTTGTGATTCCTAAACTCTTCCACTTTCCAATAATACCAATCACAATTGATGAAATAGCTAGGAGGGAAGAAATTTCACAAACTGACTTGTAGCAAGCCCAACATCCTATTACAGCCTATTACTATTCACAAATGTTTGTAAAGACAGACTGCATGGCCAGGGGCTGGATTTTATACACCTGTGGCAATGGGATTGTATTAAACACTTAAATTCAATGATTAAGATGTGTGTCCCTAGTGTCCATATAGTATATCTGTGATGGTAACGTACCAAATAATTGTACGTTCTGGACAATACTGCTCTTTTATTGAAGACATACAGAAACCTTAAAAAATCCAAATTATTTGATCCTTGACTTTCCGTGAAAATCATCTCACCCCATTACCATTCATGATTTACCAACAAGATATTTTTAATCTGGGAGTATTTGTCATTGAAAGAGATATTTGCATTGTATAAATTCATGAGAATGACATAAACATGGGAATGGTGTTCATAACAGAGAAACAGATGTGCGATTTATTCAGAAAAAGGGTTCTTTTGGCTTTTGATAACTTGTCCTTGTATTATTGAAATCTCATTTTTTTTAATCAAGATCTGCAGACTTCATATGAAACAATACTGTACTAGTCTGCTTTTCATGTGCCATTGTGTATTGCCTAAGATAGCACAAATACATCAGGTGTCTATTCACAATCAGTCTAGTTTCCATTCTCCACAAAATCTGCATATATCGGAGAACTGAATACATTTAGCAGGGCTGTACAATTCTCTGTCTGTAGCATTATTGAAAAAACATGGGTATTAGAGAATCTGAGAATGCCATGTATGAGCAGAACTGTGGAGTCAGATTTAAAGCTAGTTTTGGGTGGACTCAGTAGAATTGTATTGACTCCGACTCTAGCTCATAAAAATATTATCTATTATTAACATTGTGTTATTAATTTATTTACTTTCATATACATTTAGAAAAGTTTAGACATGCTAATTATAAATATATTTTATGTTGTATCCATCTAAGGCCCTTCTTTATTAAAAAGCAGAGATTAGCAGGATTTTCTAGTGGTGATAAACAATCAGTTCTCACCTCTCCTGTGTTCTGTCCTTGTACTATAAACAGTGATAGGCAGAGTTTTCTAGTGGTGATAGATAATCAGTTCTCACCTTTCCTGCGTTCTCTCCTGTTCTTATACTATATATTATACTTATACTTATACTTTATGTCTAAATAGTGTAAAAATAGATTAAAACTTTCATTTTTTTAAATTTTTTTAACATCACAATGTTCTCACCCCCATATGTTTTTTTTTGTTGTCAGTTATATATTTTGCAGGACAATCTCTAGTTTTCATTGATACCATTTTGGAGTGTGTGTGACTTTTTAATCACATTTTATTACATTTTTTTGGGTAAGAGAAGCAATAAAAAAATGGCGAATAGGCCATTTTGACCCTTTTTTCTGATATGCCATTCTCCGTATTGGAAAAATATTTTTATATTTTAACAGTACAGGCATTTTCGGATTCGGTGATGCCCATGATGTTTATATTTTTTGTTATTTATGTATTTTTTTATTCTACGGAAAGGTAGAGATTTCAATTTTTATATTTTTTTATTTTTTTATATATTTTTAACATTTTTTTATGGTTTTGTAGCTCGTATTTGAGGCTACAAGACTCACATTTTTTTTTTTTATTCTGTACCATCATGTTTCTTATAGATCCATGATGGTACTAGAATTGCTAATTTCTTATGCTGGCCTTCCACCTGCTGGCAAAAATAAGAATTGCAGCTCCAATACCCTGGGTCTTTTCAGAGAGACCCAGCGTATTGAAACCAATTACCGACATCCCCATTGGCCGCAGAGGATGGCGGTAAGATGCCCGGAAGCATGTGCTTCTGAGTTTTTGAGCTTTTAAATGCCATGATCACACTTGATCACGGCATCTAAAGGGTTTAATGACTGCGATTGGCTTTATTGCCGGTCAGTCATTAGCCATGGGTTTCTGCTGTTTGAAACAGCGGAGACTGGTCAGTCATGGCGCATGCGCCATGTTTACCCATCACTCCAGCGCCGTAAAAGGGTTAAAGGGATTGTCCGGGAATATGTAACTTTTCACAGGTGCCCGTAGCCTGCCTCCACTGTGGAAATAATTATACTTACCTACTCCGCATTTCAATGGTCCTGCGTGCTCTCATATGTCCATCTTCTGTTCCATCGCTTTTTTAATTTGTCCCAGGCACGACCATGACCATCTGAAGATGGACACACGGAAGCCAGTGGCAGGACTGGAACGGCAGATAGAAGGTAAGTATGAATATTTCCATGGAGGAGGCAGGATGCGGGTACCTGTAAAAATGGTTTGATCCGAATTTATTAGGGTCTGTCAACGTAAGCAGAACATCATCTGCGAACAACGATAATTTATATTTAACATTACTGACTATGACCCCATGAATATCCTGGTGAGCCCTAATTGCTGCAGCCAAGGGTTCGATACATAACACAAAAAGTAAAGGGGATAGGGGACACCCTTGGCGTGTACCATTATGAATGGGGAACGCCCCTGAAGGTGCGTGTGGAAATTTAATAGACGCTGTGGGATGAGAGTATAAGGTACGCAAAGCGTCCATGAATGCTCCTCGAAAGCCAAAGGTCTACAGGGTGGAGAACATGAAGGACCAATTTAAGCGATCAAACGCTTTTTCCGCATCAAGCCCTAATATCAGAGCAGGAGTTCTGTATTTATTGACAATTTCAATGAGGTCAATGGTTCTCCCTGTGTTATCTCCCCCCTGCCGACCCCTGACAAAACCTACCTGGTCCTTGTGGATTAGCTGTGGTAGCCAGTAGGCCAATCTGTCAGCTAAGTTTTTGTAAATATCTTGAGATCGGAATTTAAAAGAGCGATGGGTCTGTAATTCGCACAGTCTCTAGGGTCCTTCCCGGGTTTAGGGATAAGCGTTATGTAGGAGAGCAAAAGCGTTGGGCGGATTGGGTTAACCTGTAAGAAAGAGTTAAACAGAGAAGCCATGTGGGGTAGGAGAGTGGAGGAGAATGTTTTATAATATCCATAAGGCAAGCCATCGGGTCTGGGGGATTTATTATTCGGGAGTTGTTTTAAAACCTCGCCTAGTTCCTCGGTAGTAATCTGAGCGTTTAGCGAAGACACCGCCTCCACTGGTAGTTTAGGGAGGTTACACTTAGCTAGGAAATATAGAAGAGGTTCTGCCGGTCTGTGGCATCTGATGGTAATTGTTGTTGAAGGGAATACAAGGCCGTATAGTATTCTTGGAATAAGGCTGAAATATTAGAAGGATCAAATACTAAAGATCCATCCGTCCGTCTCATGATGGTTGGAGATCCCAAAACTTTGGATTCCCGCAACTGTCTTGCCTGAATAGTATGGGACTCAGTGCCCCAAGTGTAAAACCGCTGTCTACAGCGGTTTTACACAGTTTTTCAGTCTTCTGGTAAGCCAATTCACGCAGCCTAGTCCTCAATAAGACTAAACGACGCAATAGAGGGTGTGAGGCCTGGGTCTGCAATTAGATTTCCAAGTCTCGCAATTGGGACATAAGGGTGTGCTGCTTAAGATTACGGTCCCTTTTTAACCTAGTTCCCAAGGCAATGCAAGATCCCCGAAAAACCGCCTTATGAGCCTCCCACAACATAGATGCAGAGGACACAGAAGCTTGATTTAATGAAAAATATTCATCAAGTGAGTCCTGAAGTTCCTGTCTAGTTATGATATTGGCAAGGAGGGTTTCATTCAAACGCCAATGGCAAATTTTTGTGTGGTGTCCAGCTGCTTTGATGTCAACAAAGATAGGCACGTGGTCAGGCCATGAGATGGTTCCCATATCAGCCGAGTTCATCATTCGCAGAATTGGAATATTTTCAAGGAAATAGTCAATACGGGAATGAGTGCCATGAGGGTGTGTGTAAAAAGTAAAGTTTCTAGAGGAAGGATAATTTATCCTCCAGAGGTCATAAAACTCATATTGTCTGACCAGGCGCCGAAATGAGCGTGAGAGCCTCTTTTGAGCTTATGGAATGGAAGTTGTATTAGTAGACAGCCTATCCCTATGCTCAGAGAAGGAAACATTAAAATCCCCTCCAATGAGCATCGCCGTCGGTAAGCAAGCAGATAGTTTCCTCAGCACCTTGTTGAGGAATGGAATTTGACCTGAAATTTGACCTGAATTTGGGGCATACAGATTACATAGCACCATAAGAACATCATTAAGAGAGGCATGGAGAATAACATATCTGCCAGCTGGGTCAGAAACATGAGAATCTACCTGGAGAGGGCATTTAGCAGATAAAAGAATAGCGACCCCTGCAATTTTTTTGCCGGAAGAGGTCGCGAAAACTCGAGGGAACGAGTGTGCAGCAAATTTAAAGAAACCCTCCTTGTCAAAATTAGTTTCCTGCAAAAAAACTACATCAGCTTTTTGAGTGCGGCATTCAGTGAGGGCCAATCTCCTCTTGACATTGGAGTTCAACCCTTTCACATTCAGTGACATACATTTAAGCATTATTACGAGTGTGGGAGAGTACTTAGCATATGTATAAACTTACAACCCCCATCCGTCGATGTGTCAATAGGTAGGAGACGATGAATATACTCAATGAATGATGAAAAGAGTTGCAGCACCTAAAATAGAAGGAGGGGAGGGAGAACATGAAAGGGTCAGGGATGACACGGACAAACGTACACAAACAATGTAAATATGCCAGAATGGAAAAACTTTGGCCAGAAACACCTAGTGTGAGGTCAAAAACGTATAACTGCAGTAAGTTACACCGTACCACTCTCTAGACCTCTCCCCAAAGGCAGGAAAGGGCAGAGGAAGGGTATACACAAAAAACCCATTTGGAGAAAAGTGGCTGAACACTCCCAGAGGCCAGGTGCTGAAATGCAAAAAGCAGAGAACAAATAAGAACAATTTAGGTAGAATATACCAAATGTAGATCAACATTATAACAAAAAAAGCTGCCGCAGAAGGAGGCAAAAATAGGAGACAGGCAACACAGGGTCACCATGCTTTAGAGAACTTATGGGGGAGCATCTCGAGAGACAAAGGAGGAAAGTTCATCTTGGGGAGGGGAGCGGGCATGCTTCTTCCGTATCTCTTTCCATATTGGTGATGGAGCCGGTGGTGGGTCAGGCAGTTCCCAGTCGTCCAGAGAAGGGGGGGCAATGTCCAAGTCCATGCAGAACTGCGGAAGATCCTTATAGACTTGCCATTTCTGGAGGCTATCAAGGCGCCCCACCGGTATGAAATCTTCCTATCCTGTAACAGAACCAGCAGGGGCTGTAAGACCCTCCGTTTATGCAATGTCAACCAAGAGAGATCCTGATACAATTGAACCTTGGCGCCATGGAAGTCAATAGATTTCAACAAGCGAGCTTTGGCCATAATGTCTTCTTTCAGCTGGAAGTCATGCACACAGCATATTACATCACGTGGGTACGCAGAGGAGGGTCTGGGGCGGAGGGCCCTGTGCGCACGATCTAGTTTAATGGCCTGTGGTTGTGGGGAACCCAGTATCAGATTGAAAAGTTCAGACAGCACTTCATATATATTTTTTTATCTGTGGGAGGCTCAGGCAACCCCCTAATCTGGATGTCATTTTGGCACCCCCTATCGTCTAAATCTTATAAATGGGTGTTTTCCCGAATGGTTTGAGAATGCGCTGATATCACGGACTGCAATTGAGAGACATATTTGCGGGTGGTATCATGGTCAGACTCCATCAACTCGATACGGGTCGACAGTTGTTTAAAGTCTTGCTGGAGTGCAGAAATTTCAGATTTGCTTGCGCTTTTTACCTCAGAAATGAGTGCTTTGAAATCATCTTTAGTAGGTAGATGCTGTAGAGTTTGGTGCAATAAAGTGGACTGTTGATATGACTGCGCAAACTCTTCATCTCCCTTCTCCATGGTATCTGATAATTGATCCCAAGCCGTTTGGTCCTCCTCTACTGCAGGCTGGGAAAGGGACAGTTCTTTAACTCCTGTAGAGTGACCGGGGCAGTCACGCGTTTTTGTGCTGGCGTGGCCGTTGATTTTAACTGTTTATTCGCCGGTTTCGGCGGCATAGTGAAGGCCGGGTTACGCTGAACACAGGGGTCCGGAACAATATCAATAATGTCCCTTGTATGGCCCTTCCCAGACCTAGGGATGAATTCCTCCACCAGTGGGGACAAGGTGGAGGCAGGCGCCTCCGGTACCTGCAGTGATGAACAGCCGCGTGTTGCCGATGTGCAGGCTTCAGAGGATCGGGCAGTGGGTAGGCCGCAGGCAGAGGATGGAAGGGCTGAACTCCTGGAGAAGTAGGAGTCCAGCGTCGGGGACCTCAGGCAAGTTGTCAGCGCTGGTCTAGGGGTGGTCAGGCACAACTTTTTCCCCATAAGTTGTGTGGCTGTAGCAGCAGGGTCTCCTCGCTAGTGGCAGGCAGCGGAGCTCAGCTTCTATGCAGCCATCTCAGAAGACGTCCAGGCCACGCCCCAGGCCCTTACTTTTTTACACTTATATGCACCACAAAAGGCATTAGAACATATAACTGCACCGCTGAACGACAAATAGGCCCACGCAACGGCAAATACTTTTTTTGTGCCACTAATACACGCCAAAAAGGGCTTTAGAACATATAACTGCACCGCTGAACGGCAAATAAGATATATTTTTTGCCACTAATACACACCAAAAATGGCTTTAGAATATATAACTGCACCGCTGAACAGCAAATAGTCCCTTATTTTTTTCCACTTACACACTCCACAAAATGCTTTAGAACATATAATTGCACCGCTGAACAGCAAATAATAGATATTTTTGTGCCATTAATACACACCAAAAAGGGCTTTAGAACATATAACTTCACCGCTGATTGGCAAATAGGCCTTTCTTTTCTCCACCTATACACGCCACAAAAGGCTTTAGAACAAATAACTGCACTGCTGAACGGCAAATAATATATATTTTTTTTGCCACTTATACATGCCAAAAAGGTCTTTAGAACATATAACTTCACCGCTGAACGGCAAATAGGCCCTTACTTTTTTCACTTATACATAACACAAAAAGCCTTTAGAACATAAAACTGCACCGCTGAACGGCAAATAATATATATTTTTTTGCCACTAATACACTCCCAAAAAAGGCTTTAGAACATATAGCTGCACCGCTGAATGGCAAATATATATTTTGTGCCACTAATACACGCCAAAAAGGACTGTAATTTTCTCACTTCACCACACAACGGCAAATACTTTTTTTTTGTGCCACTAATACATGCAAAAAAGTGCTTTAGAACATATAACTGCACCACTGAACGGCAAATACATATTTTTTTGCCACTAATACACACCAAAAGGGCTTTAATTTTCTCACTTCACCACATAATGGCTAATAAGCCCTTTTTTCCCCACTAATACAAGCCAAAAAAAGACTTTAGAACATAAAACTGTACCTACCGCACAAGGGCAAATAAGACATAGAAATATTTACTTTTAATAAACCCTGTTAAAGGCTATCAAACAGCACTTGCACCCCAATAACAAGAACGGTGTGCTGGAATTACAGAGTTGTATAATAGCAATTTGGATCCCCAGTCAGTGCAGCAAGGTGTAATAGAATTGTTCCTATTACCCAGGCTGTAAACTTCCCTACTGAACCCTGTTCTGCTTCAATACTGTGGAATGATTTCTCCCCATCCTTTCCCTGAACTTCTATGCAACAAATTAAAAGTTTTAAAGTCTTTTCTACCACTGTCTCTAGCGCCTGCTGACATCTCTCCCTGCACTAAGTACACTGGAAAATCGTTGAATCCACGATGGCTGATGCTATTTATAGGGCTGTGACATCACAGGGCTGGCTGGCTGCTGATTGGCTGCATGCATGGCATTGTGGGTGATCCCTCGTTCCCAGAGTTCCTTGCTCCATGTCCTAACACGTGCAGCAGCCATTTTAGGAAAAAATGCGATTCGTTACCACGAAGCATGAAGAAATTCGGATTTGGTGCAAATCTAATTTTTCTTAAAATTCGGATCGAATTCCACTTCGTCAACTTCGATTCGCTCATCTCTAATCACAAGAAGGAAAGAGCTGCCTCAGCCTCCTCTATCTCAATGTTGTGAAGTAACTTCTCCTGCTCTGTCATTAGGACAGGTTTTGTGTGTACTAATAGGATGGAGGCCATTTTGTTTCTGCTAATGATTGCTTTATAAACAAAATTACCCATTATAACTAATGAAAGGTATTTGGGAATATATTTATAATAAAATAATAGTTAAGTATTTAAATTGTCTAAATTCCTGGAGAACCCTTTAATATGTACTTAGTATAGTGCATTATCAATCTGCATCACTCCGTCTGGATAATCCCTCTTCTGAGGACTGGCTGGCATTCAACTGATCACTGCAGATCTGGCAATGCCACCCCCTCGATGACTGCTGTTGTTGCTGAGTGAAGCTGTGACAACAGCACAACCACCGCAGTAAAAATGTGGTATTGCAGTGGCATTCATTTCAATGGGCATACACTTTACCATAGTGGGAGATTCTATATGCACCAGCTCACTGGTATGGTTAATCGTGGGTCCTGATAGGACATCAATTTAAGTAGCTAAGGCTACCCTACAAATGACCAGCTAGTTCACAGCAGTGGTCAGGTTTGAAGTGGCCCCAATGGTATGCTGGGTCCCCGGGACACTGTTGAGGTGTCACCAGAGGCTGATACTCTCCAGATGAGTAGGTAAGGCAGGGTGCACTCAAATGGAAAATAAGTCTAGAGAGTCATGGTCTCCAGTAAACCAGTGTGCTACTTTACTGAAGGAACTTAAGTGCAAAACAATACAGGCAAGGCACTGAGCTGGTTTCTTTAGTCTCCAACCTGGCAGAGGAAGGTTGTTTGCTGAGGAGAAGCCTGAGCTAGTGATCCCCCAATCTGTCTCAGAAGGCTGGTACCCTGGCCAAAGGGTGGTTGGCCCAGGGTCTGTGGCTCAGTCATTCGGCTGGCCATCTGGTGAAAGGAATGGGGACAACGGTTGGGTTTGTGGCAGAGCATCCCTGTCTAAGCATCTTCTTTTGGCCACTCGTGCAGTGTGGCAGTCTCTTCTACTAAACATTGGTCGCTATCTGCAGTCAAGCAGGAGCTTTATCTGCTCTTGTTTATATAGTTTCTAACTGAATTAGAGCTTTCTAGTGGGAAGGGTGGAGTGGAGAAGCACAGGCTAAACACAAACATTGTTGCAACTTTCAGTCATAATCAGTCTGTGATAGACTTGTATAGAGTTTTAATATAAGTCTATGGAAATGACCAAACAGTTTTTCCAGCTATAAACAAGTCTTCAGACATAGACAACAGAATTAGACAGTCAGTCAGTTTGTCTGTTTTTCCCCTAAAAATCTTTAAAACTTTGCATAGTCCCTTATAGTATGTGTGGCAGATTTCTAACTTCTCAGTGCATATCTAGAAAGTCCCAAAGTCTTTCAGTAGTAGCTGGCTGTGCATTAACCCTTCCACAGATATAGTGCAATAACAGTGCAAATGAACAGGGTATTATACAATAAACATATAAAATATAGTTCAGCTATTTAAAACAATATAAGTGTAAACAACAAAGTGATGAGTTGATGGCTTTGCGTAGTAGCAATAGGGTTAAAAGTCCAAACTACACTTGCTCCAGGGCACTACCTTTATTTTTAGGCGCTGCTCCATAAGTAAAATATGCAAATGAGCTTGTCTCCAAAAGAAAGAAAACTATTTAAAGGGATACCATAATATAAATAATGCTAACAATATCACCATGATATTATCTTAATTGAAGAGTAAGTGTATGCATCAAGAGTTGTGGATTTCTCTCTTCAGCAATAGGAAAGTAATGGAGACCAGAAACTTTAGCTCCTACTATAAGCCCTGCTCCATAACCACTGGATTTTGTTCGTCAGTGAATGAAATTATGTGTAGATACATGTTATTGTTGTATTCTCAACTAAGTGTAGTATTAGGATTCCCAGTGGAAGAACTAATATCCAAGTTTTAGTCCTGGCGCTGAAAAACTTGACACTGATCGACTACTTTTTTATCGAAACATATTTGTAAGAAATATATTTGTTTTTGTAGCTTTTGGATTTTAATAGTTGCAGAGTAAGAGTAACACGATTAGGAAACATCTGCTTCTTAATAAACTTGCATATTCATACATTAATGAATATGTCTTTTATGGTAATCACAATGTCTTCTTTTTATTTCCTTATGGTACATAAAAACCTTGGACATATTTCTTAGACCTCTAAAGTGAAATATGCTGAAATAATGACTCTGTCTGTGCTGTGTAGAAGATGGAGTTATTCTGCTCAAAAATGAAGAGTGCAAAAGCATTCGCATCAATCAAAATCATATGTGTACCCCTAGACATATGTGATCTGAATATTATCTGCATATTTATGTCCTTACATACTATAAATCAGCTTATTGCTATGTGTCTTTCTACTATAATATCCTACCTAGAATAGTAACAAATTGGTATTATTGCATGGAGTCAGGTAAGATCTCTTTCACATCCATGGCGTGCTCTCCAACAGGCTATTCCGTGCAGAGTTTTCTGTCTGACTGAATCCTGACATACTTGCCGGGTAGCGGCCAGATCTCCGCAATGGGGCCAACAGGCATTGTGGTAACATTTGGCTATGCTGGATCCAGAGAGCTCTAGTGTGAAACCAGCCTAATGAGTGCAGCACAATTTTTTTTTAAATTCAATTTGTGTACGAATCGGATATGCTCCAATTGGCCTCAAAATTGTTATATGGCACTCTGAGGTCTCCTAGGACTCAGCAGACATTTCATATCTTTTTGTAATTTGTAATTTTTATTTTTTTACTAATTTTTGTTTTTCTTTTTTACCTTCCCTCCCCTTTTAAGCTCTTTAAGGCAATAACAGCAATGGCAAATAATGTAAGAGTGACACTGACATACATAGCTATGGATAAATGCATGATTGATGGTGTTAACAAACAATGTATTAAAAGTCACTGCACAACGCCAGTGTCATGTTTTATCACATAGAAACTTTTTAAAAATTGTCCCTTATTGGGGGCAGATGGTGTTTAAATATACCCAGTGCTATCTGAAAAAGTGGTTTGTAGGGACCAAGCATCCAAAAATTATGCTTTAATGGGGGCAAATCCCTGCCCCTGTTTATACACATATTAATTTCAGAAGAAACAGTGGCTTGTTATGCACAAGCATCCAAAAATTATACATTAATAAGGACAAAATTCCTGCCCATATTTATACACACACAAGTGTTAATTGTTGAAGTTGAACAAGCCTGGAAAAATTCTCTCATTTCGAGCAGCAGCAGTACAGTAAGTATGTGGAAAGAATAATTTGTGTAGGGCTAATACCTGCCAGCAATAGCAGCACAATATGGAACAGACAAGGCATTACATGTTTGTGCAGCTGTGTTGGGGTAGCAGTAGTAGTAGTAGTAATGGCGGCTGTGTAACAGTAATGGTAGTGGCAGTAGGGGGATTAGCAGCAGAGAATAGCAGCTGAGGTGGTAGCAGAAGCCATACGGTATGGAACATGACATTGGCAGACAGCAGCGGTTACATGATGGGGCACTGTTAGCAATGGCAGATCTATTTTCGACCTCAGAGGTGTGTAAAAATCCTCATGGATCCATGCCACATTTATTTTGCCAATAGTTATGTTTTGTACTCTGGTGGGGGACAAGTTTGTCATTACTCCACCTGCGTAAGTGACCCCATAAAGATTCATGACTGATTTAATGCCCTATTTTCTTGATGTGTGTTCCGCATATGTTTAGACTGTGTATTTTTTGTTTAAGATATAATTATTGTGTTCTCTAATGTGACAACTAAATTCTCATTTCATTTTGCCAATGTAGTCAATTGAACAGCTACTCTGCGCCAGACAGACAACACCGGTCCCAGTACAATTAATAAAATTGTGAATTTTGTATTCTTTGCCAGCTTGTGATGTTAAATACTTTTGTGTTAATAAATACAAAAGTATTAAGGGAGTGATACCTTTATAGGCTAACCAGAAAAAACATATTGCAAGCTTTCAAAGCACAAAGGCTCCTTCTTCAGGCAAGATTTTGACAGCTTGTGAAATGGTGAACTTTTTGCTCACCTTTATCTGAGCACAACAGGTACAATGACAGTATCTGTAAGTACCCATTGGTTTTCAGTCAAAACAATTGGCCTTTTGCAATTCTCTGACAAAGTGGCTATTCACCAATAAATCTTGTAAATTTCTTCACCTCTTGCAGGTCATTTTTTTTTCTCCCAAGATCGACCTACAGTAAGGGTCAGCTCGGAGTATCCTGCAGTGTCTTATAAGAATTCTAATCACTTCTCTTTGGAAATTATAAAAGGTTCCTTTGACTTGAATGCATCTAGGGGATGCCTCTGAGGTTTTGGGGGTCAGTAATTCCGGACTTTGACATTTTGCGGCCTAGGAAAATGCTCCCTTAAAGGCTATGTACACCTTTAGTGCCAATTGTTTATTACTATTGCATTGTACTAATTTTGTGCTAAAAACATTTTTTCAATTGGTCTTTATTAAAAATATTGATTCATGCTGTCACAAAGGGTTACCTGTTTTTCTAGCTGTGTGAATGGTACTTTGTGCGGTCATCTAATAACCCTTATCTTTAAATTACTAAAAGGTCATAAACACTTATTTAGGCCACATTCTTATCAGTAAGATAATAATTGAGCAATAATGAGTGTTTATAATGTCAGAGAGCGGAGATAAAGAGCCTGTCAGCTCCCTGTTTGACGGAGCAGAGAGAAAATATAGATCCTGCTAGTAGATAAACTCAAAGATGTGCAGGGAAAATGGCTCATTTTTTTTAAAATAAAGACTAATTAAAAAGATGCAATCATAAAAAAATTGTCGCCAATGGGGTACATAGCCATTAAATATGTGAGTATAAATAGCCCTGATTGAGGAAGCGATGTCTTAAATCTTGTGCTTGCTCATTAAAACATTTGAAGGTGGCATAATTTTTCCTCAGCCGTATCTAGATATGTATCTCTGTCCTCTTTTATGGGCAAATGGGTGCTTACTCTCCCACTTTAAAAGGCTATTATTGGCTATCGTTTTGCAGAAGATCTCTGTCTCAGCCGTGCCTCCCGCCCCTCATTTTATCAGGTCATCCAAAAATGCCAGTGTGTGAACATGTATTTCATTGGTGAACCTAAGTCCCAGTGTGTTGTCTGATGACTGCCAGTGGCTCATGTCCTGACATGTCATGACAAACCGTTCTCTCCACCAGCTCAGGAACAAGTTTGAGTGGTTGCATTGTCTACCCATGGTCATGCACCTGAGCTGGTGATAAAAAGTCCCATCAAAACAGAGAGATTTGAATTCAAGCAATTTCAAGATGAATTTATTATGTGGTCTTTAACGTACCACATGAGTTGATGGAAACTGCAAAGTCACCCTTAATCCTAATTCATGATGCATAGAGGTGTGCAATGACTGCATCTATGGAGGTGAACAGTATGTTTTCCTCCAGATGTATTCGCTGAAATCTGATGTATCCCCTATATATAATAGTAATTTGTTGGATTTTGTTGGATTTTGTTGGATTTTCTGTTAGTCTCTCATAGAACATCATATCTCACAAACATGTCAGACATACTTCTTCATACATCAATGAATCCATGAAGTCATCATCATGGTGGCCTGGGCCAGATGGAGAAAAAAAAAGGGAAAGTAAATGACTATTCAGAGACGTCACCTGTAAATGACAGGATATAACTGTACTGTAATAATCTCTATAGCTTGCAGAGCACCTGTGTAGAACTGGTATTTATCATTATATGGTCACTGTAAGGTTGTCATTTTGGTCTATGATGGTGGTTTTTAATGTTAGAGATTCAGAATATATCTAAAGAAAATTTAAATGCTTAAAAACGCAGCAGTAAAACGTCTTCAAGAACTGTATGATAACTGTATATACACTTAAAAGGATTCTGTGCTTGTAATAATATAAATCCTCAGAAGAACACATTTGTGGCAAAATGGATTAAATTTTAAAAAGTACCTAAACCTTTACTCAAAGCACGGAAGGTGCAGTGGTGTTTCTCAGGGCACTCTGCACCTTTTGGCTTGCATTGGCTTTTTGCAGCCTGCGGAATAAGGATCCATAGAAAGTATATAGGATTTGTACTCCGCATGCTCTAAAAGCAGAGCAGAGCTGATGCAGAGTTCTCTGAGAAACGTCACTGCACCTTCAATGGTTTGAGTAAACCCTTAGGTATCCTTTAACAAACCTCATCCGTGCTTTTAGGAATAAATTCACATGGAAACTATGATTTTAAATTCATAGCATAACTGCGTATTTCACCCTTTCAATGCAACAGAGCGAAATCCATTGAGACTCCGCAGCAAATTCGCAACAAAATCCACATGAAATACATTCCCTGTGGAATATGAGTCGAAATCAGCAATAGATTTTTTTCTCATTCATGTAGACAAAAACTTAAATTGTGCAAATTAGCCCTCTTCCAGTAAGAAGAGAACTGTATCACTAGTGCCACCTATAGGTAGCTACCCAAGTAAGTCATGTAATGTTGAACCTATTAAAGAACTTTGAATCATGACTAGGTATAATGAGTCATCCATCTTTAGAAGGTTGAGCTGGTGAATCTGACAGGCAAGGCTCCTTGGGAAAAAGTATGCTTAAGGCCTCATGCACACGACCGTTGTTGTGGTCCGCGTCCGAGCCGCATATTTTGAGGCTCGGGCGCGGACTCATTCACTTCAATGGGGCCGCAAAAGATGCGGACAGCACTCCGTGTGCTGTCCGCATCCGTTGCTCTGTTCCGTGCCCCTGCAAAAAAAAAATAGAGCATGTTCTATTCTTGTGCGTTTTGGTATAGAAGCTCATCCCCATTGATGTCAATGGGGCTGAGTTGCATCTAGGCCATGTGACCGATGAATGTGACGTCACATGGCATAGATTAAGCTTTGAGAAAGCCGAGACACTACTGCGAGCACCAGTGCTTTGTCAGATAGCTGATCCGGATAGGTCATCAGTTCAAAAATCTCAGAAAACCCTTTTAAGATACTCCCCACATCATCATTCTTCACCATTGTCACTTTAAATGGTCAACATGATAAATGCCCCACACTGGTACACATGACACATTTTAGTAATTTCCATCATAAATAGGCACATGACATGAAATCCATGCAGGGATTGTCTGTCTATAAGCAGAATCTGCAGGATTATTCCGGGACACAAAGAACGCAAGCAGAGGAATCTCACCTTATGATAACCCCACATGTAATGACTTCACCTCCACACACTGCAGAGCAAACTGCAAATAGTCAATAATTTTGAATTTTAGCAGGCCCTGGAGGGGCCAGGACTGGTGTCCTGAGGGTGATGTCTGTAGCACATCGTAGACAGGTACATGTACACTACAGTGGTCATTAGACTTGGCAGATGTGCTCGGCTAATGGCTGACAGCAGAGATGGTTGCAATGGGAATTACCGTGATGAGAATGTGTAGAATTAGGCACTGGGGTATCAATGTGGAAGGTTTTATTACTTTTCTATCTGACATCCACTGTACAAACAAAGAAAGCAATCAGCAATGTCAGATAGATATTCCAGTAAAACATCAATATGGATATTCTTTAAAATATAGATTTGCAAGCCATAGAGTAAATGGTTTGACATTTAGCAAGGTGGTTAACAGTGTAGAAACACATCTGTCCCATTTACCATTTGACTCTAAGGACTTCAATATGAATGACATTACTTTTAGCCTAAAGCCTAAAGAGAAATATGGAGATATAGTGGGTCATTTATTATTCTTTGTTTGGGTCTATTTTTGTTCTATTTGTGTCGCTATTTTGGTGCATCATTTATTTGCGGTTTCTTTTGCGATATTATCAACACAACCTCAGCTTTAGTACTGAGTTCACGAGTTCTACATTTAGAACTGCAATCCAGGATTAGACTTGTGTTAGGTCTGAGTTAAGAACTTCGACTGAGAAATAACGGCGAAATGTTGGCGCATGTCACGACAGCTAGCTGCCTGTCATAAAATATACCTATAGGTCTGGAGATGCAGAGGCCCCACTAGTAGCAGTCCATAACATACAAGTGTTACGGACTGCAGATCAGAGCCTGTACTGCCCCCTGTAGCCTGGTGCCCCCTGTGTACAGGTCCCCCAATGCTGTCGTGCCCCTTTCCCCTACATCTGCCTTGCCCCCTGTTCCCCATTCCCCCAATGTTGCTGTGCCCCCTGTGCCCCATTCCCCCAATGCTGCCATGCCTCTTATGTCCTGTTCCCCCGATGCTGCCATTCCCTCTGTGTCCCGTTCCCCCGATGCTGCTGTGCCTCTTCTGCCCCATTCCCCCAATGCTGCCGTGCCCCCTGTGTCCCGTTCCCCCGAAGTTGCAATGCACCCTGATGCCCCCCCTTCGATGCGGCCCCCTTGTATCTGATGCGGCGGCTCATGAATGCACCCAAATTTACCCCTACCATCAAGTACAAGATGTCACAAGAAAACAATGTCAGAATGGCTTGAGTGATGGCTAACCTTCGGCACTCCAGCTGTGATGAACCTACGACTCCCAGCATGCTCCATTCATTTCTATAGAGTTCTGAGAACAGACAAGCAAGAGTACATCTTGGGAGTTGTATTTTTACCACAGATGGAATGTCGGAGGTTAGCCATAGTTATTAGCACATAAAGTGGCACATGTCAGATTTGCTAAATTAGCTTGGTCCTGAAGGGGTTATTGACCTATGTGACTCAGAACGCGCGGACTACAATTAGGTCTATAAATAGGATTCGGATGTAGACCATCGCGCAACACATATGCGCCTGGTTGTAAATGAGGCGTAAACTTAGACTTAGAAACTGGGTATACATCAGTTGCCAGCACACGTAAGCCTGATTTCTGAATGCTCCAAGCCTAATGGTAAATCCGGATATTTAGACTTAGAACACATGTCTAAAACACTTCTAAAAAGGAACTGCCATAATAAATTGCCCCCATAGTCTATATGGTTTCTTTTTTTATATACAGTATATATAAATGAATGTGCCATGTGTTAACCTACCTGTCGATAACAGTACAAATTATACAAACCCATTTGGGAGTGGGATTGTCTGACTGAGAAAAACAAATATCTTATTATGACTTAGCAAATGAGGATTCCCATTCAGGACACTTATCTAATGATTTTTTGCTCCGTTATAGGAGCAGAATAAAGAAAATAATGGAAGTGCCATTTTGGCACATAACTGACCTGAATTGATCCAAACAACTCTCATTGTATACAGTGGGGTCCGTTTGGAATTTCTTTTGGGAGTCTGCTTTATTAGTTAATATAAAGTCCTGCATGCAACACTTCTTTCTCCACTGCTTTTGAAGGAGACTGCTACAGAGGCCCAAAAATGGAGCCTCTGACAAAGATGTGAAAAAGCCCTAATTCACATTAATTCATTGCTAGATTTAATGGTGTTGACTCAATCTACAAATGTATCCTTGTTCCATTCATTCAGGTATCTTAGGACCACTATGCTTGTGAACAGTGAGGGTCCCAATGGTCAGACACCACCAATCATACTCTTATTCCCTATCATGTGCATGAGGGATGAGTTGGTATCTTGGGTCAACTCTTTCAATTTTCACAACTTGACACACAAATTGACGACTATGATGAATCTTACTGCTGCTCTATATTATAACAATCCAGTGAATTGGTTCTGGTAATTAAAAAAAGTAAATTCATCCAAAGTGGCCAGAGGTCCATTTTCATAGTGACCTGGTAGATGATTACATTGGTTGGGTCAGTGAGTTGGAACCTTCTAGTGTAGATCTAAGGCTTCTTGGGTCACCAGAAGAAATTATTCTGAGGATTCATCTTGAATCTGTACAGAACATGCTCACATTCACTTTTAATTGCACCATAAACTATGTTCTTATCATTGCACATACAGGACATATCAGGCTCTTTGTGAATCAACCCATAAGAAATAGACTCTGGGGGCAAGTGATTGTCTCCAAAGTCTGCACCAAATTAGGTTGTCTTTTATTGGACTGTTGGGCTCCGTTATTGTTACAGATCTTGAGTTCCCCTAGAGCTGTGATGGCTAACCTTCGGGACTCTAGCTGTGGTAAAACTACAACTTCCAAGATGTACACTTGCTTGGCTGTTCTCAGGACTCCACAGAAATGAATGGAGCATGCTGGGAGTCATAGTTTCACCACAGCTGGAGTGCCGGAGGTTAGCCATCACCGCCCTAGAGGATCCACCAGTACTTTAGTTGTCAGTTTTGACCTTGGGACCCTCCGTTGTCTAGAATGAAGAGGCCCATGCACTATATAAAGCTCCCAAGCCCCTGCAGCAATGGTGATATAAAGTGCACCCATAGTGATTACAAAGACTCCCACCTGCACTGAAGAGGTTCCTCAAAATGAAGTCTGACTAACTTTGTTACTTTATTATGGCAGTTTTCTGGTGGAAAATAAATGAGAAATTCAGCCCATGATGTCACAGTACCAGGATAAAGCAGTGATTAGTGTTGAGCGAATCGAATGGACTTCGATCCAAATTTCAGGATAAATTCAATTTGCAGCAAAGCCGATTTTCCTCGTGCTTTGTGGTAGCGAATTGATTTAACCTGAAATAGTGCGCAAAAAAATCCTACTTACCTGCACCATTTGCTTGTGATGGGCCAGCCGCCACCTTCTTGAAGATTGCACACAAAATCCCGTGCTCGGTGATGTATCACATCACCATGTTGGCCAGCATGATGACATCATCTCGGGCCGCACGAGATTTTGCGCCAGATCTTCAAGTAAGATGGCGGCGACCAGCCCATCGTGAGCAAATGGAGCAGGTAAGTACAATTTTTGAATTTAAATTTTTTAAATTTTACACCGTGTTATGTATATCAGATACCACGATCATGTATGAACTTGGCATCTGAGGGGTACAATGATGGAGAGCGGCGCAATGGCATCGCACCCTCTACTTACAAAAAAATGCTCTTCGTGGTGAGGTAATTATTCACGAAGTGAATTTTTTTGTAAAATTTAGCGAACCAGCTGAATCGAATTTTCCAATACTTCGCTCATGTCTAGCAGTGATGTCACAGTACGGAAATAATACAAGAAGTAATGCCCGCTTCCATCATCCACAGGCATCACTATCTGCAGATATGAGTGGAGTGGGTATTCGTGTGTCACGAATGTCGTGGGTCTGTATTATGTCTATTTATTGGTCGGAACTGGTTAATTTTTATGTATGTAATCTGTACTATTAGTATTTCGTGTCCATTCCTTGCAATTTGAGATTCTGACCCTACTAGGCATTCACCTTGTGGATGACGTGTTCTTTGATTATATGTGTTTTTTACATAATGTTGTTTCAATAAAGATGGTATTTCTTTTTAAATACATCATTGCAGTGTGCTATTTTGATCGGCATTGCTAGTTGTCTATTGGCACATGCACTTTACCCGTTGCAGCCCATTTTGTATAGGTATAATACACAGTGGAATGCAAGATGGAGGACATGAGAGGAGTCCAAGGGACTTGCATATTCCAAATAACAGCCCTGATAAATAGCAATGGAAAACGGGTGAAGGCTTATGCCAAAACTTAGTTTGCAGGCGCCTCCCCGTTGACTGCCAACTTCTTATTCTGAGTAATCCACTTCATTTAATTAAACACTACTGAGCAAAAAGGAGAATATACTTCTAATGGACATTACAAAGGCAAGGCGGACGTGTGCTGCTTCAACACCCCCACCACAGCATTTAATTTATTGCATTGATTTCATTGTAACCTTTAACAATGCCAAATTAAGCATTTATATAGCATTCGCTGCTTTTAAACAGATCACATGCCATTAAATGCAATTATGTGCAGCCCTATGAATAAAACATATTAAAATGCATAAATACTGTAAATGCTATAGAGAAGAAGAATAGTACGTATATTCAGTAATGAAAGAAGAACGAGAACCCTTCATACATGGCAGACCTTGAAATATAGCGATGCATAACTTCTTATGGTAATGACTGGAGAAATACATAATTTATGTGTTAGAAGGATTTAAAGCAGCATTCATCTCTGAACCCTGCAAATAAATGCATTATCCCTAATGGTACGGCTATTGCTTCTGTTGCTGTAAGGCAGCACTAAAGGGCGTAAGTACAGGATTAGCAGAATGTTACTCCGGCACAGGTCTCCCTACACAATGCAGCTAATTCTGGCTTCTTGGCAATGATATTTCTCGCCATTATTCTGGATGATCTCTCTGTAGTGCGTGACTGAATTAATAGACTTTTTTTGCTTCCTGTGGAAGTTCATCCTGTGTTAAGCTAAGCGGAATTTTTATTTTAAATAAAAGTTACACCCAATAACTCTCTCCAGTCTTTGTAAGTAAGTAATATACACAATGGAATCACATTATTATTACGACCAGCTTAGGAGGTGAGATGTGGGCCATTCACTTCCTATTCAGGAGGACATGTCGCTGGCCAGGTACATGAGTACCTGATTCTTACAGAGTTAAGTACCACTGATAGCTTATTATGTACCTAGCCATCTGCAGAGATGGGGGCTTGGGCGGCTCCGTGAGCTCCGGCTTATCGGGAAATTTCCTTGTAAGGTCTATGGCCAATCCTCCCCTGGTTTATGTGATCTGCAAGCAGGGGCGTAGCTAGAAATGACTGGGCCCCATAGCAAAAAATTATTATGGGCCCCCCTCCCGGATCTCCCACCCCCACGTACCTATCGGACCTCCCACCCCTTCCAGAGCTCCCACCCAAACACCCCTCCAGGACCCCCACCCCAACATCCCCACACCCCTCCCTAGATCCCCCTAAGTGTTATCCACAGATCCCCCCTAAGTGATCCACAGATCCCCCCTAAGTGTCATCCACAGTTCCCCCCTCAGTGTCATCCACAGATCTCCCCTCAGTGTCATTCACAGAGCCCCCCTCAGTGTCATTCACAGAGCCCCCCTCAGTGTCCTCCACAGATCCCCCCTCAGTGTCCTCCACAGATCCCCCCCTCAGTGTCATCCACATATCCCCCATCAGTGTCCTCCACAGATCCCCCATCAGTGTCCTCCACAGATCCCCCATCAGTGTCCTCCACAGATCCCCCATCAGTGTCCTCCACAGATCCCCCATCAGTGTCCTCCACAGATCCCCCATCAGTGTCCTCCACAGATCCCCCATCAGTGTCCTCCACAGATCCCCCATCAGTGTCATCCACAGATCCTCCCCTCAGTGTCATCCACAGATCCCCCCCATCAGTGTCATCTGTGGATCTCCTCCCCACCCAGAGCAGCCTCCTGGCTAACTTATTCACTGCACTTGCCTCTGAAATTGCAGAGAAGCGCCGTAATCTCGTACAGGCGCACTGGCAGAGGCCAGGAAGATGGCGCATGCACACTTCGATGCCTCTGCCAGTGTGCCTGTGCAGGATTATGGCGCTTCTCTGCAATTTCAGAGGCAAGTGCAGTGAATAAATTAGCTAGGAGGCGGCGTTGGGCAGGGAGGAGCGGCGCAGGTGCCCCGAGCAAGGGTGCGCTCCTCAGCCGGCGGCCCGGGCCCCCAGCGGCATAGGGCCCCATAGCCGCTGCTATGGCGATCCCTACGCCACTGTCTGCAAGCATGGATTCATACCCAAAAGGGTTGAGAGTGCCTTCCACATGGATGAGTGGCCCATAGAATGCTATGAAAACATTCACTATATAACGCTGCCACCGCCAGCTTGTGTTCTTCCAGCAATAGTTGCAGATTGTTCTCTGATGTTTCTCCCCTGACATGCCAATGTACTTCCGTTCGATGAAGCAGAAAATGTGACTCATTCGAGAAGGCAACCCTTTGTCAATCAGTGGAGGTCCAATTCCAATACTGGTGCAAAAATGAAAGCCTTTTCTGCCAATGAAACTTTAGAAGAGGTGCAGTGACCATCTGTCTGCTTCAGAGCCTCATATGCAGTAGGAACTGTTGTTTTAGACACATACCTTATACCACCTGGTTCATTTTGGTGGTGAGCTGCTCCACCGTAGGGTGTTGGTCCACACGTTGGTGCTCTGCAGTTTCCAAGTCACTCTTTTATTTGCAGTGGTCCCATTTGTCCAATACACTTTCACCACAACAGCACGTGAAAAGTTCACAAACTGCGCAGTTTTAGAAGTAATGCCACCCTTGGCACGAAAGTTTCCATGTTTACGAGCACCCTGCAATCCATCAGTGGTGGTCGTGCTTGTACACTATAGGAAAAAGTGCTGGCCTCTCTGGCGGCCCGGACCGTGGGAGCTTCCAGAAGCTTGTGCTTTTTTTCTTTAATGTGCAAGCGTGGTCACCGCCGATGGGTTGCAGGGTGGTCGTAACCATGGAAACGAGCAGTGTATAACTTGATGGCAAAATGAATCCAGCCAGCAAAAGAAGCAATTTAGACAATCACAATACATTAATAAGTGAATTGTATTTTTGGTACTAATTTTGAGGTACGTAAGACCTTTTGAAAAAATGGCGAATCATGTGTTTTTAATTTTTTTTACGTTACGGCATTCACCGTTCACCGCAAAGGATTTTGTAAAAAATATTTAGTTCAGAAATTTTTGGACATGGTGATACCTGATATGTTTATTTTTTTATTGTTAACATATTTTTAGATGTAAAATAGGAAAAGGGGTGATATAAACTTTTAATATTTATTTTTTTACATTTTTTACTTTTATTTAACTTTTTATTTAATAACTATTAACCTCCTTAGGGGTCTAGAACCTGGGATCTTTTAATCCGTTATCCTATTCACCCTAATAGAGATCTATTAGGGTGAATAGGATTTTTACATGCTCTTTGCTGCGCTGTGCTTTGTGCACACAGCACAAGCATCCAGGCTGCCATGGTAACCGATCGGAGCCCCGTGATTTCACTGCGGGGGCTCTGATCGGAAGGCAGAGGAAACCGCATCCCTCTGCCTTACCTCACAGGTGCCAAGATCAGTGTTGATTGCGGGATCGCAGTCATTGATACAGGCGGCACCCATCGCATATGGAGTGGGCTCACTGCATCAGCCCACTCCATACGTTACCTCAACCACCGCGAAGTATGGGTACATCAAACAAAAAAAATAAAAATAATTGCAACAGCACTCTGCAACCAGAACTCTGCCCAAGATAGAAGCTGTAAGAGGACATTAGTGTACGTTTTGATCAGAGTAAGTATAAAGCTGACTGTGCATTCACAGTACCTGCTAGTAGCCATCTGGCTCCAGGAGGAGTGCACAGTGGGCTCGGCATGCATGTTGGTACCTGCATCCCTGGATCTAATGGAGTCTGTTACAGCACCAGAAAGGGTTAATAAGTATGGTTTATCCCAGCATGCATGCTGGGTCCTCACTCCCTGGATTTTATGTGGCTGTCATGGCCCATAACAGGTAAGATTCAACGTTAGGAGGATTTTATGTGGCTGTCATGGCCCATAACAGGTCAGATTTAGCGTTAGGACCACTCACGGGATAGCCTTGGCGTGGCGAGTGGCTTATTACCTTTTGATCAAAACGTACACTAATGTCCTCTTACAGCTTCTATCTTGGGCAGAGTTCTGGTTACAGAGTGCTGTTGCATTTGTTGTTTGTATGTATAATTGCCATAGCTACGTGCACCTGCATACAGGGACATGCTGACTGACCCCCCCTTGTGTTTCTGTTTCGTATGGGTACATCAAGGTGGTTGAAGGGGTTAACGGCTATGTACACCTTCGGGGGCAATTAGTTTATGACTGTAGTTTACTTATGTTGGGCCCAAATTTTTTTTTTAAGTTGGTCTTTATTAAAAATATTCATCCGTTCTGTCACAAAGGGTTAACTGACTTTGCGCATGTCATCTAATAACCCTTATCTCTAAATTACTAAAAGGTCATAAACACTTATTTGAGAAATATTCTTATCAATAAGATAAGAATTGAGCTATAATTAGTGTTTCGTAAGTCAGAGATCAGAGATAAGGAGCCCTCAGTTGAGCTGCCTGATGGAACAGAGTGAAAATTCAGAGAAACTAAAGGCTTTACAAAGACAGTGGTTAATTTTTTTTAAATAAAGACCAATTGAAAAAATTATTTTAGCTCAAAAATAAGTAAGTAAAAAAAAATGCTCCCAAAGATGTACATAGCCTTTAAAGTCTAGACACCTAATATGCTTGCTTTTTTAACCCCTTAAGGACCCTGCCATATTTCACCTTAAGGGCCAGGCCATTTTTTGCAATTCTGACATGTGTCACTTTATGTGGTAATAACTTTAAAACGCTTTTACTTATTCAGGCCATTCTGAGATTGTTTTCTCGTCATATTATATTGTACTTCATGACAGTGGTAAAACTGAGTCAACAAATTTCATTTTTATTTATAAAAAAAATACAATTATATTGCAAATTTCCAAAGTTTAATTTCTCTACTGTAGATAGTAATACCTCCAAAAATAGTTATTAATTTAAATTCCCCATATGTCTACTTCATCTTTGAATAATTTTGTAAATGCCATTTTATTTTTTGGAGATGTTAGAAGGCTTAGAAGTTTAGCAGCAAATCATATTATTTTTTCAGAAATTTTTCAAAACCCACTTTTTAAGGAACAGTTCAGGTCTAAAGTCACTTTGTGAGGCTTGCATAATAGAAACCACCCAAAAATGACCCCATTTTAGAAACTACACCCCTCAAGGTATTCAAAACTGATTTTACAAACTTTGTTAACCCTTTAGATGTTCCACAAGAATTAATGGAATATGGAGATTCAATTTCAGAATTTTACTTTTTTGGCAGATTTTAAATTTTATTTTTTATTTTTTTTCCAGTAACAAAGCAAGCATTAACAGCCAAACAAAACTCAATATTTATTGCCCTGATTCTGTAGTTTACAGAAACACCCCATATGCGGTCGTAAACTGCTGTACGGGCACACAGCAGGGCGCAGAAGGAAAGTAACACCAAATGGTTTTTGGATGGCAGATTTTGCTGGACTGGTTTTTAGACACCATGTCCCTGATGCACCCCTAGAGTAGAAACTCCAAAAAAGTGACCCCATTTTGGAAACAACAGGATAAGGTGGCAGTTTGTTGGTACTTTTTTAGGGTGTATTACACCTTTTGTAAGGCAAGGTAACAAAAAATAGCTGTTTTGGCACCGTTTTTATTTTTTGTTATTTACAATGTTCATCTGACAGGTTAGATCATGTGCTATTTTTTATAGAGCAGGTTGGTATGGATGCGACAATACCAAATATTGGTTGTCTGTTTCAGTCTTACATAATGAACCATTTTTGAAAAAATTTTTTTTGTGTCTCCACATTATGAAAGCCATAGTTTTTTTTATTTTTTTGGGCGACTATCTTATATAGGGGCTCATCTTTTTTGGTATGAGATGACTGTTTGACTGGTACTATTTTAGGGTGCATATGACTTTTTGATTGCTTAGTATTCCACTTTTTGTGATGTAAGGTGACAAAAAATTACTTTTTTTGACACACTTGTTTTTTTTTTCCGGTGTTCACCTGAGGGGTAAGGTCATGTAATATTTTTTATACAGCAGGTTCTTACAGACGCAGTAATACCTAATATGTCAACTTTTTTTTATTTATTTGTTTTGCAAAATAATATCATTTTTGAAACAAAAAAAAGATTATTTTAGTGTCTCCATAGTCTGAGAGCCATATTTCTTTTATTTGATGGGCGATTGTCTTTGGTAGGGTATCATTTTTGCGGGATGAGATGACGGTTTGATTGGCACTATTTTGGGGTGCATATGACTTTCTGATCGCTTGCTATTACACTTTTTGTAATGTAAGGTGAAAAAAATGTTGTTTTTGCATATTTCACCTGAGGGGTTAGGTCATGTGATATTGGGGTTCTTACGGATGCGGCAATACATAATATGTGTACTTTTTTATTCACTGAAGTTTTACACAATAACAGCATTTTCGAAACAAAAAAAATGATGTTTTAGTGTCTCCATATTCTGAGAGCCATAGTTTTATTTATTTTTTTGGGCGATTGTCTTAGGTAGGGATCAGTTTTTGTGGGATGAGGTGATGGTTAGATTGGTACTATTCTGGGGGGCATATGCCTTTTTGATTGCTTGGTGTTGCACTTTTAGTGATGTAAAAAATTATTTTTTAGCACAGTTTTTTTATGGTCTTCACCTGAGGGATTAGGTCATGTGATATTTTTATAGAGCCGGTTGATATGGATGCGGTGATACCTAATATGTCTACTTTTCTTTTTTTCCCTATTTTTTTATTTTTTATTTACTTTATTTTGGGAAAAGGTTGTTTTTTTTACTTGAAATATTTATTTGTAAAACTTTATTTTTAACTTTTTTTTACTTTTTTTTTGTCCCACTCTGGAACTTCAACTTTGGAGGGTCTGATCCCCTTTACAATGCTTTAGAATACTTCTGCATTGAAATGCATTGGCTGTAAGTGTATTACAGACTGTAATACATTTACAGCTTCCTGCCTGTGAGATCCAGGAGGCTGGATCTCACAGGCTGTCATGGAAGGCAGCCATGATGCCTAAGGAAGGCATCAGGCTGCCTTCTCTGCCATTGGGTCCCCGTAATGCGCTGGCGAATGCAGCAGGGGTCTGGCTATCAGTGACTGCCACTGTGGATTGGGCGGGCGCATCTACAGACCTCCTGTATTCTTCTAATTGATTGGCTAACTTTAATTATGGCCAAATCAAGGTAGATCAAGTTCAAAACCTTTAAAGGCGTTTTCTGACACTTTTAAAAGCTTACCAAAAACAGGGACCTAACCCAAGAAGGGTAATTAATTAAACATATACAATTGCCACACGGCACTAATCCCTTTATTTAACTTGGGTATTAAAACATAACTTTTATTGTAATAAGTATATTAATAAGAAAACCCAGTGATTACATATTAAAAACGCTGCAATGCTAACTGTAGAAAC
The DNA here is from genome assembly GCA_033119425.1 of Bufotes viridis. Lineage (NCBI taxonomy): Eukaryota > Metazoa > Chordata > Amphibia > Anura > Bufonidae > Bufotes > Bufotes viridis. The sequence goes on from CM065593.1 coordinate 75,297,887, forward strand.
AAAAAATTAGCTATGGGAAAAACGGGGCTGTGCACTGCTACCCGTGAGTCCCAGATACAGGAGCTAGGAGTGGGGTGACAATGCTAGGTATAGTTCATATAAGATTATGAATATATCACAGGGAGCGTCCGCTCCTAGAACAGTAATACTATATATTGTATAGAACCACCCAGCAATTGATCGGAGCAGCAACCCCCGATTTGGCACCTCAGCCCAAAGCACCTATAGTGTAGATAATAGCTACTAAGAGTACTGTAAACCAGTCCAGCAGGACTCGGAGTTATTGTTTTCACACAGTCGCACAGCAGAGATTAAAATAAAGCTAACTGCCCCCCGACATGTTTCGCCAGTGACCTGGCTTCTTCAGGGGAAAAACGGGCAGTAATGAATAATCGCCGTTGCTGGGGTTTATAAAACCTCCTAAAGTGACGTAGACTGCCTTCCAGCCACTCAGATAGGGACTATGTCAAGCCCTGTCCGTAAGAGGAGTCTAACTAGTGCCAATCATACCTAGTCACCAATGAACAGAGGTACCCATGATGCCTCAGGGACAACCACCAATAGCGCGATAGGTAGCACGATGACGACCTGCGCATCACCTCCTGCGCAAGAAGATGGTATTCATTCCGGCACTTGACATCTGTACTGCGCATGACTTGCGCACACTGTGATGCGCCAGATCTTAGTTCATAAACATGCCAGGTAACTCGGGCTCAGACGTCTGCGCAGAAACTGGATGCGCCTAGACTTAGTCATACTGACCTAGTCGAAGATGTCCCATAGTGCGCACGCGCTGCGCATCCAGAGCGTGCGCACGCACTTAGACTACCAGATGACTCGAGCTTGGGTGCCCGCAATGTATGTACTGCGCATTCAAATTGTGCGCTCGCTCTTAGATATGGCACCATACTACAAAGGTAGGTAGTATATGTTAGAGCAACACTAGTTTTAAAGTAGAAAAATAACTCTCAGGGGGCATATATGACACTGTCATTATAAATGTGCAAACCCTATTAGGTATAGAAGGACAGTCATAGCATACTAAGTTACTTAAAGTAGGCGAAACCAACCTGTATGGGTTACAATTTAAGTGAAACAAAATAAATCATAAAGTAAATAAGCCTCAATTGCTCATATATATTACAGGAAAGAGGCAAATGTAAAGCCCTCATTGAGGCCATTGGGACTGAGACTGTCTAGCCGGTAAATCCATCTAGTTTCTTCCTGCAGAAGTATGACATCAAGGTCACCTCTTCTGATACCAAGGGTCTTTTTGCAAATTCCCAAAAATTGGAGACATTTCGGGTCACCATCATGATGCAGTCTCACATGTCTGGAGACGGAGGTTGCCGTCTTAGTGTTTATGTTACTCAGATGTTGACAAATTCTCTTTCTGAATTGCTGGGAAGTCTTGCCCACATACAGTTTAGGACATGGACACTGAATGGCATAAATGATACCTTGTGTTTTACAGTTGATAAATTGCTTGATTTTATATTCCTTTCCATCTACAGGATTAGTGAAGGAGCGACATTTTCTGACCTGTGAACAATACACACAGTCACCACACGGGTAAGTGCCGACAATTTGGGATGTAAGCCAGGTACTAGTTGGTCTAGCAGGTTGGAAATAACTCTGAACCAACAGGTCCTTAAGGTTCTTCCCACGTCTGTAAGTGACACTGGGGTTAGGTGTAATGACCGACCTGAGATCATTGTCGGCCCATAATATATGCCAGTGTTTTTTGAGGATTTGATGTATTTTCGAATTTTGTGCATCGTATGTACCGATGCATCTGACTTGTTGTCCCTGCGAAGTGTATTGTTTATTTTGTAACAGGGCCGTGCGCTCTGTACCTTTTGCTCTTTTATAGGCTCTATGAAGTACCTTCTTGGGATAGCCTCTGTTACGGAACCGGTCATATAAGACTCTACTTTCTTTCTGAAAGGTTTCATCGTCTGAACAGTTTCTCCTCGCTCGGATGTACTGGCCAACCGGAATGCCCCGCCGAAGTGGCTTCGGATGGAAGCTATTCCACTCCAAAAGGGTGTTGCCTGCCGTCGGTTTACGGAAGATCTCAGTCATAATTCGACCTTCTTCATTTAAGGTAAGTGTAAGATCTAGAAAGGTGATAGTGCAATCATTGATGTCGGACGTGAATTTCATACCTATCTTGTTAGAGTTGAGTTTCTGTACAAAGTCATGAAATACCTCAGTGGTACCTTCCCAAAGGATCAGAACATCGTCGATGTAACGTCCCCAAAACAAAATGTGCTGAGTGTATTCATGTAAATCATTTGCGAAAACTATAGTGTCTTCCCACCACCCTAAAAACAAATTAGCGTAATTTGGTGCACATTTACTTCCCATAGCAGTTCCGACTAACTGCAAAAAATAGTGACCATTAAACAAAAAATAATTATGTGTAAGAAGAAAATAAAGTAACGTGAGAACAAATTCATTATGTGCTGCAAAATGAGTGCTTTTAGTAGAGAGAAAAGTAGAAACAGCCTTAATCCCCAGATCATGTTGGATGTTTGTATAGAGAGATTCTATATCCAAACTAGCCAATTTGGTTGTGATATATTCATAATCTTATATGAACTATACCTAGCATTGTCACCCCACTCCTAGCTCCTGTATCTGGGACTCACGGGTAGCAGTGCACAGCCCCGTTTTTCCCATAGCTAATTTTTTGTTTCTACAGTTAGCATTGCAGCGTTTTTAATATGTAATCACTGGGTTTTCTTATTAATATACTTATTACAATAAAAGTTATGTTTTAATACCCAAGTTAAATAAAGGGATTAGTGCCTTGTGGCAATTGTATACTTTTAAAAGCTTGGCATAAAGTAGAGGGCTGTAGAAAAAGTTTTAAATGTCTCCTCTCATTTTGAATAACCAGAACCACTGTCTAGTCCCAGTGGCCCGGTTCCCACAGCGATGACGTCACGTCTATCATTCATGTGAGGGTTGCTGCCGATTAGAAATGGACGAAAAGATTCTACAGAATAGATTTGTCCAATTAGCAGGACTCTTAGAATTGATTTGTCAAAGCAGAAGGACTCTTTGAATAGATTTGTCCAATCCGTAGGACTCTTAGAATCGATTTGTCCAATCAGCAGGGCTTATGCAAATGAAGATTAAACAAATTGATTCTGTAGAATCTTTTCGCTCATCTCTACCACCAATCACTGGCCTCAGCGGCCACATGGCTTTCATTTTGACTGCGGAGGCCAGTGATTTTTTCTTTTTTTTATACAGACTCCTGTGATGTGCCAAGTTTTAAAAAATTGAGAAACCTCATGAATCAATTTTAAACAACAGAAAATGGACCATGAGCCGTTGGAACATTCCCTGTCATCTCCAGACCCTGCTATCATTTTTAAGCTATGAGTTATCTGATTATTTCTTGACCATAAATGCATGGCTGGCAAAAAAAAGTGATGTGTCCATTAAATGCATTTTATTTATCCAAATATGGTGTATCATGGCTGTAGTGGATGGTAAGAGGCACATAAATTTTGTTGTCCATGAGCCCACATTGCTCTCATTCAGAATGACAGATATCCAGATTATCAGGTGTCATGCTAAAGGAATTTTTCTAGATTTTACTGTAGGTCCATCCAACCCCAAGAAGCTCATGGGTTGGCTATGAGGTTATGTACTTCAAATCTGGCAACTAGAGATGAGGGATTCAATTATTTAGAAATTCAACCCAAATTTTTGAAAGAGAGAGAAAGATATTTCACAAAAATTGATTTGTACCCAAATCGAAATTCTTGGCTGATTCTGACCCAAAACAAATTTTTGGATATTTTTTCATCAGTACTGGCAACCCCTTACCACTGCTAGTAGTACCTATCCTATAAAAAGGTTGCATCCTTTCTTTCCTGGCATCAGAAATGATATGAAGTCGATGATATATGTCAGTCAGAATGTTTTGGTTACTGAAGCTTTCATCTTCCTGCATGCTTGGCTGGTCCACATGACCATCAGAATTGTAAAAGGCTTAACATAAGCTAATGATCAGAAGGCAAGAGTGAGCAGATTTGGAATTTCAGAAAGAGGGTTAATCATTTTTAGAGGTTATTAAAAATTTTAGCACCTAAGAGAAAGACTGTGCGCAGAAATACAGAAGATACATGATTTATCGCTCCCCTCACAAATAAAATTTATTCATTGCATCCACCAGCCATCACACAGATGGTCAGAAAATTGGCTTTGTGTAGGGATGTGGATTCAGGCATGAATATTAATACGAGACAGATGTAAAAGCATATTAATATGCATTTCCTTTGCAGGGACTAACATTACAATATTTTCCTTAACTGTTCTGCAGCCAGAAAATCCATGGACTCAACTGAATGAATAAGGGCAACTTTTGTACGGCAGTGAATTAGTAGTGAAATATCACTATAATCATCGATTTATTGCATGCCTTTGAGTAAATTATTACATTTGATTTAATATGTTTTATATATTACTCCACTTACGCTTGGATGAAGTCATCAGCTCTTAGTGGACTGTATGGTTTCACTCCCATTAAAGGGGTTGTGCAGTGGCATAAGTTTGATGACCTGGATAGGTCTTCAAGATCGGATCAGCGAATGGGACGAGCAGTTGTAATTACAGTGCACCGCCGTTACAAGGGAAATGGCGTGCAAGTAAATATTGATGAGGGCAAAGCACTCACACAAGTACCTTGACCCCTTCAAACAGCTGATCGGTGAGGGTGCGTGGAATTGGACCCCATCGATCTGATATTGATGACCAACCCTGAGCATAAGTCATCATTATTATGTCACTGCACAACCCCTCTATATTAATTGTGTCGACCCAATTTCAAAATCTATTGTGTTAAACCTTAACCACTTCAGTACCGAGCCACTTTTCGCCCTAAAGGCTATGTACACCTTTGGAGTCAATTTTTTTATGATTGCATTTAACGTATTTTTGACTAAATATCATATTTTCATTTGGCCTTTATTAAAAATATAGAGCTGTTCAGTTACAAACGGTTAACTGTTTTTCTAATTGTGTTCACTTTCACCTTGTGGGTCATCTAATAACCCTTATCTCTAAATTACTAAGATGTCATAAACACTTATTTAAGCCACATTCTTATCAGTAAGATAAGAACTGAGCTATAATGAGTGTGTATAATGTGAGAGAGCAGAGATAAGAAGGCTGCAACTACAGCATCTCAGCTCTGTACAGAAAAAAGGGGCTCCATATTGTTAATAAAGACCAATTGAAATAATAATTTAGCTCAAAATAAGTATAATTCAATAATAAAAAAAATTCCCCAAAGGTGTACATTTTTGCAAATCTAACATGTGTCACTATATGTGGTAATAACTTTAGAATACTTTTACTTATCCAAGCCTTTCTGAGATTGTTACTTTTGCACTTGCGGCAGGACGGATCCGGCAGGCTATTCAGCCTGCCGGATCCGTCCTGCCGAAGGTCTGTGACTGCCGTGCTGCCGCTCCGTCCTCATTGACTATAATGGGGCGGGCGAGCTACGGCGCAGCACGGCAGTGCACGGCAAAGATCGCCGGACTAAAAGTCCTGCATGTCCGACTTTTCAGTCCGGCGATCTTTGCCGTGCACAGCCGTGCTGCGCCGTAGCTCCGCCCACCCGCCCCATTATAGTCAATGGGGACAGAGTGGCAGCACGGCAGTGCACGGGCACTTGCGGCAGGACGGATCCGGCAGGCTGAATAGCCTGCCGGATCCGTCTTGCCACAAGTGTAAAAGTACCCTTACAGAAAATTTGGAAAAATTCTAAAATTTGAATTTCCCTGCCTTTAAGGCGGATAGTGATACCTCATAAAATAGTTGTTACCGTACTTTTCACAGATGTCTTCTTTATGTTGGCATCGTTTTGTAAAGGTTATTTTATTTTTTTAAGATGTTAGAAGGCTTAGAATTTTAGAAGCAATTTTTTAAATTTTCAAGAAAATTTCCAAAACCTACTTTATAAAGAACCAGTTAAGTTACGAAGTGACTTTACGTGGCTTACATTATTGAAACCACTAATAAATAACCACATTTTAGAAACAACACCCCTCAAGTTAGTCAAAACTCATTTCAAAAACTTTGTTAACCTTTTAGGTATCACACAAGAATTATTGAAAAATGGAGTTGAAATTTAAAAATTTATAGTTTTTATAGATTGGTGATTTATACAGCACTGGCCGACAACTGCAGAGACCCTGAGGTGAAATATAAAAAAAGATGCCGCCAAGAAGGGACCCCATTTTAGAAACCACACGCCTCAGAGAATTTACCAAGGGGTGTGCTGTGAGCATTTTAACCCTACAGGTGTTTTGCAAAAATCAATTCAAAGCAAAGCAGATGGTGCCAAGGGAAAATTGCAATTTTTACACAGTTCAGTGCCCAATATGTAGTGTCCATTGTGTGCCAGTGTGAAAAGTGAGCCCTCTTATTATTATTATGCCGTGCTTCCTGGTTTTTTTAATACCCTACATGCGGCTCTAATCTTTTGCCTGGACATACTATAGGGCTCAGTAGTAAAAGAGCATCATGTGCAATAGAGGCACATTGTGGTGATTTACACATCTTGTGCTGACAACTGTAGAGGCTCTGGGGTAAAATAATAAATGGAACCCCCCCAGAAGTGACCCTATATTAAAAACTACCCATCTTGATTTATTTATTGAGGAGTGGGGTGAGCAGTTTGACCCCACAGGTGTTGTTTTGTAGAAATTAATGCAGGGGACTGTGCAAAATTAAAATTGCATGTTTCCCACAGAAATGGCATTTCAGTGCCCAATATATTGTGCCCAGTGCGTGCTATCTGCCCTTTAACTTCTCAAGAGGGTAATTGCCCACTGGCCCCTGATATCGCCCATATGGCGCAGGTAGGTGAGTGTTAGGGCCCTCGGGCTACTTGAGAGACCTTGACGCTGGTGCCCGAGGCTTAAGACATGTCCTCTTAGTAGGATATGTCGAACTAACTCTCAATTTTTAACATCAGTGTGAGGGTTTAGTGTGACGGCAGTGTGCACCTATCTCTGGTTCTGTGTTTGTTCTGAATTCTTGCCACATCCACATAAATTTCATCTTATGTAGGATGTCCATTGTGGTACTTGTAGTCCGTTGCTGGCATCATCCATTGTATGCATTTTTTGCTGGTGATTGCCATTAGCAACGGACTACAAGTGCAGGATGTGCTCCCCTATAGAAATGCACAACTGCATATGGGTATGAGCGCATCCTGCTTTCTTATCACCACATTCTTTGATGATTTATATCAAGAGGGTTCTACTGGATGCCGAAATGCTATAAATGTGGAGATAAACTGCTATATACATTGAAGGGTTCAGAAGGGAAAGACCGCCATTTGGTTTTTGCAGCACAGATTTTGATGGATTCATTTCTGGGTGCCATGTACAGCTATTTTCTGACACCCTCATGATTATGTTATTTTCTGACAACCATACATTTATATTTCTCTCGATGTATCCTTGTGCGGGCTTATTATTAGTGGAATGAGTTGCCATCATTATTGCTTTTTGAGTTTTGTTATTTCGGCATGCACCATTTGGGAAAAATGACACGTTACCTTTATTCTGCTGGTCAATATGATTACAGAGATACCAATTTTATATATATATATATATATATATATTTTTTTTTTTTTGTTTTACCACTTTTCCACGAAGCATTTTTTAAAACAAAATCATGGTTTTGCTATGCCATTTTCTGAGAGGCATTTTTTAAATTTTTCTGCCAATTATCTTATGTGGGAGTTCATTTTTTTGAAGGATGAGATGACGGTTTCAGTGCTACTATTTTGGGGTACATAGTACTTTTTGATCACTTGAAATTGTCACTTTTTGTGAGGCAAGGTGACCAAAAAATGGCTGTTTTGGCATTTATTTTTACAGCGTTCACCTGAAGGGGTAGATCATGTGATATTTTTACAGAGCAGGTCGATACAGATTCAGCGATACCTAATATGTCTTTTATTTTATACTGGTTCAGTTTTACACAAAGAAAACATTTTTTAAAAGAAAAAAATGTTTTTCTGTCACCATTTCCTGACAGTGATATATTTTTTTTTTTTCTGCCAATGGTCTTGTGTGGGGGCTAATTTTTTGTAGGATGAGGTGACTTTTTCATTGGTACCATTTTGGAGTAAATAACGCTTTTTGATCGCTTGATTTCACCGTTTGGACTGCTGCATTTTTGTGAGGCAAAGTTACCAAAAGATGGCTGATTTGGCAGTTTTTATTTAGTCTTTTTTTACGAAGTTCCCTTAACGAGGTGGATCATGAGTCAGTTGTTATGAATGTGGCAATAACTAATATATCTGTTCTTTTACTATTTTATATGAGTTAATTATGGGAAAGGGGTGTTTTTTTTTTTCATAAACTTTCATTTTTTAACAACTTTTGATATGTCACAGAGATATATATAGCAAAAGTTTTGACCAGGTGAAGGGTCTGAGTGCTGAGACCCCCAACGATCTTTGGAACGAGGAGAAAAAAGTATTGCATTTTCTCTTCACTACATGAGATGGGATCTGTCTTGATTCTGTCCTCAGTAGAGGGGAAAGAGCAATATATGTGTGCGCTTCTCTCCCCTCATTCTAGAGATCATTGGGGGTCTCCATTCCACTAAGGCGACAGTTTTTCATGACCATTTTTCAATCATTTGTGTATCCATTTTCTGTCTGTCTGTCCGTTTTTAATGGCCATTGAAAATGGTCATGAAAAAAGCATTAGTTTCATTGATTTACTTTTTTTTGCATGCCAACCCCTGCAGTGCCGTCAGTACATCCCACAGTACCCCCAGTATCTAGAATGCCACCTGTAATGCTCTCAGGTTCTATAACGCCCCCATTAATAGCCCCAGTATATATGAGGTCCCTGACATTACCCCCTATATGAAAAATCTAAATCCTTCCAATAGTTCCCCTGTATAGTTTTTTCTTTTTAATGGGTGCACTCTTGTCTACACGGCCATTAAAAACAGTCCCATTGATTTTAATTGGGTCTGTCTGGCCTTGAATTTTTTTTTGTTTGCCGCTATTCACTGGCAGTTAAAAAAACAGCCATGTGAATAGCTCCATAGGCTGCAATGGCTCTGAAAATGGCAGTGTAACGGCTGTCAAAAAGACGGTCGTCACACTGCCGTTTTTTCACTGCCGTGTGCATGTAGCCTAATCGGGGGTATTATGAGCCTTTATGACCACAGATAAATTTCACCTTTTAGATTGCTGCATTTTAAAAGTGAAAAAAGGTTGTTTGTATTTTTGCAGGACACATGGTGCTTTCTTGTTATTTAAAAGGATAGTGGATAGGGATGAGTGAACTTCTGTTTTCAAGTTCGGCATACAAGGTTCAGGTTTGGGTTATCTAAGAATTCCGTTATGGTCCACTACCACGGACCATAACTTATGGTCTGTGGTAGCTGAATCCATAACGGAATTCTTAGATAGTAGATATCAATTAAAGGAGGTTTCCAGGCAAATTATTCTATTTAAAAACGGAGCCAGAATGACTTACTCACCTTACCAATCCTCCATTGTGGCTGTCTTGCCACTGCCCTGGTCCCCACTCCTCTCTACTTCATACATTAAAAAACAATATAAATTTGATATTACCATAATTAATGACCTGGAGTATAAAATTAACTTGTTATTTTTATTAAACAATGAACATCATAAAAACAAAACCCCAAAAACAATGTCAGAGTTGTGGATATGAGTTGAAGAATTTGTCTTTGGTATGTGTGACTGACAACAATGGCAAAAATTTATTTTTTTTTTTTACAGTTTTACAATATATTATGTGGAACATTAATGGTGCCATAAAAAGTGGTACTCGTCCTGCAGAAAACAACCCGTATCAATGGAAAAATTAAAAAGTTATGGCTCTTGTTAGGCAAGGAGCAAAAACAAAAAAAAATGAAGTTGGGAAGGGTTTAAAGGGATTTTCATGAAAAGTGGTCTGGTGCATGGCTGCTTTACAGAATAGGGAGCTGTGTAGTTTTGCTTTCTACTTCACTGTAGCCACTGAAAACAGATAATCGGTGTCGGTGCCAAAAGTTGAACCCTAGCCAATGTAACATTGATAACCTATCCTAGGGATAGGTCATCAACCAAAATTGAAAAAATATTTTCTACTGATTAACCACCTAACAGTCCTGTTAAAATTGGAAAAACCATCCCAAAAATGTAACTTTTTTATTGTAGATTTTTTTTATGTGTGTCTGCAGTAAATCTTGTTAGAGCAAATCTCAGAGGACACTATTGCATTTTTAACCCCTTAGTGACATAATAAATTTTAGCCTTAATTCCCACTTTGCGTTCTAGCTGAATTTTTACTTCTATATTTTTATTTTATTTTGCGGGGTTAGTTGTAGTTTTTTTTTTAGAACCATTTTGGGGTATATATAGTGTAGTAAATACTGTAACTTTTATTATTTTATTTTTAGGGGAAAAGATAAAAAAAATTTTTTTTTACGCCGTTCACTGAGTGGTAAAAATAACATATTTGAATTATGTGGGTCTGTACAGTGATGATAATGCCACATTTCTATATATATATTTTTTTACCATTTTTCCTTTCCTTCTTCAGCCTGCAACTGCTCCTTCATTCTCCTCCAGAATGACAGGGGTGCGTGGGGGGCGGCTTTAGCTTTTTATATCTCTGGCTTGGTACCAGCTAGAGATATGGGCTTTGTATTCCAAGCTTTCAAACAATGTCACAATGACAGCAATATCCTCAGTACATGGGAAGATATCACTGTTAGAAATCGGGATGCTATAAATGCTGCTGAAAGTGAAAATAAAAGCAGTTTTTACCGGTGATCATTCCCGAGTCGATTTCTGACAGTGATATCTCCTGTTTTGCTTGGACTAATGCTGTCATTTTGGTCTTGTATGGAAACCTGGAATGCTAGCTTTCAAAGAAGGCCGGTTGCAGGCTTGCTATCGTTGAGGAGATATCAGCAGCTAAAGCAGCCCTCCCCCCCTCCACTTCTGCCCGAGCTCACCTGCAGGAGAACAGTTAAGTACTTTTCCCACAGCCTGAGCTCAGCTCCAGAAAGCAGAACAGTTAGGTGGTTAAACCTTTCCTAGTGGAGGGGTCAAGGTCACTAACTATGTGGTCTTACAGTATGCATATTATACACAAATATAGCTGTGCAGTATGCACATTTTACATGCATGTGTCTCTTCAGTCTGCACATAATACACACACAGCTCTGATGCATTTACATACACAGATTTGCTGCACACATACATAGCTCTGTTACACACACACACAGCTGTTCTATATATATACACACAGACAGCACTGCTGCATATACACACAGCTTTACTGCGTGTACCTACACACACACCTACATAAAACTTTAATAAAATTTCACATTTCTTTTCTTAATGGTCTCACCTCTCGCACTGGTGACATCATCAAAGGCCCTCAAACTGCAGTTACTGGATGTTTTCATCTTCTCTTGCTGCATCGTTCAGCCTCCATTCCTGCCTGGACTGATCACAAACCTTGGTGATGGGCAGGGAGAGAAGTGTGCAGACCCACAGCTTTCTCATTTTATAAGTGCTCTGCAGAATTATTAAGGAAGCAGCCATGGCGGTCTGGCACTGCTGTACCACCAACATATCAGCCGGGACAGGGACAGACAAAAACTGCTGCACACAACATTCTCTGTCTGGCTTAAACGGCGGAATATATGCTGGGGAGCGTCCGGATCCATACTGCATCCATACTGCATCCTATTATAGTAAATGGGGTCGGGTGGGCATGGGCCACTCTCCAGGTTTGCCAGATCCAGAGAACTCTGTTTGGCTGTTCTCTAGTTCTTACAGAGTAGCAAGTTCATAGAAATATCAGAAAGAGCTGCTGAAAACTGATATCACTTTTCATACTGAGGAAAGGAGATTCTTCAGGGCCCTGTACAATACAAACTGTGCACTAAGAAAATAAAGTGGAGCTACTCTCACCAAAGTAGCAGCTTATCTTTTCACAGGTAAAGAGCAGTACAGGTTATATTATTCTGTAATGTACTGTAGAGAGGTGCCACTAGACGGCCAATCAATTAGCGCATGAACATTAGTTATACAGTTGACAAATCAATAAAATGTCTATGCTGATTGGTTGGATCTTCCAGCCAGCCACATGTGCCACAGATCTGGACTATTAAATGTGGCTTCAAGTTACAAAGTCCCAGGAAAGAGCTAAAAAGCGGTCAACACTGAAGGCAATAACTAGAAGGCCCAAGGGGTAGTGATTAAAGAGGTGTTCTGGGGGTAAAATATTGAAGGCTTATCTTTATAGGCCATTGATATCTGATGATTGGGGGTCCAACTCTCAGCACCCACCTAATCAGCTGTTTAAAGAGGCCGCATATATCTGGTTGCTGCTAAGGACTCTGCCAAGGCCAGTGATGTCAAGTTCAATGATCACATGGCCTATGTGCAGCTCAGTCCCATTCAAGTGAATGGGTACAGACTGCCATACCAAGCACAGCCACTATACAATGTATGGACCTGTGCTTGGTAAGGTACAAGGAGGCCACAGTGCTCACTAGAGCTCTGCAGCCTCTTCAAGAACCTGACCATTGGGGGTGCCAGGAGTTAGACCCCCACCGATCAGATAGGCCATCAATATTGTACTGCCAGAAAAACAATGCCTCCTCAGGAAGGAGATCCATATCACTTTCATGTTTCAGAGGGTGCTGACCTTGTTCTCATTGGTAGAGCTTTAGATACTTCTTCACCCAAAACATAGGGACTACACATTCCACTCCTCTTCTCACAACAGCTATGGTTGTATAGACCATTTACAGTATTTATCTTTTATGCTCTGTTGGACTCTTCCCCATGGAGCTCTATAGGCCAGTTTGTGTGGTCTGATCATGTGCCAGTTAAGGGAGCTTTCTCTAGTTTTGACGCTTCTCACCGTCCCTTCACTTGGCATCTTATTGAAAACTTGTTGAAGGACTCCTGCCTGGCAGAGCTGGAATAAACTATGAGGTAAATTCCATGCACACAGTTGACCCTTCTAGTGCCCTGGTGAGATGGGAAGCTCTAAAATGTGTCTTGAGAGGTGTTTTGATCTCTCATGGCTCCAGGCTGGAAAAAAAAGAGCGCTACGCTAGATTTAGGGATTTATTCCTGACATTGGGGCGGAAGGAATCCTTAAAAAAAATCCTCTCCTTTTTTCACCCTGGGTGCTGAACTCTTCTCTCTTAGACATGAAATACTGGCCATTTTAGATTAAAAAAATCACTCTGCATTAGAGTCAAGATAAGTAAGGGATATTATGAATACGGGGATAAATGATGTTGGCCCTGAATTCCTCTGAAGGTGTATTGGTACACTCCCTTAAAGAAATATTAGAGGAGTTTTGAATGTTTTACTCTGATCTTTACTCTATAAATAGTGATCCTAGCAGATCACATGACCTACCACATGAGGACATTGTCCGTTCTCTTGAAGTGCATGATCCCACAAAGATTCCAGAACCCACTTCAGCTTCATTAGATGGAGATTTAGAGGTGGTCATTAAGGTTCTGAAAGTAGGTAAAAGCCTGGGCACTGATGTCTACACCCCAAGGTTTTATAAACTGCTTAGGACTTCCCTCTCCCCTTTATTACTTATTACTTTAATACCATCTCCCGGGCTGTCCATTCCCACCTCAGTAGGAGCTCACATGACGGTGCTTCCTAAACCGGGGAAGCACCCTTTATTTTGTGGGAATTACCACCCTATCTCACTAATCAACGTTTATGTTAAAATTGTATGTGAAAATGAAAGCTCTCCGCCTCCAGCCGCTCTTCCCCAGCTTAATACATTTGGAACAGGTCTGTACCTGGTTGTAAGAATAGGGATAATACCATCAGAACCATGTCCCTTATTTCTGCTGCGAAGTGTTCCAACTCACCGCTTTGTTTATAGAGTCTTTCCTCCTGACGAAGCAGACATGCAAAACGCGAGTAGAGGAAAAGGCGCTGCTTATATATCCATTGTTTAAAAGGTAATGTTAGCTTAGGGTTTTTAATGTAGTGCATGTCCGGTAACTAAATGGTATTTAATTGATAGGCCACTGCTTTCTGCCTTCGGCAAAGTTTAGTATGTGCACACTATAAGAGGACGCAGTTAGCACCTGTATACTTTATGGTATTACACTACTACTTGCAGATCAGTTGCTGTGGTTTGTACTTAAAATTATATTGATTTTTCTAGACACTAACTAAGCTAGCTTATTGTCAGTGAATATATTTTATATAGAGATTAAGTTGCACCTTATTTATTGGCTCCCTACAAATATGTATTTCATGAATTTTATGATGACTTAAATAAAGTGATATTTTTTAAAAGGGATTTAAGGATACTTCTTTGGTAATATACTAATGTTTTGAGTACTCCCATTAGAGTTCTGTGTGATCTCAGAAAGTGGATCTTTTTTGAGTGTATTTAATAGAGTAAGTTGGCGGTTTTTGGGAGCTACTCTGTGCATTTGGGTTTAGGGCTTAGGATGCGGGAGTGTCTCATGGCACTTTATCACAACCCCTCAGCCCAAATTAGAGTCAATGGGTCCTTGTCTACCTCATTCCCCATAGGGAATGGGACTAGACAGAGTTGTCCCCTTTCTCCTCTTCTGTATATTCTGGTTATGGAGTCTCTGGCTAATGCTCTACCACACAATTCCTCTGTTCAGGGTTTGGAGGGGGGTGGGATGGTACATAAGATATCCCTCTTTGCAGACAATCTCCTAATTTTTAACCCCTCATCTAGAATAGATCTACCCGCTATCCTTCAGAAGTTTCAGATTTATAGTAGACTAACTAACTTTAATGGGGTTATGTCACTTCAGCAAGTGGCATTTATCATGTAGAGAAAGTTATTTGCTGAAGTCTGAAATGCTCAATATCACCCTCCCTTCCTCCGAACTTATGCACCTGAACGGGGTTTTCCTGTTCCTCTGGCAGATCATCTTTATTAAGTAACTGGGTATTCGTTTACCCCCTGATCCCTCCAAGGCCTTTCTGCTCAATTATAATCCTTTGCTCCTGGAGCTTGAGTCAGATCTCCATAAATGGGACCAGTTGCCGTGGTTTGGGAGGATGAACGTTTTTAAAATGGATACCCTTGCTTAGCTTCTGTATCTATTCCAGACATTATCCCTGGCCCTACCTGATTAAACTTAAGTGACTGACTTCTAAGGAAGCACAGCCATGCTGATGGATTGCAGTGTGGCATAACCATGGAAACGATTAAACTTAAGTGACTGACTTCTAACTTTTTGTGGGTAATGTTTAGAGAAGGACCACAGCACTCAAACCACTTCCGGGCTATACAGGGTGCTTGTCAAGGATGATGTCCCCGTCTCCACTCCAAGGTCTGCGCAAGACTTTCACATAAAGTTTGACAGCACACCAAAATGATTCATTTGCAAATACGTGGGAATTTATTTAGCCGGATTGCAAGTTCATACAGAAGCAACGTTTCGGGCTATTCCTGTGCCCCTCATCAGGCTATAAGGTGGATTCCTTGTGTTAATGCAATCCTTGTCAAGGATTGCATTAACACAAGGAATCCACCTTATAGCCTGTTGAAGGGCACAGAAATGGCCCGAAACGTTGCTTCTGTATGAACTTGCAATCCGGCTAAATACATTCACACGTATTTGCAAATGAATCATTTTGGTGTGCTGTCAAACTTTATGTGAAATTCTAACTTTTTGTGGAAGAGCTTTAGACCTAGACTGAGACATGAGGTGCTTGTAAGACATAAATCCCAAGGAGGAGCGGGATTGCCCAATTTTACTCTCTATTATAGAGCTATTATTAGTAAATGTATTCTGGACCTATTTCATCATAGAACTGACAAACTTTGGGTTCAGATGGAAAATGCTTGAGACACAGTTCAAATTTAAGAGATTTTTTGGGTACCAGACAAGGTCTTTTTGACTACTATTTCTTTATCCCCTCTCTTGGGAACACTAACATCTGCGTGGAGACGTTTTGCATTGGCTTCTGGCCTTAACTCCACACCAGGCCCACTTCTTCCTCTGGTGGGCAACCGACTCTTTACCACCACATTATTGGAAAAACCATTCTTTTCTCCCCCGACCCTATCTTCAGATTGCAAGACGTATTACAAGATGGTACCCTTCGTCCTCTGTCTGACCTCCTACCTGACAAGGGCACTTAGCTATCTACAATTGAGGAGTTTTATTTCTTCTCTTGCTTCTCAGTCCCTTACACAGTCCACACTCACTCAGTTTGAAAAGTTATGTTTTTCGTCTACCTCACCTGCTCATGGGATCTTGGTGTTATATGGAATGTTGAGGGATGGAGAACGAGAATCCAGTAAACCAGCTTTTTTGAAAGCATGGGAAGAGGAGTTGCAGACCTGTTTCTCAGAAGACCAATAGAATATGGCCTTTGATTTTACTTACAAAAGGTCAATTTCAAGAAGCAAATTATAAGCTTCTCTCCCGCTGGTACGTGACACACACACACACAACTTCAACGGATCTTTCCGCAGACCTCCCATATTTGCTGGTGTCGTGTTGCAGCCCTGGGTCCTGACCCCCTTGGGTAATGATGTCTCCTCTTTTTATAATTACCTGTATGGGGATTCTGTGGCTCTCATACCTGAGATGGTTCTTTTGTCTATATTATTGGGCGTACTCACAAGGCTTTGTAAGGGCCTCCTTGGGTTCTTTTTTATGGCAGTTTGTGAGATAATCCTTAGACTATGGAAATCTACCGCCCCTCTGACCAGGCTGGACTGGGGCGAGGTCCTTAATCAGATCATGAGAGAGAATGGAAGAACAGGGCTGAAGACGCTCGATCTCAGGAGAGCTTTATTAAATGGAGGAGGCCATGGTTTGATTTCAGGACCTCTACTAGCTATGCTGGATGGGTGATGGGTAATCTGGTATGAGAAAAGGGATCTGAAAATGTATTACCTTCAAGAGAGTCATGAGTTGCTGGGATCTTCTTTCTATTTGTCGTTCTAAGTGACTTGCTGGTAGTGTTATATCCCCTTGCCCTTCTTCCTTGTGTACCTGTCCATGTGATGTCTATTTGTTCTGTTGTTCTGTTCTATAACCTAAAAAGCTTCTGCATAGATTGGATTTCTATTTGCTTATGTTCTTGCTCTTATATGTATCTGCATTTTGCACATTTTTGTAGACTGGTTTAACAAAAACTATTTTACTCATAAATATTGAGTGAAATAACTGATATTCTACTTTAATCTCCAGACTGAGACTTTTTGGGCTCCAGGGTCAGACACACTTTTGATTTTTTCATCATGGAATTCCAGATTAAATGTCTCTTATGTTTTTGCATTAATGTAGATTAAGGATGCCCTGCTCTGTTTATAAATTTTTTATTCATTCCATTCTGCAGTATGTATATCTGAGAATATAGGGTGTAAACACCATGGTAGTCACTGATATAGAGCCCAGCAGCTGAGGGCAACGACCTTTACTCTCAAAGTAAATAAAAGTAAGCTAAACAGTTTCCCTCATGTAATACTGGCTCTACTAATATATCATATATACAAAGTATGTACATATACACTAAACATATATGTTACATAGTAACATAGTTTGTAAGGTCTATCCAGTTCAGCCTGTTATCCTGCAAGACACAAAAAAATACACTTCTATATACAATTTGTTTCTTTTAGCTTGTTTTCTAAAATCATTTTTAAAAATCATTTTTTTTTTGCTCTCATTTTCAGCTTTACCATGGGGTGAAACTTTCAGTGAGTGAGTAGGCGCTCCAGTTCCTTGTAAGTATATAAATTTACCTGTTCGTCCATATCTAATAATATAGTGGCAACGCTTTCATTAAACCATAATAATATAAAATTGTACCGATTGAAGTTAAGAGTTCAGCCGTAGAATTGGCCGCTGCAGAGTTGTTACAAGTTGTCTATCCATTTACCTCGAGTCAGGATTTCTACGGTTTCTCAACAAAAGGATAACCAGAGTAAAACCTTTTAAGTACTGGAGAATTTGTGAAAATAGCAGTGCAAGGTGCTGTCAAATCAAGTAGCCCAGCTGCCCAAATGTACAGGCTTTTTCTAAGTACCTTTTACACAGTAGGCACCAAGGCAGTATGAGAGCGTTAAATAAAGATTTAGGGAGTAATGAATCTCCTTAACTTCAGTATAAATCAAAAATTACTTTATTCTCCCAACTCCATGGTATAGCAATTTAAAAAGTCAAGAGTCTTTATAAAACTCTGCTCCTGCTGGCACAGCTATTACTGAGAGTAGAACCTGTTTGTCATGATGAAATACTTAAGGGGTTGGTTGTGGTTTGGCTTTTGATCCTTCACGCTTTGTATCTACTGGGTGATACTGCTGGTTTTGCTCACTTGTGAGGTGATAATTACATAAAAACACACAAATTGCAGGCGGATAAGGACTGCTAGACCCAATTATTCCCCATCATTATTTACTCCCTGTGATTACATACACAACATACACTATTATTACTACAGGAACTCACTTGAAAATCCTGTTATATCTTCATCTCACAATTCATCTAGAGTGTAAGCTCTTGAAAATATATTTTGCATGTTGTTTTAGCATTTATTAGTTTTCAAAATATTATTACAAATTCTTTACATACATTTATTTGACTAATTCCTTAGCATTCTTCTTACAATTTGTTGTACTATTCATGGAACCCTTATGTTTTGGGTGGACAGAGATTTATCATACTCCCTGTGCCAAAACTGAGACATCAAATTGTCACACATTTATGAGCAAGGCCTAGTTTGCACAAAGATTTTAAACCGTTTGCCTCTTTAAAAAGTGGGTGGGGTATTGGTAGGAGGGTGGGGTCAAAGCATCCTGACACATTGCCATTACTTAAGTGTTCGGGTGCAAGCACAGCATTTGGAAAGTCTTCAGACCATTTCACTTCTTTTCACATTTTGTTATGTTGCAGCCTTGTGCTAAAATAAAAATTATAATTTTTCCCCATCAATCTGCACTCAGTACACCATAATGACAGATTGCTGGAAATCTGTGCTAAAATTTATGGAAAAGGAAAAGCTAAAAACTTGTATTGATAAGCTACGTAAAGTCCCTTTGGCAGCGATTATATCATCCAGTCTTCCTGGGTATGATGTTACAAGGTTTTCAAATCTGGATTTGGGGATTTTCTGCCATTCTTCTCTTCTCTGTGTTGTATTGGCTGTTTGCTTAGGGTCATTGTATTGTTGGAAGGTGAACCATCAGCCCAGTCTGAAGTCTACAGAACACTGGATTAGGTTTTCATTAAGAATATCTCTGTATTTTGCTCCATACTACGTTCCTTCAACTCTGACTACTCTCCCTGGCCCAGCTGCTGAAAAACACCACCACAGCATAATGCTGACACCACCATACTTCGCTGTAGGGATGATATTGAGCTGTGCCTGGTTTCCTCTAGACATGACACTAAGGACTGAGGACAAAAAGTTCAATCTTGGTAATTTCAGGCAGAATCTCATTTCTCACAGTCTGAGAGTCCTAAAGGTGCTTTTTTGCAAACTCTATGTGGGCTTTCATGTGTGTTTTTTCTGAGAAAATGCTTCTTTCTGGCCACTCTGCCATAAAGCCTAGATTGGTGGAGTGCTGCAGTGATGGTTGACCTTCTGGAAAATTCCCCTATTTGCACACAGGATCTTTGGTCCAGGTCAGAGTCCAGAGTGACCATTGGGTTCTTGGTCACCCCTCCTACCAAGGCTCTTTTCCCTAAATTACTTGGATTGGTAGGACTGCCAGCTCTGGGAAGAGTCCTGGTTGTTCCAAACGCTTTCCACTTCAGAATTATGGAGGCCATTGTGCTCTTGGAAACTTTCAATGGAGCAAAAAAATTGTAACCTTCTCCAGATCTGTGCCTCCACACAATCATGTCTTTGATCTCTACAGGCAGTTTTTTCCTCCTCATTGCTTGGTTTATGCTTTAATATACATTGTCAGCTATAAGACCTTATATAGACAGGGTTATATTTTTCAAAATCGTGTCCATTCAACTAAATTTACTACAGGTGGACTCCAATTATGGTCTCAAAGATTATCTCAAACGTGATCAAGAGAAATAGGAGGCCCCAGAGCTAAATTTCAAGTGTCATAGCAAAGAGTCTGAATATTTATGTCCATGCAAAATTCTGTTTTCACTTTCTCATGACGGAGTATTGAGTGCAGTATGATGGGGAAAGCTAGATTTTTTTTTATTTTAGCACAAGGCTGCTACATAACATAATGTGAAAAAAGTGAAAGGGTCTAAAGACTTTCCGAATGCACTGTTGTGCCTGAAACCTAGCTGGTGTAGCTGTCTGATTCTGGTACATAGAGATACATAGAACCGAGATGTACCAAACTTATTAAGTGGCGTGCACCTCTTAATAATTTTGGCAATCATGTGCCACCGCACTGGAGAAAATGACTGATGTTAGTAATGCCAGTCTTGAAAATCTCTCGCAGTATCTTTACCTAAAGTAGGATTTACATTTGTTTGTGATTTTATATGTGATAAATTTGCTCTCATATTGGGTTTTAAGATGGTTATTGGTAGAAAAATGGAAGAGATAGATAGCTGCTATAGATAGAGAGATAGAGGTGCAGCAGCAGACTGCCTCATGCGTACCAAAGGATCTCCTGGTGGGCCAAGGTTCTGACACAAACATGGGCTCCTAAGTGTCGTGGCATGGGGTGGGGGGGCAGTTTTCCACGGGCGCCAAATTGCAGGGGGCACTAGGCATTTAAATGAGGGCCACGAGAGCCTTCAGTCCTTTCCGTTCTGCCTAATAGGCTTCAGGCTAGGCCTGAAGCCTATGAGGCAGTTTAATGGCGCAAGAGATTGCAATTACCTCACCGTGACTTCCTGCGACTGGTCTTGCGAGATGACGTGATGACCCAGGTGATGTGTTCCTGACCACCTGTGCTGGGACGCCCGAACAAAGGCCACAAGCGGTGATAGAGTGAAGAAGAGAGGTGAGTATTTTTTTTATTTTATTTTTATGCAACTACCAAAAAGGTAGGCCATACGGGGGGCACTATGGGGGTGGGGGGCATTATCAGTAAAATAGAAGAAAAAGGATACAAAGGAGGCAGTTATATTTAGAAAAAATGGGGGCCATCATATATTATACAGAGGGGCCATTATATATTTTAAGGAGAGGACATTATATAATATAATTATACAGATGGGCCATTAATAATGGCCCCCTCTGTAATATTAGTATATAATAGCCCCCTCTGTATTATTAGGATATATAATACCCCCCTCTGTATTATTATTATATATAATAGCCCCCTCTGTATAATTATTATTATATATAATGGCCCCCTCTGTATTATTATTATTATATATAATGCCCTACTCTGTATTATTAGTAAATATAATGGCCCCCTCTGTATTATTATTAGTGTTAAGTACGAATATTTGAATTGTGAATTTTTATCGTGAACATCACCACTTTGATCATTCGCGAATATTTAGAATATAGTGCTATATTTTCGTATTTTCGAATAGTGTTAATCGTGAATATTCTAATCGTCAATTTATCGCGAATATCGGCACTTAGCAACATCCCTAGCAACCAATAGGAAAGTTGCCTACCCATTAGTGTTGATCGCGAATATTCTAATCGCGAATTTTTAACGTGAATATATTACATTGCCGATTTTTGCAATCAAGCAAATAATGACTGGAGATCACAAATTCTCAAATTTGCTAATTTATGGCGAATATTCGGCCAAAAATTTGCCAATTCAAATATTGGCTATGCCGCTCATCGCTATTATATATAATGGCCCCTCTGTATTATTATTACATATACAGTAATGGCCTCCTCTGTATTATTATTTTATATAATGGCTCCCTCTGTATTATTATTATTTATAATGGCCCCCTCTGTATTTTTTGTATATATTAGTGTGCCTCAACTCCGGTCCTCAGGAGCCCCCTGTCAGTCATGATTTGAAAATATCACACAGAATTAATACCTGGGTTAAGTCCTGATGCATGGACACTAATTATATCACCTTCTCAATACCAAGGAAATCCTGAAAACATGACTGGTAGGTGGGTCCCGAGGACCAGAGTTGAGGAATACTGCTGTAGAGAACGCTATTACCACTGAGGACAGTTTGGGACCATGTTATTATGGGGGACTATCTGGTTGGCTCTACCACAGTATTGGGGGTAGCAGCATGATGACAGTGTAGAGGCACCAGGAGGGGAAGGATGATGGTAAAGTGAGGACAAGACACGGCTGAAAGAAGGTTTCATGGTGGTCTTATCTCCGACTGAAGATGTTGTGGAAAGTCTACATCACAGGAGATGTCACTGGATGGATGAGGTATGTGGTGCTGTGTTCTACTGTATGTATCATAGCAATGTATTTAATGTCCAGCCAAATATCTGTTTCACGGTAAGGTTGGGGGGTGAATTGAGAATATGGCCCACCCTGCCGCATCCTGGCCCCAGAGTTTAGTTCACACTGTGCGTGTTCTGAATTCTGGGGCCTCACACCCATCCCCTACATTATCTGTACTGAGAGAGTTATCACTGTGTTTTCTGTGGTGTTACATAGGACTACCCATAACATCCAATACATTATCTGTCCTGAGAGAGTTATCACTGTGTTATCTGTGGTGTACATAGGACTGCACATAACCTCCACTACTGTCACGCCGCGATCTAGGAGGCGGTCTTGGAGGCTGGCCACGTCACATGACCCCTCTGGCTCCCTATTTAAACAGGCAGTCTGCTGGCCACAGATTGCCTGTTATTAAGGTCTTCTCAGCTATCCTGCTGTTTGCATTTCTTGATCTCCCCATGTTCCTGATTCCCCGGCTGCCTGCTCCTTCTGTTCTGACGCTCCATCCTGGTATTGACTTTGGCTCGTTCCTGACTACTCTCCAAGTGATCCGTTCTGGTACCGTATAGCTCTCTTGGCATTGACCTGGCTTGTCTGACTACTCTGTTTGTGTCTGTCTTGACCTCCCTGCACTTAGCTACATTTAGGGATTGTCGTCCAGTTGTCCTTTGTCGCTAGGACTTGCAAGGCAAGTAGGCAGGGACAGGGGTGAGGGTGGACTTCAGTGGTCACTTCCCTCCCCCCTCTCTGTGTCTCGTGACAGAATAACAGGCCCTAATTTCACTACTGACTAACATGGATCCTTTGGCTACCCTGATTGACCATGTTTCCAACCTTACTCAGATGGTGCAGGAATTAGGAGAGAAACTCCATTTGCATGAGGCAGGATTAAGCTCCTCTGCTCCTCATCCCCCCAGTCATCATCTGGAGCCCCACATTAAGCTTCCTGAACCTTTCTCTGGAGACCGTAAACTTTTTTTTATCCTTCAGGGAGAGCTGTGAGCTTTATTTCAGGTTGCGGCCCTTGTCCTCTGGTTCTGAAGCCCAACGATTGGACATTATAATTTCCCAATTACAGGGGGATCCCCAGGATTGGGCTTTTTCTTTGCCGCCTGAAGCCAGTTGCTGTACTTCTGTTGATGCCTTTTTCCAGGCCTTGGGAACCTTGTATGATGAACCCAACAGAGCCATGGTTGCCGAAACGGCCCTTAAGGCCCTGGTACAGGGGAATCTGCCTGCTGAAGAGTATTGTGCTCAGTTCAGGAGATGGTGTGTTCCCTACGGTTGGAACGAACTGGCCTTAAAGAGTCAGTTCAAAGCAGGTCTGTCAGAGACTCTTAAAGATCTGCTTGTCAGTTACTAGCTTCCGGAGACTCTAGAGAAGACCATGACACTAGCTGTCTGTCTTGACAGGCTTGTTAGGGAGAGACGACAGGAACGTTTGCTTGCTCCCCAGGAGGTACTCCGGCCTGAGAGGTATTCCGTGAGCAGAGCTAAAACTTCTTCAGAAGAACCTATTCAGATTGGGATGACCCGCAGTGATTTACGGCGCCGACGCGGAACTGTGGGGATCCCGGTCATTGGATTAACCAGTGCCCCAAGAAGCCATCCTCCAGTAAATCACCCAAGGTGGGGGAGTCTAAAGAACAGGTACTTCCTATTGTAGTCACTAATAAGCTATTGGTACCTATAATTATTTCGGTGGGTAATAAGAAGTACCATGGTAAGGCCTTTACTCGGGTTCTGCTGCCAATTTTATTAATCATGATTTTGCATTTAGATTGTGGGTTTCCGTTTTTCAACTACCTAATCCTATTCACATCATGGCAATCGATTCCACCCCCCTGGTAGGTGGTTCGGTTGAGATGTTAACCCCTGACATTTCCCTGACTGTAGGGGTGTGTCACTCTGAAATTTGTTCCCTGCTGGTTCTTAAAAATCTACCGGCAGAGGTTGTACTGGGGATGTCGTGGCTCCTACTGCATTGGGGAACTGGTGAAATGGGGGGCAGGTAGTGACTCGTGCCTGTCCACAAGTTACTACAGCAGAATCCGATGAATTCCCCAGAATTGTTGAGGAAAACCCTGAGTCTCTACCCCCCCCCCATAGGCCCTATGATTGCGCTATCGAACTGATCATAAGTCTCATGTTTTTCATGTTAAACCTTTATTAGAAACATTGAGAAAAAATTATTTAACCACCAAGTGGGAGAAATGAGTGTTCGGTGGTCCAGGAGATTTCATTTCTGGGGCACGTTCTCACTCCTCACGCCTTTAAAATGAATCCCAGCAAGGTCCGTGCGATTTTGGATTGGGTAAGACCATCAACCTTGAAGGCTTTACAGCGTTTTTTAGCATTCGACAATTATTGCCGTAAATTTATTAGAATTTTTTCTTTGATTCCGGGACCCCTTACTGACCTCACTAAAAAAGGGGCGGATCTGGAGAACTGGTCTGCTGCTGCTATTGAGGCATTTGAGACCCTAAAAAGCCTTCAGTAGCGCTCCTGTGTTGCTTCAGCCTGATCAAGAAAAACCTTTCATTGTGGAGGTGGATGCCTTGAAGGATGGAGCTGGGGCGGTCCTTTCCCAAGGTCCTTCCGGCCTTACCAATCTTAGACCCTGCGCATTCTTTACTAGAAAATTTTCCCCGACTGAGAGAAATTATGATGTGGGGAATCGGGAGTTGCTGGCCATTAAATGGGCATTTGAGGAGTGGAGACACTTTCTGGAGGGGCCTAAACATTGTGTCACTGTTGTCCCCGATCACAAGAATCTCATGTTTCTTGAATCTGCTAATAGGTTGAATCCGCGTCAAGCCAGATGGGCCTTGTTTTTCACTCGTTTCAATTTCTCCATCACTTACAGGCCAGGAAGTAAGAACGTCAAGGCGGATGCGTTGTCTCGGAGATTTTGCGCCTTTCAATCTACGGATGCACCACTTAAGACCATATTACCTGCTAAAGTCTTTGCAGCCACCCTTTCCCAGGATTTGGCGACTCTTATTGAGGCTGAACAACATCTGGCCCCAGCACCCACACCAACAAATAAGTTATTTGTACCCGAA
Organism: Bufotes viridis; assembly: GCA_033119425.1. Taxonomy (NCBI): domain Eukaryota; kingdom Metazoa; phylum Chordata; class Amphibia; order Anura; family Bufonidae; genus Bufotes; species Bufotes viridis. The sequence continues at coordinate 75,323,357 of CM065593.1, forward strand.
CAGTTTCGGCTTCGGCTGTTGGGTGAGTGCCATAATTCCATCTTTTGTGGGCATCCTGGAATTGATGGTACTATGGAACTGATATCTAGGTCCTATTGGTGGCCTACCTTATTCAAGGATGTTAAGGCCTATGTGCTAGCCTGTGAGGTGTGTGCCAAAGCTAAAACCCCTAGGACTCGTCCAGTTGGCGAGTAACGAACTCTACCAATTCCCAGCAGACCCTGGTCCCATATTTCCATGGACCTTATCATGGACCTGCCACCTGCTGAGGGTAAGACTGCGGTTTGGGTAGTCGTCGACAGGTTTAGTAAGATGGTACATTTTATTTCTCTTGCTAAGCTTCCTGATGCCTGATAGCCACCGTTTAATAGACCAAATTGTGCGCTTACATGGTATTTCTGAGAAAATAGTATCTGACGGGGGGTTTCAGTTTGTGTCTAGGTTTTGGAAAGCCTTCTGTCGGACATGTCAAATTTCTTTGTCTTTTTCGTCTGCTTATCACCAGACTGAACGCCTCAATCTGTCTGTAGAGCAAATTCTCAGATCATATGTCTCTGAAGATCATCGGTTATGGGTTAAGTACCTTCCTTTGGCTGAGTTTGCTATAAACAATCATGTTAATTCCTCTGCTGGAGTTTCCCCTTTCTTTTGTAATTACGGTTTTTATCCGCGCTTTCATTCTGGTTCTTCTGTCTTCTCATCTAACCCAGAGGATGATAGGGTCTAGTCTGAACTGTGCACAGTTTGGGCTCGGGTTCAGTCGAACCTAGCAAAAGCCCAAAACTCCTTAAAGATCAAAGCTAATAAGAAACGTTCCAGGTGGAAGGATTTTCAGGTTGGGGAGAAAGTCTGGCTATCCTCTAGGAATTTACCTCTTAAAGTGCCGTCTAAGAAGTTCGCGCCATGTTTTGTAGGTCCGTATGAAATCACTGATATAATTAACCCGGTAGCTTTTAGGTTAAAATTGCCTGAATCTTTTCACATCCATGATGTCTTTCAAAAATCTCTGTTGAAAAAAACACATTGCTCCTGTTGTCTCCTCACAGTCCGCTCCGCTGCTGGTACTTTTTAGTGATTCAGTAGAGTTTGTTATTTCTAAGATTTTGGATGTCAGAAAGATCTGTAAGGGTCCTTTCACACTTGCGTTCTGAGGATCCGGCAGGCACTTCCGTCCCGCCAGATCCATCAGAACACAAGTCTCCTGAAGCATTAGAAGACTGATCAGGATCCTGATCAGTCTTCGAAATGCTTTCAGGTTACTATGGCAGCCAGGACGCTATTAAAGTCCTGGTTGCCATAGTAGTAGTGGGGAGCGGGGGAGCGGTATACTTACAGTCCGTGCGGCTCCCGGGGCGCTCCAGAATGACGTCAGAGCGCCCCATGCGCATGGATCACATGATCCATGCGATCACGTGATCCATGCGTGTAATGCGCCCTGACGTCACTCTGGAGCGCCCCGGGAGCCGCACGGATGGTAAGTATACTGCTCCCCCGTTCCCCACTACACTTTACCATGGCAACCAGGACTTTAGCGTCCTGGCTGCCATGGTAACCATTGAGAAAAAGCTAAACGTCGGATCCGGCGATGCGCCGAAACGACATTTAGCTTAAGGCCGGATTAATGCCTTTCAATGGGCATTAATTCCGGATCCGGATTTTTGGACGGATCAAAAAGCGCAGCATGCTGCGGTATTTGCTGCGTCCAAAAAACGTTCCGGTCCTGAACTGAAGACATCCTGATGCATCCTGAACGGATTTCTCTCCATTCAGAATGCATGGGGATGATCCTGATCAGGATTTTTCTGGCATAGAGACCCGATGACGGATCTTTATGCCGGAAAACAAAAACGCCAGTGTGAAAGGACCCTAACTCATTGCCATACCTTGTGCACTGGAAGGGTTATGGACCCGAGGAGAGGTCCTGGGTGCCTGCCAAGGATGTCCATGCTACCAGACTTGTTAGGAAATTTCATGAGGAGCACCCTGAGAAACCCTTGACTGAGTCTTTGGGTCTGGTGGCCCCGCGTTAAAGGGGGGGGGGGGGGTACTGTCACGACACGATCTAGGAGGCGGGCACGCCCGGAGCACACGCGCATCATCAGCGCGTCCGAGGTCACTCGCGTTCCTGATACTACTATGTATGCCCCCTGCGCGTCTAGGCTCATCCATGCAAATTCTTTAAGGGCTGAGCGCCGAGCAGATCACGGCTGTGTAGGCTGGGTGGAGTCATGTGATGCTGGCCATGTCACATGAACCCTCTGGCTCCCTATTTAAACAGGCAGTCTGCTGGCCACAGATTGCCTGTTATTAAGGTCTTCTCAGCTATCCTGCTGTTTGCATTTCCTGATCTCCTCGTGTTCCTGATTCCCAGGCTGTCTGCTTCTTCTGTTCTGACGCTCCATCCTGGTATTGACTTTGGCTCGTTCCTGACTACTCTCCGCGTGCTCTGTTCTGGTACCGTATTGCTCTCTTGGCATTGACCCGGCTTGTCTGACTACTCTGTTTGTGTCTGTCTTGACCTCCCTGCACTTAGCTAGGTTTAGGGATTGTTGTCCAGTTGTCCCTTGTCGCTAGGACTTGCAAGGCAAGTTGGCAGGGACAGGGGTGAGGGTGGAGTTCAGTGGTCACTTCCCTTCCCCTCTCTGTGTTTCGTGACAACTACATTATCTTTACTCAGAGAGTTATCACTGTGTTATCTGTGGTGTTACACAGGACTGCAGGTGACATCTACATTATTTGTAAAAAGGGGCGTGTCCACAGGGGGGGGGGCGCAATACATGGCTTGCCCCGGGTGCTGGCAACCCACGCTCCGCCACTGGCTCCTAATACAATAGCACCATAAAGATCCAGCAGAGGACAAATACATTTGGTTTTGAGCTAATCACTGGCCACTACTGTGGTCTAGAGATAAGGGATACTATAGATATTAAAGGGGTTGTCCAGGATTTCTTCCAAAACAGCACCACCCCTGTTCATAAGTTGTGTGTGGTATCGCAGCTCTGCCCCTTTTGTCTCCAATGGATCTGAGCTGCAATGCCAATTGCAACACATGGACGGGGGTGTTGCTGTTTTTGGAAGGAAGCAGCCATGTTTTCTAATCCTGGACAACCCCTTCAAAAGATAAAAGTACTGTATCAGGTCAGCACATGGATCGGTCATGCAAATTAGTGCAATATTTCATGCCCCTCATCAATACAGAGCAAGGTATTGGTTGGCTGGATGAGAGATCCCTGATGCAGCTCTTGGATGGTACAGTTTCTCTTTGCAGAGATGCCAGTTAATACAGCAGATATGGACTTACATAATAGTTACCTGTAGGTGGCATTATGGAGTCAGTTTACTTCCTTCTGGAGGATAGCTAATTTGCACTATACAATTTCCAGCAGCTCTGGTTGCCTGAAACATTACGTTTTATGCCTCTGTTTGACGTATACATTACAAAAAGGCATCCTTTGAACGTATACGTTTTTGTATACGTTAAAAAGATGGGAAAAACCTGATGTAAACCCACCTTAAGCGCCTAAGCTCCCTCTAGTGGTGGTTACAGACTGAATGGCGTCTTTTAACTCTTTTTGAATGCAATAAAAAGATATTTAAAAAATGAATCTTTACAGAATGGATTTAAAAATTATATGACATTATAAGATGAACATTCACTTTAAGACTCCAGCAATTTTCTGCTGTCAACCCTATGTAGGCAGGAGAAAAATAGGATTTACTTATAATATTACAAAATGCTTCTGTTTATATTCTTTTAAAAATGAGCTAAAGAATGGAGGCTTACTTTCAATGCGCTGACCTGCGTGTGTCCTACGTGCTTTGTCTTTAACATCTAAACATACTCGCTATAATGCCAGGTTAGTTCAGCACAAAAGCCATTCTGCTATTATTAAGTGAAAAACGACCATATTCATCGCCAGGGCAGGAATTAAGCATCCTTTCAGAAAACAGGTCATTAATTACATAAAATACAAACAAATATGTTCAGGGAAGAATGGATGATTTTGGCATAATAAAGAACTTTATAAAGAAAAAATGAATTTTCCATTGTAAGCCCTCATTCTAGCTAATCTACTGATCTCATAGGCATCTATTATCCGTGCCATTAGGTGATTGACCATTTGGAACGTATGGTCTAGAATCGTTAAATCATTCTTGGGCACAGGCCAAAAATAGGAGCCATTTGAAAAGACCACCGCTGGGAACCATCAATGTACCGCAGTTTAATGTTAGCTAAACTAATAGTTCTGCTGGAGTACCAGAGATGCAGACTAAAATAATTTTAGTGAATGTTTTAGTGCTGTTCTTACCTAGAATTATGATAATGAAATAAAACAATATAAACTTAATAATATCAGTGATATAGAGGGTTTAAAAATATCAGTTTTAACACTAGAGCCTTGAAATCAAAGGGAGTGAATTAAAGTTTTTTTCCCTCCATATTAAGGGTTGGCATATCGCCAGAATATGTCACTGCTATCTGATTGGTAGGAGTTTAATCAATGAGGGTGTATTTCCATGAGTGTTTTTTAAAGATATGGGGTTTGCTAGAGCGCACCTTAAGAAGACACTGTCCTTTTTAAGAAGCTAGACACACTTCTGCTCAATGATGGCATTGAAAGATAGGAGGAAGACTTGTGTTGCCTTCTGGGTTCTTGAGTTCAGCATATCATGGATCAGCTTGACAAATTACTGGGAGGGGCTGGGGAAGACCAGGTGAAGTTCATGATGAACATTGGCACCACTGACTAAGTTAGAGGTAAATGGAAGGCCCATAAATATGATTTCTGAGACTTAGATGATAAGCAGTAGTCAAGGATCTCAAAAGTAGTACTTTCTGAAATGCTATGCGCGCCGAACCTCCAGTGGGCGATTAGGGAGGTAAACAAGTAGCTCAAGAACAGGTGCAGAAAGTAGAGGTTTGGGTTACTATAGAACTGGGCCGATGCAGCAGTGACACAGTAAGCACTTTACTCACTCAAGAGATGAAGGGAGGATCTTGTCACGCTTGTGTGTGGGAGGAAAACACCACACCGAGCATAGGAGGGAAAAGGGGATTCCGGAATAAGGCCTGGAAACTAGGGAAGGAAAATGGACACCTCCTGGAGAAAACCCTAACTCCAGTCCTGACAGAATACTAGTATGAACAGGCCCCAAAGGTAGGCAAGTTCATAGACCGTATAACTAGAATCCTATCTCACCCTATAGGACCCTGGAACTATTGTCAGGACTGAGTCTACCTGTTCCTCCAAAGGGAACAACGGACAGGAGTTTCCCTCAGGCCTAATGACATACAACAGGGAAAGGCAACACAAACATATATATAAAAATAAATACAAAGGGGAAAGGAAGCACTTATCTTCAATGAAGCTTTGGTAGCACCAGGAACTTAGCCGAAAACCAAACAAGCTAACCACAAGTCCAACAAAAGCTATAAACCGCAATGCATAGTGGGAGAAACAACAATAAATAGAGAAGGCAAAATGATCACAATAGCCACACCAGGGTAAAGAAGGTGTGGCAAGCACCAGAAACAACACATATGTCATTTGATCCAAAAGGAAAATATGTCAGATCAAACCATGTGTTGCCAGTCTCACAAATCTTTTGCCACCTGTCACGGGAACGTCCGTATGTCTCGGTACGTCCGTGACAGATCTATATGAAGCACCAGTGGGGTGCCATCTTGGGGAGATGGGGGTGTGCTCCAGAGGGTGGTGCAGTAACCAAGAGAAATGTGCATCCTCCTGATGGGATGGGCAATGGTAGAAGGTCGAAGCCAGTCGTTGTGACTTGGGGCCTAAAGACAGTTTAAGACATACATCCACAGAGAGAGAGAGCAGGAGCTGTCCATGGTGATAGTAAAGAGCTGCCTGTGAGAGAGGTCCGTGGAGAGGCTGCCAGAGTAAGAACTGAGAGGCTGCAGTAGTGAGAAGAGTTTCCTACAGACATTAGAGAGAAATCTGAGATGGCTGGGAGGAGAGTGAAACTCTTGGGTGAATACCTGTGGCTTATACTTGTCTGTATGTGCATTCATGTGTTTTCTCAGAGTGACTGCATCGTTCACAAGGTGATTATTAATGTGAATCTTGAATAACCTTCATTTTTTTTTTTAACTTATTAGAACAAATACTGTAGAACACTCTTTATAAATGTAACCAACATCCTAGGCCATGACAGTAAAAAAAAAACTCAATTCGGAGGATCAGACTATTTCTGTAGTATCCCCTGCACTGTGTTTCCCAACCAGAGTACTGAGGAACCCTAGTGTTCTTTGAGTCGGTTTCCTAGAAGGGAGCAACAAAAAGCATGAGGTAATTGTATTGGGCTAACCAGGTGGGGACTTTTTAGGGTAACCATTTAGTCAGTAATGAACTCACCTTTAATCTGTATACCAGCACAGAAGCTCATTGCCCTCTGTGGGAGCACAGAGAGATGAGAAGATCCAGGATATGAGTGCTGGATCTTCTTATCTCTCTGGATTTTAGAGTCTCTCCCCATAGTGAAAGGTTTGAATCCTTACTTTCTTCCTTTCTTCATTTTTACTTCCCATTGCTGATGGTGACTATCAACGGTCCCATCATGCCACTGCTGCTGTCTGCCTGCCTACTATCATGTTCCGTACCATATGGCAGCTGCTGCCACCACCACCGCAACTGCCACTCACCTCTGCTAATCACCCTATTGCCACTTCCATTACCTCTACTGACACTTCTATTCACTTTACACAGCTGCCACTATTACTACCTTTGTGTCCCTTCTCAGTAGGTATGTCGACCTTTCTGCCCCTTCACAGTAGTTATGTCCACCATGTGGTGCATTCACAGTAGTTATGGCCACCTTGTGGCCCCTTGACAGTAGTTGTGCCAACCTTTGTGCCCCTTCCCAGTAGTTATGCCCACTTTGGTGCTCCTTCACAGTAGTTATGCCCACCTTTGTGCCCCTTTGCAGTAGTTATCCCCTTCACAGTAGTTATGCCCACCTTTGTGCCCCTTCACATTAGTAATGCCCACCTTTATTTCTCCTCACTGTAGTTAAGTCCTCTTTGTGCTCCACTTTGTCTCCTGGTGCCCCTTCCAACTCTGTAACCTCCCCCACACACACACACAAATACTTACCTGTTGTCCTGATGATCGGCACATCCATCCTGCGGTCTCAGCAGCAGCACAAGCAACACACATCGCGCTGCTGGCTGTTTAGGAGGCAGATTCCAGGGCTTTTACTGCTCCTCCCACACAGCTTACACCAGGTCTAAAAACAATGGGCGTTGTATGGAGGAGGGGACGGGCTTGCAGGCCCGTCTCATTCATTATTTTCTACGCCTGTTTTAGATGTAGAAAATGGTCTAAATGTAAGATAGCAAGGAAGCTGGCTTACATTTAGACTGGAGCTGTATACGCCAAAGTTATGTAGAGGCCGGCGCCTCTTCATAACTAAGGTGGATCTACCGCCAGCTATAGGGGTTATTAAAACCGCCGTTTGGTCATAATGGGGTCTTAATAAATGACCCCCATTATGTCCAAATTAATAATATTTGTATAGAGTAGACCTAGCCATATTGTGGTGCATTTTTTTAAGTAGAAAATAAACAATGGAAACTAATTGTCCTATAGTACAGTAGTTGCTTTTTTAGACATAGCCTCAAAAATCCTCATTGATAATCATATTTAATACATTACCTTGTTTTAATATAGGAAGACATTTACAGAAAATATCCCTAATGTGGTTAATCTGTACACTATTTTTCGTAATGAAGGTAGGTTGGATTGAATCTTTTGAACAGGTTCTTCAATCTTATTCTGTAGCATTTCTTCTCTAGATATGCTATTCACTCTTGTAGTAGCTTTATTAATAGTTCAAGACGGATATTCCCCTTGTGTTAGTCTAGTAGTCTAATACATATTTCATTCTGTTTCAGAGCAATTCCTTCTAGTTCTATACAACTCCCCTATAGGGATTGCCTTTTTTTTTACATGGGTAGGATGACATGAACTCGCTTGCAGCAGTGTATTGCCAGATACAGGTTTATGATATGTGATTGCATTCATTTTGCCTGTGGATAAATTGTTGCATATTCGGATCTGATGACAATTACCTGTTAATTTTAGACTGAGTGGATTATTATTAAAATACACTGTAGGGCCTAGCATGGTCGCCACATTGAGACCTCAGATAAAAATCAGGTCATCGATGTAGCGACCATACTTAACAAGATGAGTCAACAAAGGAAATTTAGATGTAAAAATATAATGATATTTCCACCAGGCAATATAAATAATAACCAGAGATGACGAGAAACACGAGCCCATGGAAGCTCTAATTTTGTGTACAACATATTGCTCATCAAAAACAAAAAAATTACATGTAAGGAGATATTCAACACAGATTATCATGAACCCTTTCAACTCCATTGTGAAATTACTGTATAGATCCATAAACCAATGGAGGGCCTGTAACGCACAGGTCATGGGGGATAGATATATCTAAAGATGTGACATTGCAGATTACCTAACAATAAGTGGGCAACCATGTGATATCTTTAACCAACAACAAAACATGTTTGGTGTCTTTAACATAACCTGGAATTTGTCAAACTGATGGTTGGAGTAAATTCTCTACCCAGGCACTCAGATTTTTATTTAACCTCTCCAGGACCCTGGACGAGAATGCTCGTCCTAACTGAGTGGAACTTAGCGCATTAAGACGAGCACTCTCGTCCTACAGTTAAACTGTCACCATGTCTGCTAACATGGTGACAGCACTGAGACCCCGGCTGTTACACACAGCCAGGGGTTTCAGCTAACCAGCCGGGGACCAATCAGTCTGTACAGACTAGCCAATCAGAGACTTCTAATGCCGGGTCAAAGGTTCTGATTCCCGCAGCCCGTAACTGCGGGATTTAGAACCTTATAAAATGTATTTAAAATATTCCCAACCATATCCCCCCCCCCCGAGCCCTTAATGTGTCCCCCCCAACCCTGGCGTGCGGTAGGTGCACGGTGCAGGAGGCGGGCGGTGCGGCGTGTGGGATCGCGATCCCCCGCCCGCCTCCTATGTAGTATTCATTGGTGGCCAGTGGTTAGCAGAGGGTCAGCACATTGCTGACACTCTGCTAAAAACGGCTGGCATCTGTGCTTGTACAGATGACAGCCGTTTAACCCCTTCCATGCCGCGGTCCGGATGGACAATGGCATGGAAGGGGTTAACGGGGAGGGAGCTCCCTCCCTCTTCCATCGGGGGGCTGCTGTGCCTTTGCAGTCCATGGACAGGATGGGATCACAAAGGGAGGGAGCTCCCCTCCCTCCCCATCACCCTCTGCTCAGCTCTGGCAGCGGGTGATGGTTACCATGGCGTCAGAGGCGTCCTGCTTGCCATGGTAATAGTAAATCTGATCAGACTTCTGCTAAAGGCAGAAGTCTGACCAGACAGTGTAAAGTACAAAATATAGTACAGTACACTATATAGTGTACTGTACTGTATTATATAGACACCAGATCCACTGGATCTTCAAGAACCAAGTGGGTCTGGGTCAAAAAAATGAAAAAAAAAGTAAAAATAAAAAAAACACATATCACTGAATAAAAATGTAAAAAAAAAAAAATACACATTATGTATCGCTGCGTCCGTAAAAACCTGCTCTATAAAAATTGTGTAAATAAGCCATTTTTTGGCACCTTACATCACTAAAAGTGTAATACAAAGCGATTTAAAAGGCGTATGCCTCCCAAAATAGTATCAATCAAACCGTCATCTCATCCCGCAAAAATGAGCCCCTACCTAAAACAATTGCCCCAAAAATAAAAAAAACTATGGCTCTCAGACTAAAACATGATTTTTTTGTTTCAAAAATGCTTTTTAGTGTTAAATGTAAAAAAACAAACTAAAAAGTAGGCATATTAGGTATCTCCATGTCTGTAAGAATCTGTTCTATAAAAATATCACATGACCTAACCCCTCAAGTGAACACTGTAAAAAAACTTTGTCAAAAAGCCATTTGTTTGTCACCTTACATCACAAAAAGTGTAATAGCAAACGATCAAAACGTCATATGACACCCCAAATAGTGCCAATGTAACCATCACCTCATCCTGAAAAAATTATACCCAACCTGAGACAATCGCCTAAAAACTGAAAAAAATATGGCTCTCAGACTATGGAGACACTAAAACATGTTTTTTTGTTTCAAAAATGATATTATTGTGTAAAACCTAAATAAATAAAAAAAGGTATACATATTAGGTCTCGCCACATCCGTAAGGACCTGATATATAAAAATATAACATGACCTGACCCCTCAGGTGAACGTCGTAAACATAAAAAATAAAAACGTTGTCAAAAAAGCCATTTTTTTGTCACCTTACATCACAAAAAATGTAATAGCAAGCGATCAAAAAGTCATATGCACCCCAAAATAGTACTATTCAAACCACCATCTCATCCCGCAAAAAATTAGCCCCTACATAGGACAATCGCCAAAAAAATAATAAAAAAACTATGGCTTTCAGAATGTGGAGACACTAAAAAATAATTTTTTTCAAAAATGCTTTATTATGTAAAACTGAAACAAAACCCCCCAAAAAGTAGTCATATTTTGTATTTTCGCATGCGTAACAACCTTTGCGTGCGTAACAACCTGCTCTATAGAAATAGCACACAATCTAACCTGTAATTTCAACGATGTAAATAACAAAAAATATAAACGGTCCTAAAACAGCTATTTTTTTTTAAATTTTCTATTTTAATCCATTTTTCTAGTAACAAAGCAAGGGTTAACAGCCAAACAAAACTCAATATTTATTGCCCTGATTCTGTAGTTTGCAGAAACACCCCATATGTGGTCGTAAACTGCTGTATGGCCAAACGGCAGGGCATAGAAGGAAGGGAACGCCATATGGTTTTTGGAAGGCGGATTTTGCTGGACTGGTTTTTTGACACCATGTCCCATTTGAAGCCTGATGCACCCCTACAGAGGAAATTTTAAAAAAGTGACCCCATTTTGGAAACTACAGGATAAGGTGGCAGTTTTGTTTGTACTATTTTAGGGCAAATATGAATTTGGTTGCTCTATATTACACTGTTTTTGAGGCAAGGTAACAAAAAAATCGAAATTCTGAAATTTCATCTCCTTTTGAACACCTAAAGTGTTAACAAAGTTTGTAAAACTGGTTTTGAATACCTTGAGCGGTGTAGTTTCTTAGATAGAGTCACTTTTTTGGAGTTTCTACTGTAGGGGAACATCAGGGGGGCTTCAAATGGGACATGGTGTCAAAAAACCAGTCCAGCAAAATCCACCTTCCAAAAACCATATGGCGTTCCCTTCAGTTTATGACCACATATGGGGTGTTTCTGCAAACTACAGAATCAGGGCAATAAATATTGAGTTTTGTTTGGCTGTTAACCCTTGCTTTGTTACTGGAAAAAATTGATTAAAATGGAAAAATTTCCCCAAAAACGAAATTCTGAAATTTTATCTCCATTTGCCAATAACTCTTGTGGAAAACCTAAAGGATTAATGACATTTGTAAAATCAGTTTTGAATACCTTAAGGGGTGTAGTTTCTAGAATGGGGTCATTTTTAGGTGGTTTCTATTATGTAAGCCTCACAAAGTGACTTCAGACCTGAACTGGTCCCTAAAAAGTGTTTTTTTTTTAATTTCTGAAAATTTTCAAGATTTGCTTCTAAACTTCTAAGCCTTGTACCGTCCCCAAAAAATGAAATGGCATTCCCAAAAGGATCCATACATGAAGTAGACATATGGGGAATGTAAATCAATAACTTTTTTGGGCGATATTACTATGTATTATAGAAGTAGAGAAATTGAAACTTGGAAAATTGCACATTTTTCCAAATTTTAGGTAAATTTGGTATCTTTTTATAAATAAAAATGAAATTTTTCGACTTCATTTTACCACTGTCATGAAGTAAAATATGTGACAAAAAAACAGTCTCCGAATGGCCTGGATAAGTAAACGCGTTTTAAAGTTATCACCACATAACGTGACACTGGTCAGATTTGCAAAAAATGGCCGGGTCCTTAAGGGGAAATAAGGCTGGGTCCTTAAGGGGTTAAGGATCTATTTGTTTGCGAAATTTAGGAAAAGAATGTAAAACTGGTATAACTGGCCATTTAGGTATTAGTTGTTCAGCCTGATTATTAGTAAACATTCCCGTAGTCACACCTTTCTTTATGATATCTGTCAAAATAACTGTATATTTATTTGTAGGATTACCTTGAAGGGTCTTATATGTTACCTGATCAGCTAAGAAATGGCTGTCTGAGAACTGGGTGAGCTGACTACATATTGTGCAATTCTTATATTGGCTTAGTTTAGTCTGGAAAACAAGATGGCTAACGTACATATAAATGTACAGAGATTTTTCTAGTGATCTTTTTCTACTTAGGCCTGTAACTGTAGATGGTGATTACCGTATTTATTGTATAAGACTATGGAACTCCCTGCTAGAGGAGGATATGATGGTCTGTACATTGTACATATCAAGAGGGGCCTGGATGTCTTTCTCGAAAGTCAAACTACGCAAATTAGGGGTACTAGATTTTTAGAGATGGGCATTGTTCCATTTATTCTGGAGTCAAGAAGGATTTTTCTTCTTCAATATAGAGCAACAGAACTCTGCCTTCCCCTGGATCAACACCTTAGGATGATAGTTTGGAATTCATGGACCTGTACCTTCTTTTCAACCGTTAAGGGTCCATTCACATGTCCGCAAGTGTTTTGCAGACCTCAATTTGCGGATCCGCAAAATACGGACACCGGCCATGTGTGTTCCGCATGCGGAACGGAAGTGCAGATGCGGACAGCACACTGTGTGCTGTCCGCATCTTTTCTGGCCTCATTAAAAATGATCGGGTCTGCACACGGTCCGCACCCGTTCCGCACAATCTGGAACGGTTCCGGACCAAACTTGCGGACATGTGAATGGAGCCTTACTATGTAACTACATTTAATTGAATCGTTTTGTGTTTATTTTAATCTTCTACTTCGTTCGGGAGACAAATTTTAAGAAAAATTGAGGTAAGTATTAAAGTTTTGGCCTAGGATACCATCAATGGTGAGGCTCAGGTATGACCATGTTCTGGCGGGTGAGGGCCCAGTACAAAAATCTGTGGAATAGCCAATATTTTTGAGCCCACCAAAAATATCCATAACATGGCACCTCTACATAACATGGCGCTGGCGCAGGGGTTATTAAGACCAGTGTCTAAAGAGTCTAAATCTAAAATGACCCACTATACATCAAACCATAATGTTGACATCAATAGAAGGTTATCTACATGCACCATGTAACCTAAGACCAACAATGCATTTACATTTTCATACAGCCTATTTACTTGCTTTTTACGGCAGCTTCTTGGTATTTAATGCTCCCTAATGTTAAAGACGTTGTGTCACTTCACAAGTAGCATTTACCATGTAGAGAAAGTTAATACAACCACTTACTAATGTGCTGGATTTATTTTTCTATCACATTATACACTGCTCTTTTCCATGGTTGTGACCACCCTGTAATCTATCAGCAGTGTTCGTGCTTGTGCACTATAGGAAAAAGTGCTGGCCTCTCTGGTGGCTGGGACTGTGGGAGCTCACATAGATTGGTGCTTTTTTATATGGCCACCGTAGATAGATTGCAGGGTGGTTGTTACCATGGAAATGAGCAACGTATAATGTGATGGAGAAATGAATCCAGCCAGCAAAGGAGGCAATATGGACAATCACGATACATTAGTAAGTGCCTTGTACTTAGTCTATAATTTGATCATCAATGGATTATTTTTATATTAGAAGTAGACTTTAAATGATTGTCCCATCTTGGCCACAGTAAACACTGGACTGGGGAGGTGGAGTTATGTAAATGGCGGAGCGGCCATCACTATTCTGTTTGTGTAACTCCCGTAGCAGTCAAAGGGATCTACGCATACAGCGTAGCACGTGAAAGGCCACACGGGGACAACTCATTCGAGGAAGTCGAGTCTATGTACTATTTACTGCCCTCTACTTGTGCTGCATATACAGGGCCGGCTCAGCACCCGGCAAACACGGGCAAGTGCCGGGGCCCACTGTTTCTGGGTGGGCCCACTCGTTTCTGCGCGGTCCCTTTAAATTTTTTTTACAAACTGTTGCTTGCTGGTGCTGCACAGCCTCCGTCATAAAAGATCTCCAGGTCTGCAGAGTGCGGAGTGTCAATGCGCAGCGTGCATGTGCATGGCGCATGCGCGAGTACACTGGCTGGAGTGGCAGGCCCTGCAGCAGAGGAAGCCGGTGTTCTGCCACTTTTCTATACCTGGCAGAAAGTCTATACCCGGAAGTGATGTAGCTGCACTGGAAGTCCCGTGGACGCGTTGGAATCAGCTGGAGGAGGGGGTGTGCGCGCTGCGCAAGTGCATTCAGCTAAAGTATAGTAATCTGGCAGAACGTCCCTGCATTTTCCCAGCCCTCCATTTCTTTACTATCCATCTCTTTCTTTACCATCCATTTCTTTCTTTAGTATCAATGGCGGCATAGAGTTAGTTTTACTAAAGGCTGAGCGCAGCATGGCTGAGCCTGATGCGTGGCGAGCGAACAAATTAATGTAGATGACGGGCTCGCAGCGTTCTTCCAGATTACTATACTTTAGCTGAATGCACTTGCGCAGCGCGCACACCCCCTCCTCCAGCTGATTCCAACGCGTCCACGTGACTTCCGGTGCAGCTACATCACTTCCGGGTATACACTTTCTGCCAGGTATAGAAAAGTGGCAGAACACCGGCGGGAGCTGGAAGGAGGAGGACCATGGTGCGCTGCGCAAGGACCCAAGGAAACATGACAGGGCCGCTAGAGAGCTAAGGAGTCTGACCTGTCAGTCTTCAAGTAAGTGATTCCCTCCTCCCCCAATCATGGTTCTGTCCAGTCTCACAGTTCTCTGCTCCCCCTCCTCCTGTCACCCCACTAGTGACCCTACTCCCCCTCCTCGTGTCACCCCACTAGTGACCCTACTCCCCCTCCTCCTGTCACCCCACTAGTGGCCCTGCTCCCCCCTCCTCCTGTCACCTCACTAGTGACCCTGCTCCCCCTTCCTTCTGTCACCCCACTAGTGACCCTGCTCCCCCTCCTCCTGTCACCCCACTAGTGACTCTGCTCTGCCCGCTTTCTGTCACCTCACTAATGACCCTGTGTGTTCCTGTGTGGTGAGGCCTAGCTGTGTGTGTGTCCCTGGTGTGTCACTATCACCATGCCCACAGTGTTCCTATGTCTTGACGCAGCTGCATCAGGATGTTCTGTGCGGGGCAAGATGAAGAAGTTGGAAGAGGAGGCAGTGCCACCAGCATGGAGTCCGTGGGAGAGACACAGGGAGGCACACTAAGGACATAACTCGTAAGTAACACTACCACATGAGCTACACTAGTGGTATCTGTGGTTTTCCATAGGACTGCAGGTAACACTACCACATTATCAGCACTAGTGTTATCTGTGGTTTTACATAGGACTGCAGGTAATACTACCACATGATCTAAACTAGTGTTATCTGTAGTCTTACATAGGACTGCAGGTAACACTACCACATTATCAGCATTAGTGTTATCTGTGGTTTTACATAGGCCTGCAGGTAACACTAACACATTATTAGCACTAGTGTTATCTGTGCTGTTACATAGGACTGCAGGGGACATCTACTATATTATCTGTACTCAGAGAGTTATCACTGTGTAAGGGGGCCCACTGAGACTTTATCGCCCAAGGGCCCACATGAACCTGGAGCCAGCCCTGTATATACGTACTATACTGCTCTCTACCTGTACTACATGTACTGTACGTCTATCTTAATCTGTACTACATATGCTTTAATGCTCTCTACCTGTACATGTACTGTACTGCTTTCTACTTGTACTACATGTACTTTACTGCTTTCTACCTGTACTACGTATACTGTACTTCTATCTTTACCTGTACTACATTTGCTTTAATGCTCTCTACCTGTACTGCTTTCTACTTGTACTACATGTACTGTATTGCTTTTACCTAGTAGTATGTGTACATATACTGCTCTTTTACCTGTACTCCATGTGCTTTACTGCTCTCTACCTGTACTACATGTACTGCTCTTTACCTGTACTACATGCACTATACTGTTAGCTACATGTACTACATATACTGTACTTCTCTCTTTACCTGTACTACATGTACTGTACTGCTGTTTACCTGTACTATATGTACTGTACTGCCCTTTTTACCTGTACTACATATGGTTTACTACTCTCTTCCTGTACATGTACTGTGCTGCTTTCTACTTGTAGTACATGTACTGTACTGCTGTTTACCTGTACTACATGTGCTGTACTGCTCTTTTTACCTGTACGAGTGCTGTATTGCTGTCTACCTTTACAAATACTGTACTACTCTCTACTTGTACTACATGTTCTGTACTAATGCCTACTTGTACAAGAACTGTACTGTTGTCTACTTGCACTACATGCAATGTTCCATAATCTATCTATCTGTACTACATGCACTGTACTACGATACTGATATCTACCTGTATCTACCTGTATTACATGGACTGTGTTACTCTCCACCTGTACTACATGCACGGTACTGATCTCTTGACTATATGCACTATAGTTTAATCTACCTGTACTACATGTGCTTAACCCCTTCATGTTGTGGTCTAGTTTGAAAGGACACAGCTTTTTTAAAGTTATTACATCTCCACATTTCAAAAGCCACAATTTTAATGGTTAATAATAATGTTTCCACTGACATAACCATATGAGAGCTTGTTTTTTCAGGATGAGCTCTGTTTTTGACTTTGGTGTATTAACTCTTCCGGCGCATGTGCACCATAGTTAATGACGCTAATGCTCACAGAAGGGAGGAGACAGCGCAGGCACAAACAGATGGGTGATTTGTGCCTGAGTTAGATTTCAAGCACTGGGTTGTGATGTCAGGAGCGGACAGAGGTGTAGAGAACTTGATGATGGGAGGAGCAGGCCTCTATTGTAATCAGAGTGGCTAGGCTTCGATGCCCAAATGTACTGTCCCTTGGGCTCTTTGTAGCTCATTTACATGTGAGAATAAAGATATTTTTTCGTGCAAAACAAATGTCGATATATATACAAAACGGTATGTTTAGGCTGAAGTAAATGTGATCTACAGAGCACCAGGAGTGGTTTATAATGGAAAAAAGTGGTAACAGACTTCCTTTAGCTGCTCTCTACCTGTTCCAAATATACTATACTGTTATCTACCTGTACCAATGCGCATAGACTGTGCTGCTATCTACTTGTACTAGATGTATTGTTACCTACCTGTACCACTGTACATAGACTGTGCTGCTATCTACTTGTACTATGTGTACTGTTATCTACCTGTACCAGTATACATAGACTGTGTTGCTATTTTGAAAACGTGGCGCCTTAGGCCTTATAGGCCTTAGGGTGAGGCCATTAGAGGAGTGCACCTCCTATCTATTGCCAAAAGGTGGGTGTAGCCGTTGGTATTTATTTTATTGTGTTGCTATCTACTTGTACTAGAAATACTGTTATCTACCTGTACCACTGCACATATACTGTGCTGTTATCTACTTGTACTAGATGTACTGCTATCTATGTGCAGCACTTTACATAGACTGTTCTGCTATCTACTTGTATTGAATGTATTGTCTGCCTGTACCACTGTAAATCTGTTTGTACTAGAAATACTGCTATCTACCTATACCACTGTATACAGACTGTGCTGCTTTCTACTTGTACTAGATGTACTACTATCTATGTGTAGCACTGTACATAGACCGTGCTACTATCTACTTGTACTAGATATACTGTTATCTACCCATAGCAGTATACATAGACTGTTCTGCAATCCACTTGTAGTAGATGTACTGTTATCTACCTGTACCACTGTACATAGACTGTTCTGCTATCAACTTGTATTGAGCATATTGTTATCTACCTGTACCACTGTACATAGACTGTGCTGCAATCTGTTTGTACTAGCAATACTTTTATCTACCTATACCACTGTATATAGACCGTGCTACTATCTACTTGTACTAGATGTACTGTTATCTATGTGTAGCACTGTGCTACTATCCACTTGTACTACATGTACGTTTATCGACCTGTGTCAAGATAGGGTGCTCATTGGATGCACATAATATGGCAGCATTTTTTTTTTTTACTATACATGGTGTATACTACTGTATATAACCCCTGAATTTTTTAAAATCAAGGAACAAATGAAATTCATAACTTAAGAGAGGATTTGTAAGAGATAAATTACTATAAAGTTATCATTATAGATTATTATTATTTTAGAGTTATCTTGCTACATAAAAGGCAAACTGTTACCGTGAGTTAAATATTTATATACATTTACTCATGTTCCTGTTTAATCGCTAATTGATGTGTACATGACTGGTACCTCTCAGACAGCAAATTCGCCGGTTATTATTACGCTAAGCACGTGTTCTTGGAGGTGTATTGCTTTTAAACCGATCTCTTCAAGTGCAAGTTAAAATCTCGAGTAACACCTGCACCACATTTTAAAACTATTTGGAGGACTTTAAACTCGATCAGAACAGGTCTGATTGCAGTCACATATCCGCCGTGCCACAATCATTCACAAAGCCAATTAGCTTTGGCCTTGAGTCTTTCTTCGCAGCTGTGAGTCGAGTGACTGAACGGGAATCCATTTTGAGATAGAACACGCCACCTGAGTCCTGCAACCAGCTAATAAAAGTTTTCCAAGGGCAAATGCATCACAATACCATTTTGATCACTTCACATTTCCTTTTCTCCGAGAAAACAACAGTTCCGTACGCAGAAAAAATACATTTAGTCAAAACTAAAGAGTAAAATGCATTTCCTTCCATAATGTTCCCTGCTCCTTCGGTAGATATTATGTTGTATAATGTGCGGCGCGCACCCATTTTGTCATCGCTTTGGGTCATCCTTGCTCACAATTGGTTATTTATTCAGGGGCCTTTGAAATTATTGAGTTGACACATCTGTCAGACGGCAAAAGCAGAAATGCTAAAAGGTCACTTGGAGGGAAACCAGCTGCTCCAGACAAACCTTTCTGCCTTCAAATAGCACAATCATTACTGCCTAACAGATGGTGCCTTTGCTTTCATTTCTGTTTTTCTCCTTCACTTCAGGTATTCAGATACAGTACCTCATTGCCAGGTCAACATAGGCCTTCTTGTAATTACCCGCACAATAGGCATCTCGCTGCTTAAGAATAACAGCTCCATTTTCTCTAAATACAGAACCTGTTTCCCCATAGATATGAGATAGAGAAAACACGCCGAAAACTTTCCTATTAATAGATGCGTTTTGACAGCACTAAGTACACTTTTATTACTCTTGTTTCAGCCATTATGTTGTAAAACATGCACTCACTGCTGGTCTTATAATGTCCTAAGAGAAAGCTGGGAGCTGATGCTTGTGTAGATCCACCATGCAGCTGTTGAGGATCGCTCTTTGGCAGATCATTCAGAGATAATATCCTCATTCATCACATCCGCTTGATTTGTCCTCAGGTAAATACCAACCAGACAGAAAGCTGTAATACATAGAAGTCAAATATTTATTGTTCAATTTTCCATAGTTTTGGCTAACATCTGATCTTAAGGTATGTATTAAGATGGCCATACATTTTGGATACGTTTGCCAAAGTCACCATTGTGTATGGGGGCATCCCAATGGCAGATGTCCAGGAAAATTAGGATCAGGCATGTTGGCATAAGAGGCTCTACCATGCATATTAATGGCAGAGTTGGGTGAACTAGATATGAGCTGATCGCTATGGCCAGCCTAATGGAGTGGAAGAAGATGTTAGAATTTTAAGTATGGTTAAAAATGCAAATAGAAACCAACACCTCATCGTAGATCCTCTGCAGGCTGTAATAACCTGAATTAAAAATGCAGATGTGAAAGTAGCCTTATTTCTGAGTTCTTGGCCTTTATTACAGCAGTATTACATCCACATGTTTCTTGCCCTAAACAGGATGAGATCCCAATAAAGAGTTTTCTATCTGCAGGGATCTGTGCATGTACTTGGCATCTGCAGAATCTTTATACGTCATGCCTTACATGGTCACATTTCTTTCACTTACAGAATGACTAAATGGGTTGCTGCAACTACATGTTTTAAGTTGATTTGTCAAACAGATGTGGGTAAAAGAATATTCTTCACTCTTTGTTCTTGTTCATTACCCTTAGAAATATACTGTAATTACACTTGCTATGGGGGAGCCAACAAGTTTTCCATAGAATCTCCAATAAAGGCTTAACTCATGGTCTATAATGTTCCCTATAAATTGTAAAACCTATTCCAAACTGTACCCCACATCTGTTTAATTCGATGCTTGGAGATTGGTGATCATTACAGATGAGCGATGTTTTGATAAATTTGATTCGGCAACTTCACCAAAGTTCACCAAGAAATTCCATTTGTTCCAAATTAATTCTTCACGAATCGCTGTAAATCAGGTATACCCAAGTCACTCTGCCTTAGGGTATGGCCACATGGAGCGGCCATGCTGGGGGCACCTTGTGGCCATTCTGCAGGGAAAAAACCGTGCGACCAATTAGCCCGGAGTTGCCTTTCAATTAATAATGAAGACCGCACTGTATAGTCAGTCTTCATTATTAGTGGCTGTGTGGCACCTTTAATGCATCTTAAAACAGGGGCTGTTGCTGCTATGGGGTTGACTGGTTAGGTGGGGGCTCAATATCCAAATTATATCTACACGTTATTTGACAGTAAACACAGAATATTAATCAGCTCTGGCATACCCACTTATTCAACCCCAGCGCTCTCCTGCCCTACAGGTGGGAGCCCTTCTTCTGTCACCTGCTTTTCCTCCTTTTCCACATCATCTAATATCAATGAGAATATGTCATCAGGAACATCCAGCTCCTCCTATCTCAGCCTCTTGCTGACTTTTTTAGGACATGGAGACTTTGAAGGGTGATTTGGAATTAGTAAAGCCAGCAAAAGATGAGGATGGTTATCATTAAGACCTGGCCCCGCCTAAGGAGTGCAGACTGGATGGTATTGGCTGGAACACTGGCAGTGGAATAATAAAGGCTTTCATCTTATTGGTATTAAATTACATATCTTAATTTATGCAAGGTTTAAGAAGTGCAAGGAAATTCGGATTTGTTTAGAACCGGACCGAATTACGCTCCGAATGCTTCGCTTTTCTCAACACTAGTGATTTTTAGTACCTCCTTCATGATTTTACTGTATCTTTGACACTTCTAGTTCACCTCCAACACAATATATCCATTAGATCACATGCATGTTATACGTGTTCAGCCATTTAGGGGTAGTAGTAGCAGCACCAGGGGGAGCAACAGCTGCGGCTCAGTATGGAACACGATGAACAGGCAGACAATAGCAGTTGCATCACTGGGCCGGTGATAAATAGCCACTGTCAGCCAAGGCAGATCTGTTCATTGTCATCAGCCAGGGATGTGTGGAAATCATCATGGATCAATATGTCTGATTTATGTTCACAAGGGTAATGTTTTGGACACTTGTCCAGGACAATTTTTCCCGCTTGGGTGTGAAGATGTCACCTGTCGCTCTAAAAACCCTCTGAGATGACACTAGAGGCTGGACAAGATAGTTCAGCAATAGTAAAGTAGGCCAGTTTCAACCACAGTTGCAATCTGCCTCCCCAAAAGTCCATGTGATCACTGATCAGGGAACAGGTTATGTGCCAGAAAAAGGGCACAGTTCAGGTACGACGGAACCTACTCATTCAGGCTATGCATGTCCATTAACTGACCTGCATAAGGTTGGCGCAGCAGTGGAAAAAAATCAGTTTCATCATGTAGCAGACTGAACTGGCTAGTGTGGCTTCTGCTACTTGTTTTAGCAGAGACAGTGGTAACTTAATTTTGTGTGAAGGTGAGGAACTGTGCCACATTTGGAGAACAATCAGACATGTTTTACAGACAGCGGGCATTATTACATTATTACTTCTGGTCAGCTGTCTGTAAGATCTTGGACATAGCCGTGGTTTGGTGTACTGGCCTTGTGGAGAAAAACTGTCATATGGGAGATACTCATACAGAGCTAGCATCAACCAAGCTTGGCCTAAGTCTGGCATGTGAGTGGCATCACCAATTTTCAAGCTGGTCACAATAGAAGCAGATTTGGCCCTGCCAGTTGTCTGTGATTTTTTGGGTTTTAGATTTTGCGTCTGCTCTTTATAGCCATGTTGGCTACCCGCCTCCTCCACTGATGTCACCTCCTTGCCACCATCACCTCCTCATCAAAGTCCTCACTCTTCCCTACACTTTTATCAGACTGTAATATATCATCGTAGGTGTGACAAACTGCCATTTATCCATGGGCATTGGAGAGGCCTGCTTGTCAGCCTCTTACCCTGTGACTATGGCCCCAGTGACAGTTGACATTCACAATGGACATTGCCTGTGACCTAATCAACATTCACAATGGACATTGCCTGTGACCTAATCAACATTCACCATGGACGTCGCCTGTGACCTAATCAACATTCACAATGGACATTGCCTGTGACCTAATCAACATTCACAATAGACATTGCCTGTGACCTAATCAACATTCACAATGGACATTGCCTGTGACCTAATCAACATTCACAATGGACATTGCCTGTGACCTAATCAACATTCACAATGGACGTCGCCTGTGACCTAATCAGCAAGCACAATAGACCATGCATGTGGGATTGTGATATATCTGGCTGTATGTTGATTGGTCGCTGTATTTTGTGTGGGAGTGTCTGTGTTTATTGTACGGATTGATTGGTTGTATTTCAAACCCCTGTGGGCCGTACTATGTTTGTGGATTGTAAATAAAAGAGGCTGTATACCCCAGGACAGGAGCTCCTGCATGACCCTCAGAACGAAGTGTCGTCTCGTTATTGGGGGGGGGGGGGGGCCATTTATTGTATGCTGTTTCAGTTTGACTGCTAGGAGTGTAAACCTCTTCGTATGGTTTTTCCTATTCGGCTGTTTACCGCATTCATATGCTTCTCCGATTTGGTGGTTGTGGTGTCGGCTCGAGTGCTTGGAATCCTCAAGAAGCGCTAGGAGCATCTTTCAACGGAGGTACCCAGTCGGAGTGCCCGTCGATCCGTTACAGTAGGCTCATTGGCAACCCTCACAATTCCCTCTTCTGTATTTGCCCCAAGTGCCACTGTTGCCATGGCTACCACTGCCCCTACTGGCACCACAGTGGCTACAAGTGCCACTGCCTCTGCCAGAACCTCCTCCTCATAGCAGTTCAAACACTAACGATTCTCACACAAATCATCAACAGGAAGACTGCCTTGAGTATCTCCCATAGCACATGAGGTGTTGTTGCCTCTTCTTAGGAAAAAATAATGAGCCCCAATAGGAGGGGGCAGTAAAGACAGAGATGCTGCAAGTGAAAGGTTTCTCTGGGGCTGCTAGGAGAAGCAGGAGGAATGTGCTGAGCCATAGCTCCTAGGCACAGTGTCAGACTTAGAGGTGACTTCGATATCATCCTGCTGTGACTGAAAGAAGGAATCATCCAGTCCACAATGTCATCCTCTTTATCCTCAATAATAATGTGGCTACTTGAAGCAAGGGCGAACTGTGGCCTACTTGCACTACTACAGCTACCAACATTTTCACTTGCAGATGATGAGTAGTGATGTCGTGAACATAAAATTTTCCGTTCGCGAACAGCGAACGCGAACTTCCGCTAATGTTCGCGAACGTGCGAACAGTGCGAACCGCCATAGACTTCAATAGACAGGCGAATTTTTAAAACCAAAGGGACTCCTTTTGGCCACAATAGTGACGGAAAAGTTGTTTCAAGGGGACTAACACCTGGACTGTGGCATGCCGGAGGGGGATCCATGGCAAAACTCTCATGGAAAAATACCTAGTTGACGCAGAGTGTGGTAGTTGTAATCGCAATGCGATTAATACAGGTTATATTAATCGCATTGCGAATTCAACTTAGAGCTGGGTTTCTAATGGTTGTACTGCTAGAAATTCTAGCAATACAACCATTAGGAACCCAGCTCTAAGTTGAATTCTTAATGCAATTAATATAACCTGTATTAATCGCATTGGGATTACAACTTAGATCTGTTCCTAATGGTTGTATTGCTAGAATAAAACGAAGATTGCGAATATAGCGCTATATTCTCAATCTTTGTTATATTCTAGCAATACAACCATTAGGAACCCAGCTCTAAGTTGAATTCGCAATGCAATTAATATAACCTGTATTAATCGCATTGCGACTACAGCTTAGAGCTGAGTTCCTAATGGTTGTATTGCTAGAATATAACGAAGATTGAGAATATAGCCCTATATTTGCAATCTTCGTTATATTCTAGCAATACAACCATTAGGAACAGATCTAAGTTGTAATCCCAATGCGATTAATACAGGTTATATTAATCGCATTGCGATTACAACTACTAACACTGCAGCTTCAGAATGAATCTAAGATGGATGCCGTCCTTGCTTTTTGATAGGAGGTGGGAGGGTCTGGGAGGGAGACTGATGTACTAGCCTAAAAAGGGCTTTTTGGGGTGCTGTCAGGACGCTGTCCTTACAGCAGAGATCTGATGAGTCTTTAAGGACTGGAGTGGACACTGAATACACTAGCCTAGCTATCGATTTCCCTATTAAATCAGCAGCAACTACACTCTCCCTCCTCTCACTAAGACTGCAGCTTCCAAATGAATCTAAAATGGATGCTGTCCAGGAGATGGGAGGGTCTGGGAGGGAGGGTATGCTAATTGGCTGGAATGTGTCTGCTGACTGTGAGGTACAGGGTCAAAGTTTACTCAATGATAGAGGGTGGACCTAACATCGCATATGTTCGCCCGCCGCGACGAACGCGCACAAGCTATGTTCGTCGGGAACTATTCGCCGGTGAATAGTTTGGGACATCCTATTTGCGAATTTAACTTAGAGATGGGTTCCTAATAGTTGTATTGCTAGAATATAACGAAGATTGAGAATTTAGCGTTATATTCTCAATCTTCGTTATATTCTAGCAATACAACAACCATTAGGAACTCAGATCTAAGTTGAATTCTCAATGCGATTAATATAACCTGCATTAATCGCATTGCGAATTCAACTTAGAGCTGAGTTCCTAATGGTTGTTGTATTGCTAGAATATACGTTATATTCTAGCAATACAACCATTAGGAACTCAGCTCTAAGTTGTAATCGCAATGCGAATAATACTTACAATTATTAATCGCTTTGCGAATCCATTTGATGCCTCTATTTGATTGTATATGACGGTTGACTATGACTACCACCAACGTTCTGCTGCCTCCAAAGCAAGATATCTGAACCCACAAGGGGCCATTTGGGCGTTTTTGATAAAAAAACGCATCTGCGTTTTTATAATTTTTTCATTTTTTAGTTTTTTTTTGTGTATTTTGCCACATTTGGTTGCATATTTACATTTGGTATAGGCAAATATGGTAGTCTAGATCATGTGTCTATACCAAAACCTAGGATCATTGTTTGACAGCATATTTTCTAAGCCATGTAGCTGAATATAGATTTGGGCAGAGTAATTATCTAGACTACCATATTTGCCTATACCAAATGTAAATATGCAACCAAATGTGGCAAAATACACAAAAAAATAAAATAAAAAATGAAAAAATTATAAAAACGCAGATGCGTTTTTGATGCGTTTTCCTTCAAAAATGCCCAAATGCCTTGTTTTGGAGGCAGCAGAACGTTGGTGGTAGTCATAGTCAACCGTCATATACAATCAAATAGAGGCATCAAATGGATTCGCAAAGCGATTAATAATTGTAAGTATTATTTGCATTGCGATTACAACTTAGAGCTGAGTTCCTAATTGTATTGCTAGAATATAACGTATATTCTAGCAATACAACAACCATTAGGAACTCAGCTCTAAGTTGAATTCGCAATGCGATTAATGCAGGTTATATTAATCGCATTGAGAATTCAACTTAGATCTGAGTTCCTAATGGTTGTTGTATTGCTAGAATATAATGAAGATTGAGAATATAGTGCTATTACTACAGCATCCATCTTAGATTCATTCTGAAGCTGCAGTAATAGTAATTGTAAATCGCAATGCGATTAATATAACCTGTATTATTTGCATTGCGATTACAACTTAGATCTGACTTCCTAACAGTTGTTTTTGCTAGAATATAATGAAGATTGAGAATATAGTGCTATACTATTACTGCAGCTTCAGAATGAATCTAAGATGGATGCTGTCCTTGCGTTTAGATGGGAGGTGGGAGGGTCTGGGAAGGAGGGTATGCTGATTGGCTGGAATGTGTCTGCTGACTGTAAGGTACAGGGTCAAAGTTTGCTCAATAATAAAGTATAGGGGCGAACGCGAACATCGAATATGTTCGCCCGCTGCGGCGGACGCGAACAAGCTATGTTCGCCGGGAACTGTTCGCCGGCGAATAGTTCGGGCCATCTCTAATGATGAGGTACAGGTTCATTTTCCACTCTGATATTTGCCAGGTATTTTATTTTGAGGCCTATTTCAACAATGCCAAGTCACAGGTTTAGTATACCGGTACTAATATTGCAAAGCTTATTCTGTAATTAAGAGACACAATGAAACATCCCTACCCTTTTAGGAACACACTGTATACCGGTATTGACAATTTACAATGGTATACTGACGCAGTCCAATATGTTGAATTTAACTGGCATATTAACGTAGAAGTGTAATACAACTGACTGATATATTAATGCAGCAGTATAATGCAACTAACTGGTATACTAACACAGCTGTATTATGCGTGTACCAGATGCCACTGCCTCTCCTGAGATCCAGCGCTCTTCCTGCTCTTTAAAACTGTGACAAAGTGCACCTACGTCCCCACGCTGTGTACAGGGAACAGAGCCAGCACAGGAAGTCCTACTGTACTAATGAGCTCTTCCATAATGGAAGAGCTCATTAGTATTCACCCTATAAGATGCACTGACATTTTTCCCCCACTTTTGGGGGGAAAAAGTGCATCTTAGAGGGCGAAAAATACGGTAGTTTACTTCAGATGCACTGTTTTACTTCAGCGATTTTCAGATGTTATTAGACATCAAATGTAAAGAAATGTATTATTATTTTAGAGGTCATTTTTTTATGATCTCACAAAACTTGACAAAAGGTGTTTTTCTTCTTTGTACAACATAGAAACAGGCACATGCAGTGTACATCCTGCAGTAATATTTAGTATTCTGCCTCTCCTCCTGTCCTGTTCAGTATTATCACAATATAATGGGCTTTCTGGGTACATTGCTTGTGAACAGATGATGCACATAATGTTGTATACGATGATATAGCTTTCTGGGAAAATCTAAGGTCTTGAATCTTTTCCGGCAAAGCCCTCAGAGATGCAAACATATTTCACATACATGAGTCAATTGTAAAAGTGATGATGCCTCCATGTTTGTAGAGAAGCTCAACAGCTGTTGTGAATCATTAACCCCCTTTGGACAGACAAACTACATTTAAATCCGTTAACCTATCCACAGCGTGTGACTGGGCTATGATTTCTCTAAGCATTTAGTATAGTGTATTGTATATTTGTCCTGTTTTTCATTATACAATACCTTGAGATGTATATGTATATTATATATATATATATATATATATATATATATATACATACACACACACACACACACACATCACATATGCAGCAAATGTATAATTTCCGGCTTGTGCTCATTATGGTTGCCTTGACCTTCATATATATGTGCTATAACAATTAGTGGCACAATATGTACGAAGAGGTCCAATCCCTGGCACATTCATCATTTTTTAAGCCAAAAACGGGTGTAAATGTTGACTGAAATTTCATTCTGTTGCACAGACTGCTGCAGGAGGCATGTACGGTAATTTATGATGAGGGCTGCAACTCCCCATGAATTCCATGCCTCCTCCAGCAGAGCATGCCCTATCAAGACCGATCCAGCAGACGCTGGTCTTGATGAATAAGGGCCATAAGTTTTACCTTGGCAGGGGTTGTCTATTTGGGACAGTTATCCCTTAGTAACCACCCATAGACCTTTTCTTTATGGCAGTCACTAAGGGACCTTAGGCTAAGTTGCCATCTTTTTGTGGCAGCCTAGTCTATGTTTTGCACGGGTGTCCAGTGCCAACTGTATTGGGTGCTCAGCTGTCTAGTTAAAGCCAGGCTCCTGCATTTTCGCTAGGATTGGAGGAACCTCTGATCATGGCCATTTAACACATTAACTGTAGCGGTCAAAGGTTACAGTGGCACCAAAGTGGTTTCAGAGGGAGGGTGTTCCCTCCTTCTCCTCATAGGCCCTCATAGACCCCAAAATGTTATCACATGGCGCCAGTGGTTGCTATAGCAGTCAAAGTTCTAACAATGACCGCTAGAGGCAGGATCTAATAGGACATCTGTCAATGTAAAATTACAGGTACAATACAGTGCGCTACATACGGTCCTTGCTGGAACTGAAAAAATATTGTGAAACAAATTTAATAAAGGGTCACAAAAAATTGTTAATGGTCTTGGAATATAGCAACTTAAAAACTTTTTAAAGTAAGCGTTTCTATTGTACAAAATCTATAAAGCTTAAAGGGGTTATCCAAGACTAAAAAATGAACCGCATATGCCGGGCCCCTCATACTGAATATACTTACCTGGCTCCCCACTCCTTGTGCCGCTCCTGGTCCCTGCACCGCCACTGCCAATGGCAGGCTGAGCAGCCAATGGCAAGCAGGGACAGGGAAGAGCCTCCCTAGCATCGCGGGTGACGCTAGGGAGGTTCGTCCCCGTCCCCGCCTGCCATTGCCTACTCCCTCCGACACTGTATATTTTTATCCGCGCACGTCGAGAAGCAGCAGCGGCAGTGCGGGGACTAGGAGCAGCGCAGGGAGCTGGAACTCGGGTAAGTATATTCATTGTGGGGGGCCCTGCATATGCGGTACATTTTTTAGTCTTGGATAACCTCGATAAACTCTTTAAGAAAAAAAACAATACACTATTGAGTCACATTATTATGAACACCAGCAAATTCCGCAGCATGGACAGCATCTATACGGGCTGGGAGTGACTCAATAAGGTCCTGGTAGGTTCTCACAGGATCTGGAGTCACGCTGACTGCAGTGCATCCCACAGCTGCTGGAGGGGCGTGGGGGATTATCCATGCATCAAAAACAAAGATCGAGGTGGTCCCACAGATGCTGAATTGGGTTCAAGTCTTGGGAATTAGGGGCCAAGGTAGTACTTGGAAGTCTTGGTCATGCTCTTCCAACCAATGTAGGACATTTATAGCCATGTGACACTTTGCATATATAGTCCTGGGTCTTTAGCCTGTTGCTGCAGCACTACACTGAGGACTGGTTGCCCCGTCCAGCATCCTTTATACATAGGGCAGCAGTCCTTGTGCCTGCCACATTCTTATCCTTTCTGCAGTGCGGTAAGCCTGTCTTATATTATATCAGTGTCAGACATTTTTACTTGACTGCAATGTACTACTGCCATGCTTTCACGTTATTTGCTTTACTGTAGGTATGTTCCAGTAACCTACAGGCATCCTTTGGCCATTACCCCCTTTTTCCATAACAATATGTTATAATTTAATGCTTGATTTCCCTGTTTTTTTTTCAACCACTGACATTATACTATATTATTGTCTACATTACTTTGTGCGGCCCTCAATACCATTCTATTCCATAATGCAATTCCATGACGGAATGCATAACGGAATGCCTTTAGAGGCATTCCGTTATTCATTTCGTCATAATAGAAGTCTATGGCCTGCATAACAGATCCGTCTCATTCCCTTTATGCAGGAGAGGACTCCAGCATAACGAAAACTGGACGCATCCGTTATGCTGGCCATAGAATTCTATTATGACGGAATCAATAACGGAATGCCTCTAAAGGCATTCCGTTATGCATTCCGTCATGGAATTGCGTTATGGTCCGTGGTAATGGAATCCACAACGCAATTAAGCATATATCACAACCCGAACACGAACTCGAACTTCAAAATATGAAGTTCGCTCATCCCTACTGATGGCACTATCTCTAGAGATAGACGGCAAAGGTCACCTGGATTGTGTGCATTACACTTATTCCTGGGAATGTATTCCTTCCTGTGCATTCTATCATATGTACCATACTTACAGACATCCTATTTTGTATATTTAGTAAATTCTATATAATTTGTAGGATTTGCACATAAATGTTTGTACTGATGCATTCTTTAAACAATTTTTCCAGTATCCTTTAGGGCCGCAAACCTTTATCTATTATACTGGGAAATCATGCAATAAAAGATGCTTTTCACTTGCACAAAAAAACCGAGGAATTTAAAACTGAAAAAATTGTTTGGTCATTAGAAGCCAAAATAGATCAATCACTATGGAGTTAATGAAAGATAAATAACTGTTATACTTGGGTGCTTATATATGTGCACTTGCCAGCTGAAGGCATCTCTGTTGTTCCCATGTTCATATGTGCCCACATTGCTGAAAAAAAGTTTCGACCTTTCCAAATCAATCTCTCGGAGCAACCGGGGCATTGCCATTACACCTAGAGGCTCAGCTCTCTCTGCAACTTCCATGCCGTCTCTTCTTTGCAGAGGGCA